>JARHVA010001165.1:3202500-3793601 GCA_037957365.1 Torreya grandis | reverse complement strand
TTCATGCCACTTTTCATGAGTTTCATGTCTTGTATGGACACTTATATTTATTAACCTTACATGGTTTGTTTCACACCCTCTTCTCATGCACAATTAACTCATTTTATTATATTTAAAAGTGTCCATGTGACCTTTGGACTTATCTCTCTCTCTCTCTCTCTCTCTCTCTCTCTCTCTCTCTCTCTCTCTCTCTCTCTCTCTCTCTCTCTCTCTCTCTCTCTCTCTCTCTCTCTCTCTCTCCTCTCTCTCTCTCTCTCTCTCTCTCTCTCTCTCTCTCTCTCTCTCTCAAGTTTTATAAGAACTAGCCATTTTGGCCTTTGTAACTTATGCTCCACCTGAGTATGGTGAAACCCTACTCATTTTCATACTAGTTGATCAATAATATTACTAATTTTTACCTCTTCCATAATTATTCGTAGTGTGTTTACTTGAATGATGGATTTTTCTTCGTGAAGAATATAGATTCCTTAGCATATTATCTCATTCTCTTACTTATTTTCAACTTTTTATTATAGTTCATGTGAAGTGTTCTAGGAATTCTCAAGGTTAATTGAGCTATCCTATTCACTAGTTCCAATCAAGGCCTCTTGTCTATCCCTCCTATCCTAAACATGCATCCATAACCTCATAATGAAACATTGATGTGAGAAGATATAAATTGAAAAAGTGTATGTTTGGTTCATCCTTTATTGTCATGTGTAATATGTAGCTTGTTAGAATTCATCAATTTATTTGGCGTATCACCTCCCTTAAAATAATTTGCTTTCAATTTTTTCTCTCCCTTTTCCCTCATAATGTTTAGGTGTAGTAGTGATCCAAAGTGGTACATCAATGGAGATATCCCTATCTAGAGATTCAACTAATTCATAAGCTACCCACAAGCCTAGAGGTGTTTCAATTATTCCACTTAGATGAGGAGAGCTAATAAATATCCTTAAATGGTGAAAATCCAAGTGACAAGAAGTCCTAAATTCAATATTATAACATGGAGTGGTGGTCAGTCTTAGTCCATGCCTAATCTACTTATTGATAAATTTTAATGAGAGGAGAATTACACTACTTACCTTCCATATGCTTAGTAGCATAAGGATGTGGTCCATGACACTGTAAACCTAGTAATAAAATTATGAGGAGATATCTAGTTCTTAAATTATCATGATGTTGTTACATGTTTTGATATGTAAAAAAGCTACAAACTTTCATGACATAATGCAAGATGAATTTCAAGATTTATGAAAATAAATGTTAAATGAGGACATTATACCATTTTGGTGTAATTTTCTAAGGCATAATATGCCTAGGCTTACTATATATTTCTAATTGAGCCATACATGATGGCAATAAACTCACATCCGACCTATCCAAAGGGGATAAGGACATATTGGTTAATGTTTCTATCGATGGATGGGTTATCTAATATATCTTAGTTGATACTAGTGTTGAAGTAAATGTTCTTACCAAGGATTCATGGTAGAATATGGATAGATTATATTTTCATCCTTCACCCCATGTGTTATTTATGGCCAACAAAACTTTTGATTTTCCCATTGGTGTACTTAAATATACCATTACGGATATCCTTTGTATCACTTTTAAAGCTAATTTTGAACTAATAGTTTTGGCCAAAGATCATGAATTCCTAGATCTATTGGGTTACCCATGGTGTTACATAAATAATGATAATTTGATCTTTAAAAAGTGTTGCATTAGCTTTGATAATGATGATAAATGTGTTGTCATTCCTTTTGGCCATGCTCAATGGCCCCCCTATTTTGAGTCAATCAATATTGATGAGGACATCAATCACATTTATAATGTCATAACTTAGGATAATGAATATATTGACCCCACCCTAGATGACATATTACATTAGACAGATGTAAAATTTCTATTTGGCACCACTAATAATGCCTATGATTAATAGGCTCAAGGTGACTATGATATTATTGGGAGGATCTATGGTACCATGAGAAGTTATGATGATACTCCATGGAAGTATCATAAACTCCATAATTTTTTTATCTCCTTCATGAGCAAATCTTGGATTTACCACTAGCAAGGTTAGATGAAGCTTCGAAGTTCCATGATTGAATGAAAGTATGAAAGATTTTACAACAATTATAATCCTTTTATGCCTCTGATGTTTATTGAGTATGATCAATTATTCATATCTTTGATGACACAACTACTCAGTGGTAGAGAACTCATTAGGAGAACATACTTACTTGGGATTGAGTTCATTTAAATTTACGCCATCACTTTCACCATGATAATTGTATGTAGAACACCATCAATTATATTGGTATTAACAATCTTAAACCTCAACTTAAATCTTGTGATACTATGTCGATGGCTGATGAAACATTTTTACTTGAGTACCTCTAGGTTCATGCATTCTATCACACTCGAGCATGCTATGTCTATGAAGAACACCATCTATAATCAAGTTCTTGGCATTTTATTAAGATTAACATGATTGTGTCATTATTTTATTCATCCTCACTTGTTTATATATTATTGGTATTATATTTTAAGGACCATGAACAAATTTTAGTGTGGGGTAAAGGGTATAAGATCTATGGAGTGCCAAAATATGGTCAATGAGAATGTGTGTAGGGGTAAAGTCATGTAAATAAAAGTTCATAAAGATAAACTAGTATGTAGGATGTGGTGTGTAAACACAAATATAAGGTAAAGAAGTAATATTCTCACCTTTGGAATGGAAAATATTTGAATTCTTTACATTTAGCATGCACTTTAGGAAAAGTGTAAGACTGGACATGTAATTAATACAAGGAGATTAATGGTAATTATAAGTGTGCCAAATCTACACCATGGCAATACCATTATTATCATTTTTTTCATGAAGTGATGGTAGAGATATTGGGGTAGCAAATGTAAGTTACCCCTTTGAGCCTATAAAAGGTTAACCATGGGACATTTCACTTTTTACTATTGCTACAATTGTGAACTCATAAAGTTGAAAGAGCATATTTGAATTGTTGTAAAGTGATTGCCAAGATTCTAGATGAGTGAAAAGTAATGAATTAAGATTATTTTCAAGTATTTTAGAGTGTATCCATTTTGAGAAATAGAAAGAGTGTTGGTAGGATTGTAAGGATGCATAAGTTTTCAAAATTTTAGGTTGTAAAGGTTGATGTCCACCATTATCAAGCATTGAATCAGGAGAATTGAGTGGGATAAAAAGGTAACCATGTATTATTTTGCGTAATATTGGATAGACCCACATCAACCTTTATTCTCATTAAAGGGTGATATGTTTAAATTAAAATTCCTAACTAAGTGAGCCTTTACCTATAATACCAGAGGAACAAGAGTTGGAGAGTGTGGTTGGTGAGATTGTGTTGCTTAGAGAAGAGGTAAATAAAGAGATTAGAGTGCATGCAAAAGACATAAAATCATAAATGACATGCCTAGTAATGAAGAAGGATGTTATACCCCCTCTAACCCCACTAATTCTTAAAGAAATATAGTACCTAGAGGTGTTATTATACATGGAGAAATCGGTATCAAATGTGACCACTTGTAATGTTTTTTATTAAAACCACCACCATCTTGGAAATGAAGTGTAATTGTAGTGAGAATATTGGGTATATTTCCAAAACATAAGGAACAAGATAATATATGACTTGAAAATTTTGAATTATCTAAATGATCTTGTACTCTTCTAATTATTCAATCTTTTATATTTTGGAAAGCTGGTTAAAGTAGTGATTTTTTTCATTTTATGGGTGCATGAAGAATATATCTATTTTAATGGGTGATAAATGGGGATAACATTAGAATAAATAATTAAATTCATGGGGTTTCAATGTTTATGTATAGACTTTGCTTATGACTTGGATGAATACTATGAAATTAAAGATATTTTTATGGCACTTGAATATTAGAAACAAGGCCATGCTATGTATGTCACCAGTCTCTAAGATCCCACCATTAGAGTGGTTAAATGCATCATAATGACCAAAGTTAGAGGTGGAGATATGTAGAAAGAGGTGGATAGGGCCCACCTTTATGTATTCTTAACAAGTCATCAAGGAGCTAAAATATAATTGGGTGTGGTACTTCAGTAATAAAACTATAGAAGATGTAAATAAATCCCACCATCTACCCAACCAAAGGTTTGTATTAGTGTATCCATATTATTACTAGTGTTTGACAAAATTGATGTACTTGACTACACCATTAAAAAAACTAAATTTGGCATACCCTCCTAATAATAATTACCCTATAAAGTGCTTCAAATAATTCACCTACCCTAAACCAATAACCCTATCCCACAATTTCAAAATGAATGGATGTTATGATAGGATGAAGGAATCCTTTAGGTCTGAGTGGCACATTACAAATGAATTACCTAGATAGGTTAGAGACTAATCAAAGTTTTTTGTTAATCAACATTTTTCCTTAATGGGTATCTAAATGGATCTTTCTAAAGAGTTGTCTAGGTGGATGAAGTTACTTTATGCTCTCATAGTTTGATACTTCATGAACACTTTCAAATATATATTGATGTATAACCAATAAACATTACTATAGATAAGATTGATGCAAATATTCACACCCTCTTCCATTTGTACATATACCCTAAGAAGAAAGTATATAGGGAAAAGTTGGAGTCAAATACAACCAACATCAAAGTCCAACAAATTTTAGTTATAAATTCAATTAATTCTTTATTTTATATGTTGAAACATATTAAGAAATATTTAGGGAGTGTGGAGTGAGAAAAAGAGGCACTCCCACCAAAACTAGTGCTAGAGAAGAAGCAAAAGCACCAAAGGAATGATGTTAGCACAAGCATTCATCTAGAACCTTCAAAAAGGAAAAAGACTACCCACGTACTACTTAGGAAGAATCCATCATTCAATCAACTTGAATTCTCATATCCAACCACAAAAAAACTTCCTTTATAACATGAGATACTGATTCCTAAGGATGGTGACTTGGAAGAGAAATAGAGATTTTGGAGGAGACACTAGAAAAAATTATTACAAAATAAGATTTGGTTAACCCTAAATTCTAATAAAATAACTTCATCAGCATGATGTGAAGAAACCACCCTTGAAGAAGCATAAACACAAGTTGAATATGTACTTGGTGAAGAAATTTATTATTCCAACATGATTTTGAGAATGAGTGAGCTTGACATCAGGGCTAATCACTAGGGTGAAGACACAGATGTTGAGATACTTGAGTGAGATCCATCTAAGGGAAAATGGTCAGCTGATGAATCTATCTTGATGATATAAAAGACAAATACAACCATGATCCTATATGCCCAATATTAGAAAGGAGTGTTAGACAGGCTCTTATATATTTATTCCCATTTTTCAATGGAAGATGAATCTAAGTAAACCTAGTAAGATATGTCTTTATTCCTTTATGTGTATAACCAAGAATTCCATTTTGAGATGCCTTAAAATATCCTAGTAATAGATCCAAAAGTGGTGGCACTTTTAGTACCATTTGGGTAGATTCAAAATAGCTTACCCCTAAACAAGCTAGCATGACACTCTTGAATTTTTAAGATGAGGTTACAAGGTAGAATGCCTTTATTGAGTATGATGTTTAGCTTGCCTTGAAAAAACATTAAAGATGATGGTTTTATATAAGAATGAGGTCACCACCAAAACAAAACATGATGAAGAGATGGCTTACGTTAAGCACTAGTTGGAAGTTTAAACAACTACCAAAGTGAAAACATTAAACATTTGTAAAACAATTTTGAGATAAGAACCAACACTCACATATGGAGTATCCCTTTATAGTGAGGTAGTAGACAAATTGGAGACCTTGGAAAATATCTTGTTGAAATAGTGAAAGGAATATCCTAGCCCCCAGAATGAAAAAAATTAGGCAACAAAGTAGTTTATGGAAGTAGTAGAGGTGTGAAAAAGTTTATTTCATAGATTTGGTGACACCAATCCCATTTTAGATGGGTTTTTTGAAAATATGGTATGGCCCAACAAGATTTTAGAAGTTCAAATTTAGGTAGAATAACTTCAATTATAAGATTTGGCTAATAATACCTTGATAATAAGAGATTGCACAGAGCATGCCAAAGAATTCAAAGATGTGGAGGTAATGGAGGACATAATAAGTGCTCACCGATAATAAATAAATTTAGAGAAGAGGTTCCTATAGATATCAGAGTGCATGTAGAAGACATAAAATAAAAAATGGCATGATAAGTAAATAATGAGGTTATTGTAACCCCTCTACCCCCACTAATGATTGAATAAATGTAGTACTTGGAGGTGGTTCTATGCATGGAGAATTGGGTATCAAATTTTCCCACTTGTAATGTTTTTAATTACAAACATTTCTAGCCTAGAAATGAGGTAGAATTATAGCATGACTACTAGGCAGAACACCAAAACACAAGGAACAAGATAGTATATGACTTGAAAATTTTCAATATTCTAAATAATGCTTGTTATACCCAACGTCCCCCTTTTTCTTCTTGAAAAAATGAGGACCCTCTTTTCTTGGATTTTGGCCTTGTTTGTTGAGCCTTTTTATATTTTATCTATACAAGTTCCATTAAAATTGTTAATTCTTTACACTTATAAAAACAAATAATGGTATTATGCATTTTTGTGGACTAACCTTATTAATGTCTTTTTGGAGATTTTTTTAACTATTAATGTTTTTTGGGACTTAGTTTTATTCAGAGAAATTATATTCAAGATTTAGTTTTTGGACATTTTGCTTAGGCCTTATTATTATTAGTTTGGGTCTTTAAAACTTTTGTTTAGTCTTTTTGTTTAGGATTTTTGTTCAATATTTTTTACATCAAATATTTTGTCTAAACAAATATTCTAAATGACTTGTTTTTTATTGAAATTTTGGTCTTTGGACCTTTTTTCAATTTTTTTTCTAAATAGATTCACTCTTCAGGTTTTTTATATCATAAAAATTATCTAAAATAGACAACACTAAATTTATACAATTTAGCTTTTGCTCTTTAGAATTTTTGCATCAAACTCTTGTTCAAAACTTTTATTCTAAAAAGATTTGGTCTTTAGACATTTTGTTTAGAACTTTTATTTAGAATAGATTTTCTCTTCAAGATTTTTTTTTTAAAAAGATTTATTCAGATATTTTGTAGGCTCAGTCCCAACATAAAACCTAACTCATGATTATAAACTAGACTAAAATCCTATTATACTTAGACAATAAATCAAAGTACTTCCAGATACTTGTTAAGGATACCCACCAACTAAACTAATGAGATTTGAACGATGTAGAAAATAAAAAAACATGTGAGCATTAGGAATTTATAATGCATAAACTATAATTTAATGCTAGAGTATATATACATGGCATGAAACCATTGGTGTATTCATTTCTCTCAAATTAATTCAAACTTGACTACTATCTTATGTAAGAAAATCCCTAGCTACCTATGAGATTATTGCAAGTAAACAAGATATTAATCGAAAGGATAATTTTTCATAGAGTGTGTAAATAAAATAAAAACACTACACATAATTTCAATGGCATATTAATCTAAGGCATTCAAGGGAGAACTTCCACCAATACAATTATGTATCAAGGATTCAACAAAATTCACTGATATAATTTATGATGCCACCATCTTTGATAATAGGTATGGAAATTATTTTGAATTATGGGATATTGTGTACTATATTAATGTATTTTCCTAGATATAAATATATATCCCATGGAATGATTATTCATTATAGAATTTCTCTCCTTCAAGAGATAAGAACTGCATTCAATGATGGCTAAGCCTGAGTCTTGCATCAACCTCCTATGAGGTTTATAATTTATAGGGAAAGTTATACAATATGATTTTGTATATCATATGGACAAATAGATAGTTATGATTTTCATCTCTGGAGATGAATTTTAGAGGTATTTATCATTACTAGTTCTATATGTTTATTTTGACAAACATAGGCTAGTTTTGTGGAATAAAGAAAATTTAATGGATAAGGTGATATGATCATGGCTTCTCCCTAGAGAAACCATGAAATTTAAAGGTAAGAATCCAACCCCTATCAATAAATTCAATATAGGAGTGTCGATTGGGATGGTACTACTTAATAGTCTCTATGGCATGCCCAACATCCATTTCCTTAATTTGGAGTAGGTATCATTATTACATATGATGATGACTAAGGATGCAACATTTACTTTGGGTAAAATTATAAGATTCCATTTGATATAAAAGGTTATAAAAAATAATAAGTGGCCCAATATAGTGGGCTAATTATGATGTCCTATCTTTTGGATGATGTAATGGGTATAGTGTATAAAGTCCTTGATAAGATTTGAAGCTCAGCCAATGACTGTGTCAAGAATTACATTTGTAATTATTTCCAACTTTTGCACATTTATGCATATATCATGAAAATGGTTAGGATTTTTTAGTATGTTTATCCTCAAGTATGGAAAGTAATCCATGGGTCTCTAATTCCTCGAGTCAAAGAAAGCATAGTGAAAACACTATTTAGAAGGGGTGTCTATTTTTTGTATCCTAACTACACATGATCATGATTACTGGACATAAGGTCAATCTCCTATGCCTCCCAAAATATGTACCTGATAAATTAGTAAAGAAATAAATTACTTATCATATCTAGTGGATCATTGAGGATGATTTGACCTAAAATAAGAAAAGCACATTCTATAGGCATAATATGGTCATTAGTCAGATATGTTACACATAGAGAAAGTAATTTAGAGATGTGGACATCAAAAAAAGTGTTTCATGTAAATTTTGATTTATTTTCTTAGAAAAAAGTTGTAAAATTTGAAATTAAGGGTGGGTTTAGTATAACTTGGATTTGGTTTGTGCTATATGATCTAGACAGTTGTAAATACTCCTCTTTGGCTTATGAGGAATGACCTGTAGATAAGAAAGAACTAAAGGAATGGTTGATTAGTAGGATAGTAGGGTGGATCACCTAAAAATATATATCTAAGAATTACAAGCTTCCTTGGAGGCTATTAATCCACACTTTTAAATAATCAAGTTCTAAAAATGAAAGATAAATTACTTACATGAATAATAAAAGGTATTGAAGTCAAATACAGGAAGCACTTGAAAGAGATGAATTTGACTAATTATATCAATAAATGATTGAATGTTAATTCCAAATAAATTATATATGGTTCAAAAAAAAGAGTGATGATTTGTGCTCAGGTAGAAAGTTAGAAAGTGGGATTTGGTTGGGGTTTGATAGGCAAAAATATCTTGTTATTGAAAATATTGCACAATAACTATCGATAGTTAGGAAAGACCGTCAATGGTTAGGGTGAATATTGGTGGTTGGGTAACTATCAGTAGTTATAGATATACCATCAATAGTTAGAGTGATCATCGATGGTTACTTTAGGTTTTGGTTTGGTTCAAGAAGTTGGTTGATGAGGTTGTAAATTAGATTCTGGAAGGTGGGATAAAAGATAAAATAGAAAAAATAATTACTAAATATGATTAAAAATAGACACTTATCTTGTTGTCCTAAAGAACATGGAGGTATTTGGCTAAAAAACTTGTTTGTGGATTCTATTAAAATTTTGGTATAGTGTCAATGTCTTGGCTATGATTAATGAATTACAACACTTTAGATTCTGACCTAGAGACTAGTCCACTAAGAGAATACCTATAAATAGAGGTTTTGATACAAGAAACTCTGATAATCATTGATTCTCTCTAATGGTTGATTACTTTGATTATAGATCTAGATCCCTTTCAACTCTTCCTCCTCTCTTTTTATAGAAGGAAAGGAGAGGTGAAATAATGAGTTCAACAAGAGGTTTAATAGGGTGTCTAAATTTATCTATAGCATGCATTGATTTCACAGATAGATCAGATAATCTAAATATAAAAAGGCAAGTTGTAATTAGCTAGATTTAACCCTTTAGGTGGTTAAAGGATGATCATTGGTGGTTAGGCCTAACCATTGGTAGTTAGGGTGATTATCAGTGGTCAATAGTTTTAAAGGTTAATTTGGTCACATTCAATTAATTTGAATTAGGTTTGGTTGTTGAGGTTTGTTAAGTGGTCTCAAGGGGGCCCAAGGGTGGTCTAGGGGTTAGTTTTACATATAGAATCATCATGTATAGTTTTATAGTGTCTACATTTTACCCCTTTTTATTATGTAATTTATATCAACAAGCTACAAAATAAAAATAGATTACAGGTCAAAGGTTAGGTTATCTTGAGCATGGGAGGAGGTGTTCCCCTCAAACATTGAAGTGTTGAGGTAAAATGAAATAAATTGGGGGTTTGATGAGTGGGTAGTTTGTGACAAAGTTGGTGATAGGTTGGGCAATAAATCACAAACATGTGAACAAAGTATGACTAAGTATGATAACTAAGATTATACATTGACTAGGTTACCATGGTTGGTAAAAATAAGGTCAACACTAGAAGGACAAGTGATAAGTGGACCACGTGACCACATTTAGGCATGGTAGTTAGGTTACACTTGTAAATGCAAGTCACTTAGGCAAGGTTAGTGTATTCATAAGTTTCCAAGGTAGGAAGTGCTCCTAGGAAGACATAATTGGGTTGGTACATAAATGTAATACAAGTTTAAATTTGTTCAAGATAGAAATTTAGTTAGTGTAGTCAAAAGGGAACAAATCAAGGTCAAAATAAAAAATGCATTATTTGGGTCAAAATGGCCAATTTCAAGGTTTGGCATGGTCTATTGTTTTGCAAAGTAGGTAAGCTCCAGTGGTAGGTAGTTGGATTGGTTTGAAATATTTTTTTGAAAAGTTATGGGTGGGAGGGAAAACCCTAAATTATTCAACCATTAGCAGTCATACATCAATCGTAAAAGGGTGAAGATAAAAAGACTATCATGGGTTTTATTCTTTCATTGTGAATTTTTGACCCTTGATGACTACTCGGTGACTTGAATGAGGAAATATGATGATAGTTTGGTAGTGTTGGTTGAGTGATTGAGGTATTTGTTGAGTCTATTAAGTTATCAAAGATGTAGAGGGGATGAGGGAGAGTACAAGATCAGGAGATAGATCTTAGGGTACCTCCATGATGGTGGTCAAGGAATGAGGTAGGGTTTGTCATTGATTTGGTAGATTGAGACTTGAATTTCTATGTGTGTGTTTTTTTTTGTATGATTATGGGTGTGGTTAACCTAGGGCTAAGGTTTTGATAGTTGTTGGTTAATTTTGGAGTTAAAATTAGTAGTTTAGATTTAAATTTAGAGGGGCAGGATAAATAGGGAAGGGTAGAGTAGAGATTAGATGGAGGTATAAGTGATTTTTTTATTTGTTTGGGTAGATTATGGTGGTAGGGTTAGGTTGGTGTCACCATCGATCACACATAATGACTATTAGTGGTCAATATGTGACCATCAAATGGTTAGGGTATCAATTTCCAATGTTTTATCACCCAACCATCAGTAGTTGAAGGTTGATTGGTGATGGTTATAAAAAGGAACCATCATCAATTGACCCTCGACCATCAATGATCAATATGTGGTTAAATTTTGTGTAGAGAGATAAAATAAAGTAGGATTGAAGAAATGATTTTCTTGGTAAGTGTGATTAGGTAAGTAATGGGTAGATTAAGTAAAGTGTTATAGGGTAGTAGTGAAGGTGTTTGGTGAAGGTTATAGGTGAAGGTTTTACAAGTGAAGGGTGTAGTTTATGGAGTGTAAATTAAAGGTTAAAGTTAAGATTTTGGTTGAATGTTTTAGGTAGTGGTTGAGGGTAGTAGTTAACAATTTAGGGTCAGAAGGTAAGGTGAGTGATGTAGATAAGATAGGTAAAATAGTTGAATTTTAAGAAATTTATTGTGTATAGGTTAGATGAGGCATAATTATTGTTATTAAGGTGAGTAGGGTAAATTAGGAGGTAGGGTTAAGTGGTAAATTTTTTAAGAAAAGTACATCAAGGAACTAAGGCTTTTACTATCAAACCTTGTAGGCATAGTATTAGATATAGATGAGGGATAGAGTGCCCCAAATATTAAATGATATTTAGCGAGGGATGATTGATGTTGATTGGGAGCATATAAAGGATGTGGGTCTTGAAAGTATGAGGTACTACCAAAACATACCTTGGGATGTAATGATGTTAGTGGAACTCATCAAGAGATGGAATATTTCCACTAACACCTTGTTATTTCCTATAGGTGAGATGACCACTTTGCCTAAGAATATCCACAAGATCATGTGGCTACCCATAAGAGGTGATTTAATCTACCACATTGAGGGTGAGGAGAGATGGGAAAATGGAGATCCTATATGGAGAGGACCATGAGTATGCTAGGTGACACTCAAGAGGTTTAAATACACACCATTGTGCTAGATGGATAGATATGTGAAGTGGATACTCACTATGATGATGATAGAGATCACATGTTATGTGTTACCAGATTCTAGTAGTAGGAGATTCACTTACTTATTATTAGGGGTGATTTTTAAGATGTGGTTGGGTTACATAATGTTTGCATGGGATCATGTGTTATTAATTCATATTTATTAGGAGTTGTGGAAATTTTGAGATCATAAGAGATATAGGGTCAGTATCAACTTTGATCTATATTGTTGGGCTTATGAGCACATCTGAGTGTTATGACCTCTAGGGGTACCATGGGATGGTTTTATTTAGATGGGTTTCAAGGCTAGATATATGAGGTGGAGAGGTGATTATGACCTCTTAGGACTAGGAGGAGGGGAAAATGACATAGAGTGGTATAAGGACTAACTAGATGCTTTGGTTATGGGAGAGATGATTTGAAGACTATATGTCAAGTTTTTAGGATGGGCACACTATGAAAGACATACCCTATCACTTTAGATCTATAGATGGATCTATGGGAAGTGATATCATGAGATAGAGATCATTATATTTGATAGGTTATAGAGATATTTTGGCATCATGCAGGATATACCCAAAGTGTTCTTGAAGTATAGGAAGGAAGATGTAGAGTTTTTACTACCCACTCCACAACTAGCTCATGAGTTCATTGATCAAGATTTTTTACCAATGAGGATTGATGTGGATAATGTAAGTGTTATATATGCTTATCCTACATGGTACTAATAAAACTATGCTATATCTAATTTTAGAGGTGATGATTATGGTCAACAAGACATGGATGTTGACCCAAATGGGGGTGGTCAGTAGGTGGGAGTTTGTCGTCCAAATATACAAGTAGTGATCATTTAGATGGACTAGGCATGAGTAGCTCTAACTATAGCATATGAATATTTGGAAGTAACATAGGCATCCTTGGTAGAAGCACAAGTTCAGGTGGCCACTCTTATAAGTGAGGGAGATCAAGCTAGGTCTCAACTATCCATGGTTACATAGGAAATAGATTCTCTTCGACAGGTAGGAGGAGTATCGATAGTTATGGGACCACTAAGGACTATCTCAATGGAAATATATATAGTGAAAGTGGAGGATATTCATATTATAATGCCTTAGTTTTTATATATTGACTAAATAAGCCTTAATAGGGTGAGTATAGAGTTAAGATCACTAGAGGTGCTATCACTATGACACCAAGTTAGTGGGTTGCTACTATAGGTGGATAGGTAGGTGCAGGAGGGTAGGCTCCATGAGGTAGTGGTTCTCTAGGGGCTTAAATTATTATGATACATTCTAGTTTTGATACAACATATGATTTTGATACCAGCATGTGAGTTGATGTAGTGAGGTATATACATATTTTGAGAGATATGTACTTATTTGTATATATAATCATCATGTTAATTATGAGCTCATGACTTATAGATATGATAATTATTTATGGTTTGTGGTTCATGGTTATGATGTTCATGTTGCTTATTTATGACTTGATATGACGGTTGATGTAGACTCACCTAGCTAGGCATGTGATGATATGGCTCTTTAATTTATGTTCATGATGATGTTGATAGTTGATCGTCAGTAGATGACTCTTTCCTTTCCTTAGCTTACAGCTTTGATTGGAGAAAACCTGCGATAGTAGGCAGGGGCCAAATGGCTATGGCTTCACACTATTATTTCAAACTCAAACTCTTACAAACTATTACAAATACTTGTAGTAATTTCTGATTCTCAGGATCCGTCAAAACTGGTCATATACTGATCGAAGATGAAGAGGTAAATCAAGGAAATGATTTACCAAGAACTTTCATGAATCTTCCCAGAGAAGACAGTTTAGAATTCTACACAGAAGATACTGTAGATAAAATATAGCAAAAAGTATCTTCCATTGATACTAAAATAGATATTCTTGATGATAGTCTTAGTTGGCTTTCCAAAAAAGATTAAAAAGTAGAATCTTCTACCCAAAAGCCTCTTTGTTTAGTCTCTTTTGGCTCCACCTTTAAAACTATAAAGAAATCACCTAGCCATACCCTTATGCAAAGAACCCATGTCCATTTACAGCCTTGGTATTTGAATATAGATGACCTGCTAAATCCTTTGAATGAAATCACTACCTGGTGTAATACCATGCGTGTTCTAACTATTCAAGCTCATCTAGACCAAGTTGGCAGCACTTGCTTTGCATCCAAATTTTTTTGGGGTATTGTTAGCCAATGGTGGCAGTCTATGACTAAAGCTCAATAGTATGAGTGTGTACATAACCAACCTGATTCTTTAGCCACTTTGTTTCTTTTGTTGATTACTGAGTTTGCACCTCCAGTCGGCAATAGAGAACTAGAGTCAAAGAAATGGTTACTAAAAATGGAGCTTTGTGATTTAAAGCAATTTGATGCTTTTGCCAAGCAATTCCAGCAGGTTGCATATGATAGTAAGAGTTTTGCCTCTACCGAGATCAAGCTTAAATTCTTGCATGCTCTACCCTATAATTTGATAGATAGAGTCATTTCCTATATTGATCTCAAAGGACTAGCGATCAACGATCTAGCCCTTTCTGATGTCATTGATTTTGCCAAATAGCAAGTAATGACTTTTGTCTCTAAAACAAAGTCTATGCAAAAACTCTCCAAGCATCAAGCCTCACAAATTGCTCCTGTCTTTCCTGAAATAGCCCCATTCAACTATCATCCATTTGTCTAACCTCGCAGACAACAGAAGCAGTGCCACAAACATGTTTCCTTCTGACGCCACTCTTTTACCAAGAAGCATTCCTATGCTCCTCCTCACCATTTCTTGAAGAAACACCACACTGCTCATCCTCCTTCCAAATAATCGATTTGCTATATTTGCTGCAAACTTGGCCATATTGCTCCCAATTGCTCCTACAAAAATCCTGCTGTTAAAGTCATCTTTTCCTCCACTGCAACAACATGGTGGGATATAGTCGATGCAGATGAAGATCTATATCTCCAAGAAGATATTTATGAACCTACTCTTGAAGATCTTCCTGATGATGAATCTGATGATGAAGAAGATGCAACAGCCCTTGAATCACTTGCTGATGAATTAGAGCATCTGATTACAAATATGCAATGTGGTGCAAGACATTATAGACCATGACATCATGACTGGTCTATGCTACCATATGAAGCACACGGCAATTGGTCTAGACACCATCATGAAGTTCCTAAGCGACCAGAGAAACCTTGAGGAAGAGGATACTCTAGAGGAGAAAGCATATCAAGAGGGAGACAACCCTCAATGCCACATATGCCTCCCTGAGCTCATTCAAACCCAGTGACTCTTGGATAAAGAACAAGTTCACCAGTAAGGAACCTCCAAGAGAAATCAGAGAGCCTATTATAAAACCAGTGCTCGAGCCTCGATGGGATGAATTGTTGCCTGAAGAAGAAAATGAAGAGGATGAAGTCGGAAGCATGTTCTACTCCGACCAAGATTACTGCCCTGGTGAATGCAGTAATCTCTAAGAAGAAGAAGCTGAACCAGAACCAAAAGAAGACATCTACCCTGAACCAACAATATTTTAGGATCCAGGAAGATAGAAATTGGTATGTACCAGTATTCCTTCTTTAGAACTTCCACAGTCTGTCTATCTAAATCATTTGATTAATGGCTGATTTGCCCAATTCTTTACTCTAGAAATAAATGGCAGACTAGTAGATGCTCAAGTAGATATAGGTGCTTCTCTTTCATTTGCTAAACCATAGCTCATCAGTGATTGGAAGACACTTGATGACCACCTAGCTTATAAGAGCATTGATGTCTAGGGGAATAGCTTTACCTATAAAGATTATAAACATCAGCAACCCCTTCGCATCCAAAATAAAATCTTCCATGCAGATTTCTTTGCCCTTGAGAAGATGCCAATAGACATCCTCCTAGGAGGATCATTTATTGATCGATATTCTCCCTATGGTGCTACTATCAAAAGCATTATGTTCACCATAGACAATGAAAGGCTCATAATCCCTCACCTAATCTATGCCACTGAGCAATTCCCAAGCTCCATGACTCAAAGTCCAGAAATAATCCTAGTTGAGATACAAGAACTAGGAGACCAAATCAAAACTAATATCTGTTCAGATAATCCTTAGAAGTTTTGGTCCAAGTCAATGCCTGAAATGGAAATCAAAATCATTGAAGGCAAGCAGATGAAAATTGGGAAGAAAATCCCAATTTTAGCTCAGGATTACAATGATATGGAACTCCAGATCAAAGAATTGGAGGCAAATGGGTTTATTGAAAAATCAACCTCTCTTTTTTGTTGTTATGCCTTTATGGTAAACAAGCACTCTAAGTAGAAATGAGGTAAGAAAAGAATGGTCATTAATTATAGACCATTGAATGCTATCACCCAACCATTTCCATATCCTATACCTGATAAAAGCTATTTACTAGAGAAAGTTGTAGATTGTAAATACTTTTCTCAATTTGATTATAAGTCAGGTTTCTATCAGATCTGAGTCAAGGAAGCAGATAGAGAAAAGACAGCCTTCAGTTGCCCTTTCGGTCACTACCAGTGGATAGTTATGCCTTTCGGCCTCATGAATGCTCCAGCATACTACCAGGCCTACATGGACAAAATTTTTGAAGGCACTTCTCAATTCTTGTGTGTATATATAGATGACATATTAATCTTTAGCAATAACTTAACTGATCATTTTGTACATCTCTCCAAATTTTATCAGCTGGCCCAAGATGCAGGCATAGTCCTCTCAGAGACTAAGATTCAATTGTGTAAAACTGAATGTAACTTCCTCGGTATGGTGATCCAAGAATCTAAACTGCAAATCTAGCCTCACATCAAGGAAAAAGTCATCAATTTTCTAGAAAAACTGGATAAACCAAAATTGCAAGCATTTTTGGGATTACTAAATTATCTGAATAGTTTTTATCCTAACGCTAGTGAAGACAGGTATATGCTCCAGACACTTCTCCAGAAAAATAAAGCTTTCTATTGGGAAGAACAACATACAACAGCAGTTCAGAAGATTAAAGCCATAGTTGCATTGCTACCAGAACTGCACATCCCAAAATCCAACTAGATGAAGGTTTACACTGATGCCTCCAATATAGCATGGGGAGGAGTACTTGTTTGTTTGTATGATAATAAAGAATTCGTGTGTGAGTTTGTGAGTGGTGTGTTTAGCTCTGATGTGTTAAAATGGATCTCCTCTGACAAAGAGATCTACGTTGTAAAGAAATGTCTTGAGAAGTTTATGTTAAAATTTCTGCATTTGCCACATTTTGTAATTATAACCGATTGTACCAAATTCTTGACCTTTAATGAAAAGGATCATGGCAGGAAATATGGTCACAGAAAATATGTTAGGTGGCAAGCATTTTTCAATTAGTTTAATTTTTTTGTAGAACACATTAAGGGCACTGACAATGTAATTGCAGATTGGCTAAGTCGAAATCCTCCAGCAACTTTGATGCATCAGCCTGCACCTGGTTTCAATCTCACCAGGATCCTTAACCAAGGGTTTGATTCTATGAACGTCCTTATACAAGAACAGATCTTATGAGAAGGCCTGCATCCTCGCTATACCAAGATTTTGTATGCAGCAGGACAAGACCTGCAAATGTCTATAGCGGCTATAATCCAAGCCAACCACTAACAAAATTTGGGAGTCATCATTATTGAAAGACTCAATAGTGAATTTCTGTACCACCAATTCACTAAGCTTCTGAAGCGACCATTATGGACATGGTGCATAAAGATCAGATCTTCTTTTAATGAACATCTGTAATGATGGATTGCTCGGCATGGCCTGCACCACATTCACGAAGAAGAAAATCATGATCAAGACACTGTCATCCACACAATTATTAGACGACAGCTTGAGTGGGAATCTTATTTCCACTGTACTCCATGACATACTCCATGTGAAGTGGGACCACCTAATTGTCGACATTGGCATCTCCAAAGCACTTTTCAGATCAGATGCCTTTTTGATCCTATATCTGAAGATGACCTCGTAAATGAAGTGGAAGACATGTTGGGCCCACAGCCATGAATGCCATCCTCACCATCATCCTCATGTGGATCCAATGCATCAAATAGCATATCATTGTATACCCACTTTAGTGTTGTAAAGCATGATGGGATTGACACCACCTTGCCAGTGAGTAGGCAGGACCACCCAAGATTGCTATAAATAAGCCTCTTCGCCTTAGTATTATTATCAAAAGTTTTCTAAGCATTAGAGAATTAGTAGCTTGTTCAAGAGTATGCTCTTCTCTTGCCCATTTTGATGGATCCCAAGAATCAGAAATTGCTACAAGTGTTGGTAATAATTTGTAAGAGTTTAAGTTTGAAATAATAGTGTGAAGCCATAGCCATTCGGCCCCTACCTACTATCATAGGTTTTCTCCAATCAAAGCTGTAAGTTAAGGAAAGGAAAGAGTCATCTACTGATGTGAAAAAGATTGGTATCAGAGCCCATTCACTGTAAGTTGTGATCATTTTTCGATTCTATAGATTGATCTTTTGAGTTCTCTGCTTTGAAAATTTCTTTGGGAAAGTTTATTGCATCGAGTCACAGGCCGTTATTTACATTTGTCATAGGCCGCTTTATCTCTGCATCCTCTGTTTCCCTTGCCAAAAATTTCTTGCTTACCAAAACCCAAATCTCCCCACAATGGAATTCATAAAATCTCAATCTACTTTTACAGTTGAAATCCTAAATGAATCTGAGTTCGAAGGAACATGCGAACTCCCACCTTTCCTTCCTCAACAAATATCGGACTGTCCCGATATTGATATCACAAAAGAAAACCTTGAAAAAGAAACTAGTCTATACAAAGCTCTGGCTATTAAGGCTTCTCATGTGTATAAAAAGTCTGAGTTGTTAAAATCTAAATTTGTGTATACCTCTACTTATCTATCTTTTGTTAAAACCTAGAATCAAGTCTGTAGAATTAACCCTCTATTACAAACCAAAGAAAACATACCAGACAAATCTACTCTCCCTGTTACCTGAGCAAGAAATCAATTATATCAGGTCACATGAAAATGTGAAATTTGTTCATTTTGGTTTGATCTGAGTACATATAGTACCCTTAATTCCTAGCAATATTAAGCCAGTTATATATCTAGCTTTGTGTGATCGACGCCAATTCAATTTTAAGCATTCCTTCAATTATCCAGCCTTGGCTGATTAAGTGATGATATCATTTGCTTTGAGTTTTGTCCTAACCTCTCTGTCATAGTCTGTGATAAAGGTTGTAAAGAAGTAAAACATGGATCTTTAGATTGTTGGGGATTGTTTACCTCCTTATTTGGCTTAGATATGTTTGGTGAGTTTAAATATGCTTCTACAAATATTTCTATTATTTATAGCATGACGAATACCAGTCACCCCAAGATCTTAGAAAATTTGCCATATGCCACAAGATTGAGTGGTACTGTTCAACTACAAAAAGGCCATATTGAGTCAGTTGAAATTCCCTCTGAGTGGAAACTTGACTGGTTAAAGAATGTCTCTCCAAAGATGAAAGGTCAATCCACAGTCCACCATAGTGACGACAGAACTGTAAATATCTTACCAAGATCTTTGTCTAAAAAGTCTTCTCACCTATCTCCATCCAGACCATCTACTTCTTCTTCACGTAGATCTATCAAAATCGGTCATATATTGATCGAAGATGAAGAGGTAAATCAAGGAAATGATTTACCAGGAACTTTCATGAGTCTTCCCAGAGAAGACAGTTTAGAATTCTACACAGAAGATACTGTAGATAAAATATAGCAAAAAGTATCTTCCATTAGTTTGTAAGAGTTTGAGTTTGAAATAATAGTGTGAAGCTGTAGCCATTCGGCCCCTGCCTACTATTGCAGGTTTTCTCCAATCAAAGCTATAAGCTAAGGAAAGGATGATGATGTTGATGGATTTTTTGACATGTTTATGATGTTTTATGATTATTTTTATGGTTATGATTTATGGATCATAGTTATATGGATATAATAAATGATAAGATAATGATGATGTTTATGACATGGTTATGTTATGATGATGTTTATTATGGGATGTGTATGATAATAGTGATGATTATGTTCATGCTTAACTTATATGATTCCTCATCTATATTTAGACATGTGGTGGATAATCATGTGTGAATGACTCATTTATTTGTGATGTATGATTAAACTGTGGTAGATGTGATAGATGGTTATTTGATGTGATTGATCACTAGATGATGTTATGATTAGGCTCATGATAATAGTTTATCAACTTGATGTTACTTTATCATGGTTCTTGATGATTATGTTGGTTTTATTTCAGATTTGGTTTATGGTTAAGGTTATTTGATTAAAAACCGTAGTCTAATCTTAAGAACACATAGAGTAATCTTGATAACAAAACTAAATCTGAGAAAGATAAAATAACTAAGAGACAAACATCATAATGAATGTATCAACAAGCATGAGAGAATAAAAATAAGTATTGATGCTTCTTCTTTGGCAATGACTAAAACAAATCAAAGTTGGATCAATTTAAGGAATAGAATCTCCTTGAATGCTTCACATTAACATTCATTAATCAGTTAAAATAGTGTCTTGATCACATATTGTCAAGTAAGCTCAAAATCCCTTCCTTATAGAGTGTATAAAGTATAAATTAATGATGGTGGAACCTTTTTGTGAGACTAGCATGCCTCTTCTTTAGGTTACCAAAGAGATAACATAAACAAGTCCATGTCATATAATGTGTAAAATGATTGATGTAGGATGTCTACTTAATGAAAGATGATTGTGGCTTCTAAATTATATTTGTATTTTCTAATTTTGATAATGGGCCTTTTGATCTTTTATTTTTGTTTGGAGAGGTTGGGAAAGATGATCAATGTAAGAAGCTTCCAAGAAATTGTTATGCCTTTTACAAATACATTACTCAACCATCCTTTAAAGTAGTGGCCTAAGTTTATGTGATTTTTTAAAGTCTATTAATAGTTGTCCTTCAAGGGAATAGTCTACCTCATATTAAGAAATTTTGATATTTTAATGTAGCTATCCTTCAAGAGAGTAGTCTGAAAATGGTAAGAATGACCCCTAATTTTCTTTTCATGACTTTTGATTTTTATTTTGATTTATTTGCTCTTGATGACATATAATTGCTTATATAGGATTAGAAGCTAGCCTTTATGAAGGCACAACTAAAAGAACAAGAAGTTTAGTGATTGGTGGAAGAGGTTTAAGAGATAATGACCATGGGAATCCATTCTATAAGGGATAAAAAGTACTATGATAAATGTGCCATGGGTAGATTCATGGTACCCATGTTAAATATTAGGTGAATACTATAATGGATAATCACATGATTTAGTTGTAATCAATTATCCTTAAAATAAGGAGATGAATGTGGGTGAAGACAAGGGATGATCTTAAGTTAGATAAAAAGATGAGTTCAATCTTATTTAACAAAAGAAAGGATGCAAATGCAAAGCATTGAGGGGCTCAGGTTCTAGTTTCCCTTCAAGGGAGGAAAATTGATAGGTTCTCAATCTATACTTTTGTATTATGATATAAGGTCCAAGATAATTGAAATTTTACTTTACCCACTTGTTTTTCTCCATAGTGGTGACATTTTGATTTTTTTTAGGTTGAGGTCTTTGATATTGAAATATTGCACTTTAAGGTGCTTTTTATAGGCATGTTTGATTCTTTCTTAATAAACACAAAGATGAGTGAGCACTGTTAAGTGACATTCTTCAAGTAGCTCAAGTTAGGATAAATTTTATTAATGATAATCACTCTCAAAAATAAGATATTTTAGGGATATGTAAAGAGAGGTAATGTAGACTTCAAGAGGTAAGACAACCTTAGCTCTAAACATAAGAGACAAAGGGGTAGCACCCATAAAAGTTTGAATGCTAGTATGATATACCCATAAGGTGAAGGGGATCTAAAAATTCCAATCCAAACTAGATGCATTAACTATTTTAGTTAGCATGTTATAGAGAGATTTGTTAGAGGCTTCTCCATATCTATTAGCTTTTGGATGATAGGGCAATGAGAAGCTTAACTTGATTCCAAATGCATCATAAAGAACTTGGATATTTTTAAAAATACTTCCCTTGTCAGTGATAATTTTATGAGGGAAACTAAAATGATAGATGGTGTGATGGTTGATGAAGTTGACAATATTTTTGGCTTTGGTTGAGATGATAGGAATAGCCTCTATCCATTTGGTAAAATATTTGATCGTAGTGATGATAAAATGATGTCACTATAAAGAATGGGGGTTAATTTCACCAATAAGATCTAGACCATATTATGATAAGGTCCATAAATATTTAGATACTCAAAGACTATAGATAGGTACGTGATGTAAATTAACATGTTGTTGACATTTGACACACTTTTTCACATAATCTAGCAATATTGATTAAGGGTGGGTCAATAATAACCAAGGTGAAGGATGCATTTAGAGATAGCTAGGCTATTGAAATGTCCCCCATAGATCCCATCATGCATTTCTATGATAGCATGAGAGGCTTCACAACTATGTAGGCAATAGAAGAGGAAGCCATCAAAGCCTTGTTTATAAATAATTACCCCTAGTATGGTATAATATGAGCTGATATGTATAAATCCTCTTTGAGTATTCTTGGAAAGATTGAAAGGAATGATGGTAAGGTTGAGATAGTTAAAGGACTAATAATACCAAAGGTTGGGTTGGGTCTCCTCTACATTGAACATGGTTAGAGAGTCTAATTTGAAATAAGAGGGCTAGGTAAGTTAATGGATAATGATAGATAGCTTAAAGTCAGAGGGTGCAAACAAGATCTGAGAAGTGAGGGAAGTCATCGTATTAGCAAACTTATTCATAGATCATGGAGTGGTTTGGATATGATAGTGTTTAAATGATGATATGATTACATTAATTAATTATTTGTACTATTGCAAAGCATCATTATTAAATTGATAAGATCCACTTATTTGATTGACCATGAGTTGCGAGTCACCAAAAATGTTGATCATTTTGACTCCCAAGGCTAACACAGTTTGGAGACCTATCATGTTCAAAGTCTGCATGTGGCTTTGGTAATAGGTATGATGTTCAAGACCCATTGGGGATAGTCAATGGGTTGAATGAAATTGATGGATAGTAGATTTTGAATATCTTATTTAATGATAAGGTCTATGTGAGGGTGCATTCAGCAAAAAAATTTCCTAACTAGCTTGGCATTGTGGTTGGTGAGTATGTTTTGGGTAGTGATGGAGGGATCGATTCCTAGCATGTCACTATAAGACCAAGAAAATGCAATGTTGAAATCTTGTAGGAAGGAAGGGAAGTATTGAAACTCCTTAGAATTTAGTGATTGACTAATTTTAACAACATGTAGGTAATTTGGTGTGAACATAGGATTTAAATAGGGGGAGATTAGTATTGTTTTAGTGAATAAAACAAATCAATTAAAAACACACTAAACTAAAACCCTAAGCCTATCTCAAAGGAGGAACTTAGTTAACAAAAAAAATGAAAAACATAACTAAAATATGAAATAAATACCTTCCTTCACCTTCCTTGGATGATCCAAAATGCTTGATGTAGTAGCTTGCTTGGTTTGTTCTCATGAAGTCTACATCAATGAAGTGTAGTTACCTCCATCTCTCCTTGGCACCATGTTTGGATTTGACCTAGCTTGGTTTGGCTCAACATTTGGGAATTATAAAACTAAGATTCAATGATTTTGAATGCATTTGGGAATTATAATTTTGGCATAAATTTTTTTTAAAATCAATAGGTAAGGCCTCTTATTTATAGATTTTTGAAATGGTTTAGGATCAACCATGACCATCCATCTCAAGAGTGAGATGTGTGGCCATGAATTAATCCAAATTATTTAATTAGATTCATAAATATCCACCATAAATATTTATAAATAAGGGGAATTTAAGAGGTATGAGAGGCAATGATGAGGCATGAGAGGGTCTTAGTGAGGCATGGGGTGGCTTGATGAGATATTTTATGCATTTATGGCCTAGGGATGTCTTTCCCAGAAATGATGTCATTTGATGATGTATATATTTAATATCAATTTCTTAAAATAAATATTCAAAAATTTCCATGGAAAATTAACTTAAGCTCTTGATTTGGTTTACTTACCCTTAAACATGATTAGTCAACTTTGATGCAAAACCTTGGTAATTTATGAAAAAAATAATCAAATTGATCAAAATTTCATATTATTGGCTCTAATTTTGACTTTATTGGAATTGGAAGTTGATTTTAGATGCATTGGAACTGTTATCCCATTTAGGATGGTGTCAACATAAAATAACAAAGGCACATGTCTCCTATAATAAATTTGATAAAAAAGAACAATCTAGAGCACCCAAGTGTGAAAATGTCATTTTGACTCAAAATGATCTGATCAAAGTTAGTTGCTTCATAAATTTAGTTTTCCCATTTAGTGACACTCTAGCCAAAATCGACACTTGAATATATCAATTTCAACTCATTTAATGTGTTTTAGTTTTTTTAGGCCAAATTGTGCATTTTGGTGGAAATTGGTCAAAACCATGATTGATGGTCATTAGTGGCCAGATTTAGGTATCTAAAATTTACTGCTATTTGGGAATATGTTGCAAATCATAGGCAAAAAAATGACTTCTCAAATAATGAGAAATGGCCTATATGCCAAAAAGAAGATGATGATTAAATAACAAAGTTCTAAATTGTTTTTGAAAATCTTATGATGATGCCCCCTTGAGAGAGTGGCCATCACATTTGTTGATGGATGGTCCCTCAAAAAATAAGCAAGAAGAAAGGTGGAATTAACCCATGGTTGAGATTAATCTAAATGAGAAAATTCTTGCATGCATTGATTTAAAAATAATATTAATTTTCCTAAAGGCAATTATATTCAGGAATAAAAGTCAAATAATTATTTTCACATAGGTGGTTATAATCATTAAGGGGACCTGGACTATTTTATAAAGATGATTATGCCCTAGTTAGTGCTAATTAGCAAGCATAACTCAATAATATAACCTAGAATATAGATTAAAGATGAGCGGGTGTAAAGTGATGAAATAGATGAATAGAAGAATAAGATTGATCAATAGAAATGATTCTGTTGTAGCTACTAATGAGGAGATGTCCATCCTTATTATCAATAATACAACTAGAATGGTTAATGGGTTGATTTGATCAAGGGTGGGAGGATTTGCCAAGGTGTCACGGAGAAAATTTTGTGGCTTCATTAATTTTAGACCTTCTTGAATATAAATTTTATTATGGCACATGATGGTATGCATCATGGTAGAACACCATGAAGACTATCCCAAAATATGCATAAGGACTGACTCCTAATCCAATATATAATTAAAAATAATGCACCAATGATAAAAACCATGTTGACAATGTTGATGTATAAATATGGATAGACTCAATAATAATGTTTACAAGGAATCACCCAATGCATATATATAGACTAAGTCAAGGCAACAATGTTGAAATCAAATAAATAGGTAAACGAAAAAAAAAATAAACAAACAAACAAAAAGTCCATAAATGGAAAATAACATGAAATAAATAAACAAACAAAAATATTGAAAATAAAAGAAAAAGAAATCATCTTAGCAATGACTTTACCCTAGTAAGGTAGATCAAGAATAACTAACTAGGCTTAG
Organism: Torreya grandis; assembly: GCA_037957365.1. Taxonomy (NCBI): domain Eukaryota; kingdom Viridiplantae; phylum Streptophyta; class Pinopsida; order Cupressales; family Taxaceae; genus Torreya; species Torreya grandis. The sequence continues at coordinate 3,767,587 of JARHVA010001165.1, read as the reverse complement.
ACATGACATGTTTTTAGGTTTTGAAATATTTGAAATGTTTTTGGTATTTTGAGGTAGCTCAACTCATTAGACAATGACAATATACCTACTCACAGAATGGTGAGAGCATTGCTTTGGTTGCTCACAAAATAGTGAGAGCATATGGAAAGGGGGACTGAGGTGACCTCGACATGAATTAAGCATGACATACATGGTCTTTAAATGATGTCAAGTCATAGTAATTCCATCCACATAAAAGGTGAAGAAAAACTAACTAGGTCCCAACAAGTTCTCATATCTAGCAAATGGTCAGTCAAATGAAAATAGTAATGGCAAAGTGAGATGGTAATGCATGATAAACAAATTTTGCCCATACTTTTCCCATAGGTGGTTATAACTAGGTTACAACGACATAGATCAATGATACTAATTTTCCCATAGGAAGTTATAATTAGTAGGAAGACTAGTGAGACATTGATTTGCCCATATGTAATTATAATCAAGCTCACATAAACAAACTTGATATAGGATGAAAGATGAAAGATATATTTCCAGATCAAATATCACACTAATTTTATAGACTGTCATTATAAAAATGGATTGGATTTATTATTGAACCATGATTGAAATTGCCTCAAAAAAGGTATAGGAAGAACCAAAGTAACCAAGATTAAAATAAGAATGGATAGGATTACTAAAAATAAGATTCGTTCTAGATAAAAAATGGAATGATAGGATGGAATGGTAGTACTTTAGGATAATGATGGTTTTCAATAGATTGGATAAAATGGTAAGAGGGTTGTCCCCAAGTGATGGGTGGCTAGTAAGGATATGCGACAATGGAAAAAGTAATATGGCAAATGAAATGGTATGGTATATGTTTGTAACTTAGGTGATTATTGGTTTTTGATATGTTTGGCTTGGGTGTGGTAAATGACATATGATTTTATTATTCTTGCTGAAGTAGAGATGCACATCTTAATCATAAAATGATACAAATAGAATAATAAATCATTTTAATTGATATCCCACACCTCATCTAAATAGTTTCTCCATCAAGAAATGGTTGCATATTTGGTCGCCAAGAATGTTGTTGTGATTTTTATTGGTCATTGATTTTGATTTATTCAAACATCAAGACAAGGTATCTTTGTAGCCACTACAAAGGAAAGTGTGGTTTTGGATGGTAAATAGGGATAAATAATGGATAGGTTTTATTGTGAAATGGAATGGTAAATGATAATGGAATGGGTGATGGTCAGGAAACAAATGGAGATTGAGACGTTCCATCACATGTAATGTTACTTATGCTAGATTTGAAATAAATTTGGATGTGGTGGTGCTAAAGACATAAATATTATCTTGATAGGATCACTAAATTTTTTTATTGTTTGAGCTTGAGAGTAGCTACCATCTAATTAGGCTATAGATTGGAAGTTATTTTTATTTGATATTTGATATTATCTTCATCAAGTAATAAAGGAATTTCATCCCTAGCTATTAGTGCCTCAATGAGGTTTTCATCAATGAAGTTGTCTTGATTGTTCTATAATGCCTTTGAGAATGTTTCACTAAGTAATATTGAATTTTGAATTTGATTATCTTCTAGTACTTTTGAAAAAGTTTCATTAGAAAATGTTGAGTTTGAACTTTGCTTGTCTCATAGTGCCTCTAAAAAGGTTTCACTAGGAGAGTTTTCTTCTACTATATGAATGTGGTCTTGGCCTTATTGCTCTTCTTCAATTGCTATGTCACCATGGATGCAATTCAATAAAGTATGATTCTATTAATCCCAATTGACACTTGTGGGAGATGGAATGTTAATAATATGGCTATTTTGGTTGATGGTAATGGCCTATGGAATGGTGATGGAATGGGGAGAAGATGCACAATCCTCATATAAGATACTAGGATAACTCATGTCAAATTTTAATTACTTATCCTCAAAAACTATAGAAGGATCACAAATGTATTCAAATTGATCTACAAGGCCTATATAACCAATATTATAATAGTCTTGAATGTATTTTGTTATTGAATATAATTCCAACTCAATGGACTCAGACTCTGATGTTGAGACTACTATTGATTTTAATTTTGATGGTAAATTTGATGTGAATTCAAGAATAGAACCTGACTCTAATTTTGATTCTTCATCTGATGGGTACTATGTTACAATGATGTCTTATTTTATGTTTGGTATTAGATAAGTAATATCCTATGATGGCATAATGGGCTCCATAAAAATTATTTTTTTAGAGTGGGACTCCTTTAAGATGGGAAAAAGGTCAAGAGATAACTCCTTAGAGACTAGCTTGTCAATAGGAGGCTCTTAAAAAATAGGCACATGGAAAAGGTAATGATTTTCCAAAAGGTGGTTATAATCTTTAAGAAGTGACTCAACAAAGACTGGCTCATTAGAGTGAGACTCCTCAACAACTGGTATAGGATCAATAGGTGATTCACCATAGGTCAACTTATCACAAGTGGTTGATTTAACAAATATATCTTGGATTTGTTGATTTTATTAGCCTTGGTTTCTAATGATTTAGAAAATAATAGTTTTAAACATATCTTGGTCTTTGAATGATTGGATGGGTTGAGGTTTTGATTGGATTAGTATCAGACAAGGAATGACCTATGGTTAGATAATGGTATAGTATTGGGGAGTATGATTTCTCACATGAGCTAAAGGATGAAGTCTTGAAATGGTAACAATAGGGTAGTGTGGAACTTAATTGCTTGCATAAGCTAAAGGAATAGGTCCTAAAATGATGAAAGGGCATTATGGAGCCTAGTCGCTCACACAAACCAAAGGATAAAGTCCTAAAAGGACAAGTTTGGGGTATTATGGAGCATGGTTTCTCACACAAACTAAAGGATGAGATCCTGGTATGGAAATGGTGTGATGTTGTGGTCCTAGAATATAAATGGTATGATGTGGTGGAGCTTGATTACTTGCATAAGCCAATGCATCCAAGTCCTCCCCATAAACCATATCATCCTAGTCGGTAACTTGATTTGAATTTTGTGTATTTTGACTATGTTTCCCATATGGAGTATTATAGGTAGAATAATAAAACTCCTTAGAAAATCTATCTTTTTAGGGGTTTTTAGTTGACATTTGTGTGACCATTATATCACAAGTTAGATTTTACATGACTCCACCATAAATTTAGCTAGACATATCTACATAAATGATGAAATCTCAAAAGTAAAAGGCTTAGATTTATGAAAACTTTAAAAACTATATCCAAAGGATAGATGGTTTAAACTAGGTCTAACTTGGTTGAAAGTGGAGTTGTATCTCCAAATAATGATTTGATCATGGAGCTATATATCCTAAATAGTTTGTGTTAAGAATTGGCATAAAATAGTCTAAAATCAAATGTCATACATAAAAGGTCAAACATTTGAATAAAAACTAGCATGTCAAAGTGTTCCAAATAAGGTCTAAACTAGGAAAGGGAAAATAGTTGCTAGGTTTTTATCCCAAGATGGAGTCAAAAACTAGGTTCAAATAGGTTGTGCTAGGACTTTTGGCCACATGGTGTCAAAATCTAGACCTGAAATAAAGGCATGATGTGAATTTGATTTAATCTAACAAGTTTGGAAATAACTTTGACATAGACCCAACACAGAATCAAACATAAACATCATCAGTTGGTATAAGGCATGAGGCAAAAGGCACTTAGAGAAAGGATATATTCTCCCAAATAAAGACACAAACAATGATAAGGATAGGTTTTATGAATAAATAAACAATCAATAGTCTTAAAATTTGGGTAATTGATTAATTGAAGTTATGCAACTCAAAAGAGAAAGATCTGTGTATCAACTCCACAAATTGAGGCCTAAATAGAAATCAATCAATGTTTGAATCCAAAATTTGAAAAGGTTAAACTTAATGTTGAAAACTAGGTTTTGACCAAATAAGTTAGAAAGATTAGATAGCACGATGGATCATAAACAAGGTCAAAATGGATGATGTGACATGGTTTGAAACAAATAGTTTTTGGTGTAATGGTAAACAAGTATTGAAATAAATTAAACATCCTAATGGCATAAGCATGTTAAAATGATGTGATAATGTTATGTTTCAAAGACTCAAAGGCAAAAATGATTTGACATGTTTTTGGTATCATAATGTTACCCCCCTCAAACAAGTAACACACATACAAACATGTTTAGAAAAAATTTAAAAGCATAAGTGTGGTGTAAAATGGACAACATAACACTTCTTTATACAAAAGAGTGACGTATAAACATATTGGTTTTGACATAGTTTATAAACAAAAAAAAATTATTTTCAAAACACCAATTAAGAAAATGAAAAAATATAAGTAAATCATCCAAATTCCTATTAAGCATGTGGAAAAGTGGGGTTGACTAAAATTAATTAGTGTTTTATCACTTCTAGATGGATCCCATGTCTACCAACTTTAATGTTAGCCTATAATAGAAGAATCACTTTAATTGGGTGTCTGTGGCACTTGGCTTGTTGTAAAAGGTTCTTGTCCTTTTCATAACCACTACATCCATCTCTTTCTTAATGTAGTGTGATGTCTAATGTGCAGATACGTTATGTATGTAACTCCAACACTAGAAGTTGGTTTAATCACTTAAACCTCTAATACTAGTGGGAATTGTTGAAGTCAATGTTAGGAGATGAAACTCCATGGAAAATCTTCCCTAAATAGCTTATGAGAGGTAATTAAGTCCCCCTTGTAAGCCAAGTTTTCATAAAAATAAATGACTTAATAAAAAGACTTTAGGGTTATTTCAAGGTCACCCAAACTATTATGAGTTTTTGGGGAGTGCTTTAGATGACATTATTTTTATCCCTTAGACTAGGTTAAAATTGTAATGAGATGGCACTTTTGATCCCAAAATTTCCCTAAAGGGGACATATGGAAGAGAATACATGCATGTCTGTGTTCTCTAAAATAAACAAGCAAGTTTATAAATAATTGAAGCGATGTTGATTTTTTTCACAAAATTTGAAATGTGTGATTAGGTTCATTACTAGCCCCTTGGATTTAAGTGAGAAAATGGAAAATATTACACAAAAAATACCACATGAAGTAATAAAAACCTAAGTTATTATGTGTTTTAAGCACTAAATGAAATTTTTCTAAGACTTATCCAAATCTTAGGTTCATTTCACGCACTAATTCAATGTGTGAAATCAAGCATGTTCATTTTAAACCCAAATGAAAGTGTGTTTGGTTAGTTAAAATCATTCAAAACAACTTCTAAACTACCCCCTCAACTTGAGAAAACACAATTATAAGGGGCTGCTTTGAAACACTTAAGAGTTTGAGCAAATGACATTAAGAATTTAGCTCTCAAGTTGATATTCAAGCTAGGTTGATAGGCGAGTTGGGTTGACAAGTGAGTTGGGTTGGACAGGTGAGTTGGGTTGATAGGTGAGTTGGGTTGGTAGGCGAGTTGGGTTGATAGTCTCAAGAACAAAACTGTGGCTTAGAAAAAATGGATTTTTGATCAAATTTTAATCTTGTTTGCCTCCACACTCTAAGATAGTACATGACAATGGTTATTATGTTTCTTATAGGTGTAATTTGACCAAATTTGTGAAGCTAGGTAACATTAGGCATGTTATTTTTGAATATAATATAACAATATGGGTATATTAGTATTGTGTTAGTGAATTAAAAAATCAGTCAAAAACACACTAAACTAACTCCCTAAACCTATCTCAAAAGAGGAGCTTAGTTAAAAAAACAAAAAATGGAAAACACAACTAAAAAATGAAAAATATCTTCCTTCACCTTCCATTGATGCTAAAAAATGCTTGTTGTAGTGGTTTGCTTAGTTTGTACTCATGAAGTCTATATCAATGAAGTCTGGCTACCTCTATCTCTCCTTGGCACCATGTTTGGCTTTGATATAACTTGGCTTGGCTCAACATTTTGGCATTATAATAATAAGTTGCAATGATTTTTAATGCATTTGGGCATTATAAGGTTGGCATAAAAGATATTCAAAATCAATAGGTAAGGCCTCCTATTTATAGATTTTTTAAAGGGTTTAGGATCAATCATGACCATCCATCTCAAGATTGAGATGTGTGGCCATGAATTAATCCAAATTATTTAATTAAATTCATAAATATATACCATAAATATTTGGAAATAAGGGGCATTTAAGAGGTATGGTAGGCATTGATGAGGCATGGGAGGGTCTTACTGAGGCATGGGGTAGCTTGATGAGATATTTTATGCATTTATGACCTAGGGATGTCTTTCCAAGAAATGATGTCATTTGATGATGTAGATATTTAATATCAATTTATTAAAATAAATATTCAAAAATTTCCATGGAAAATTAACTTAAGCTCTTGATTTAGTCTAATTAGACTTAAACATGATTAGTCAACTTTGATATAAAACCTTAGCAATTTATGCACAAATTAATCAAGTTAGTCAAAATGTCATATTATTGGCTTGAAATTTAACTAGATTGGAATTATAAGTTGATATTAGATGCATTGGAATTGTTATCCCATTTAGGATGTTGTCAACATAAAATAACAAATGTACATGTCTCATACAAGATATTTGATAGAAAAGAGCAATCTCGAGCACCCAAGTACAAAATGTCATTTTGACTGAAAATAATCTTATCAAAGTTAAGTACTTCATAAATTACATTACCCCATTTAGTGACACTCTATCCAAAATAGACACTTGAATATATCAATTTAAACTCATTTAATGTGTTTTAGTATTTTTAGGCCAAATTATGCATTTTGGTGGAAATTGGTCAAAAGCCTGATTAATAGTCATTGGTGGCAAGATTTAGGTTTCTACATCTAGAGTGCCCAAGTTGATGTCCATGGTGGATTCATTCAACATGGTTGAAGTCTCAAAGGGGAGAGATTTGTGGATAGAGTAATCTTATACACCAAGATAGGTGAGAATGGAATCATCATGCTAAAACTAAATGGTATTAATGGTAGGAGAGTCAACCATTACTATTTCAAGGTGTGTCAAGGGAATGGTTATATTTAATCCATACTTTTGATAAGTTAAGGGATTGAGGCTAATCAAATTGATGAAAAAAAATTAGGGGGAATGATGTTGAAATCCTTAGGTGTCAATGATGGTAATGGGAGGTAGGTTGGTTTTTTATTTAGGTGGCATGAAATGTAGGCCATGATTTTCATGAGTTTTTTAGGTTTATATTGGAATAAACTTGTGTGTCCTATGTTAATACTAACCTAAACCAAATCCTTTTCAAGCACACCTATAAAGTTATGTTTAGGCAAACTCTAGTTTATCTAGATAGGAGAAACTAGAGGTGAATGGTCATCGTGGAAGTGTCAAGGGGTTTATCAAGTCCCCCATAGATGGAATTGGTTTGATAATTTGAGGGCCCAAAAATAATAATGGTTCCAATATTGGGGTCATAACCAAGTTTTTGGGCAAGATTCCAATACTCGTAGGAAAAGTGTCTAATGTCAAAAGGTGATACTCCCCTAATGAAAGACCCTAGAAGGTTGATTCTAAAGGGTATATTATGAGGATTTAGGTATAAGGTATGGATGATATGGTGGATGATTTGGTGGTAAATAAATATGGGGCTTCATCTTTTACTAGTGAGGGTTTGTTGGATGGGGGATAGATAACATCATTGGGTTGATACATCATGTTGCATGATGTAAAAGGACTTAGGTCAGATTGTATGGTAACAACTTAACCTTTGTGTTCAAATTTTATGAATCAATGTAGGGTGGATAGCACACAGCCCATGGAATGGATCCAAGGATGTCCCAACAAAATTTTTTAGTAGAAATCATCTTATATTATGTATAAGATATCAATAAGCATGTGAGGTCTTAGACAAATGTGAAGGACAATAGTTCTTAGAGTCATAGTCATGGTATAATTAAATGATTAGAAAACCATTGAGGTTTTTGACATAATGTTTTTACGTAATTTGAGTTAGTTGTATGCTTGGGAGGAGATAATGTTGATGATATCTCCCCCATCAATCATAACCCTCTTGATGTGGGGTTGGTTGATGTATTCAGTAATGAAAAGGGGAGGATCTGGGTCATTTAGATGGATGAAGGGTATTTTTAAATCCTTAAAGGTCACAAGGTTGTAAATTTATAGATCTCTGACAAAGGATTCTATAGGTTGTGGGTCTTTTAGATGGACATCTATGGATTGCAAAGCCTTTATCATTTCTGAGTGGTGATGGGGTGAGGTATTGATTAGTTCATACAAGCTCATCTTCACTAGTGTTTGGTGAATTTATTTTATAATTACTCATTGCATTGATTCAAAAGGGTTTGATTGAGGGGGATACAAGATGGACACATTGGGTTTGGTTAAAGGTAAAAGTACTTGGTGCTGGCTAGGTGGTTAGGTGGTGGAAGAGGGATATGTCTATTAAATGGACACCTTCAATTTTCCCTTATCCTTTGATTGAGATTGTGATCATGTCACCACATGGATGGTATGGATTTGTGAAAGAGTCAGGATAGAGGATTTCTTGGGTTCTACTTCACTATGAGATGAGAGTCAAAGAGTAAGTGAGTGTTGGTTGATGGTTCTTTGTTCTTGGATTAGTGTTGGGCTCATAAGAGGCTCATATGATAATAAGTCATCTTCATTATATATCTGATGGGATAATACTTGGAGAGATTTATAATTCTCCAAATCATACCCATGTGTCCTATGATATGATCATATTAATTTTTATTATACCAAGATGGTTTAGGACTATGTGGGTTGAATGGTCTGACAGGTGGTAAGTTTAAGCCAAATGCTTGAGATAACTTATGCAAAAATTTTGAGTAAGACTCACACAATGGTGGTAAAAGCATGGAGGTCTTAGGTTTGGTAGTTGAGGAGGAAGCTATTTTTGGAGTGGGTTTGATGATTAGATATTTGGGTGAAGGAGCATTTTTGATGGATGGTTTTGGTGTAGATTACTTAGAGGTAAAAGGTGTTGGGGTAGATGCCTAAGAAGTAGGTGGTTTGGTTATATAAGTTTTGGTAAAAATAGGTGAGGATGGTATAACCAAAAGTGGTGGTTGGATTTGGGTCTTGTCTAGGATGGTTGGTTTCTTTACTAAATTAGAAGGGTGAGGTCCCAAAATAGAAGGAAAAGTAGAAGGGGGAGGAAAAGTTTTGGTTTATATAATCTTGAGTGTTTTCACCTTATTTTTTGGCTTGGTTTGGGGTTTCTTTGATAGGTTTGGTGAAGTTAATTCTAATTTCAATGAGGGGTGATTAAATTCCTAAATAGGTAATATGCCAAGGTTTTTGGTAGGCTTGGTTGGAATGGTAGAAGGTGACTTGGTTTTCTAGGTAGAGTTGGTTAGATAGTTTAGGTATGGTTTGGTCGTTAGAGGTTTCCAATGGCTTGGTTGTGGTGAAAGGAGGATTACTAGTGGGAATGGAAGGTTGAGATGACATTGGTGTGGTTGAAGGTTCTTGATTGGTTTGGTAAAGAAGCTTGAGATGGTGCCAAAATATGGCAAAATCTATGTTGGGTTGGGATAATTATTCCATGTTTTGAACTATTCTAGAGAATGTCTTATAGATGGTTTTGATCCCTTTGATATTATCTCAAAGTTCAAACCCATGGGTGGAGAGAGAGAGAGAAGTGGTTACCTAGTCCTTTTTATCAATCAAAGGCTCTAAGGTTTGGGAAGATGAGTCTCATATGAGAGAGGTAAGTAGAGTGATTGCTTATTTAGGGTTGTTTTCTAAAGGAAGAGTGGATTGTTGTATGATGGAGGAGAAGGAGATGGTGGTAATGGTTTCCTCCCTTGGTATGCCTTCCAAAGGAGAGGATGGTAGCTCAAATACCTCAATAGGTGGAGAAAATGGAGGGGTTGTTTCCTTGGTTTTATTTTATAAAGTAAAGAAGAGTGACTCCACTACCTCAATAAGTGGAGGGGTAGGAAATGCGGTTTCATCAATAGCTTCCTTAGCAATTAGTTAACTAAGGACTCCATTAATGGTATATACTTCATGGTTTTGAGAGGATTTTGTTCTATTGTTTTCATAATTCATGAAAGGGGCATGGTTGGTAAATGGTTGTCTAAATATGTTAAATTCTTGATTTAGGGGTGCATTGGGGTTATCCAACACAAGTTCCCCCTTGTTGATGAGGTTTTGGATGATGTTCTTGAAGGTATTATACCTACTAATGTCATGTCCAATGACATGGTGAAAGGTGTACAATTAATTCTCCTTATACCAACTAGGTATAGGATGAGAGGAATCAAATTGTTATGGAGGTTTGATCAGTGGTGGTTGTATCATATTCACCTTCAAAAAATTCTCCAAGACCGAAGCATTTCACTCTACTAGTAGATTAAATTGATTTTGATTTTTATGGTTTGGGTTTTTAGTGTTCTAATTAGAGGAATTAGAGGATTTGGGTTGGTTAAAAATGAGTGGAGGAGTGGTCTTAAGGAGAATCACATTTGTGGTTCCCTTATTTTTAGAGTTAGTGTTGGTTTGATTGTTGGGTTAGAGGAGGAAGTCTCATTTGATTTGCAGGTGTAATTCTTGTCTCTCAATTTTAACTTACCCTCATCAATGGATATATTTTATAATTTACATGCCATGGTGAAAGATTCATCAAAGGTCCTGAAGATCTAAACATATAAATTAGAGGAAATGTGTTTGGTACAAGCCCACACAAAGAGTTCAATCAGCTTGGGTTAGGGCAAAGAGAAATAGAGTTGATTTATCAAGCTTCTCCAATAGGCTACGAAGTTGGCTATGGAATCATCATAAAATTTAAGATTAGAGCAAAGATTGGTGATGGAAACTTTATTAGAGATGTTTATATAAAAGTGATCTAAGAAATTGTGAGCTAGTTGGGCAAAAGAAAAGAGGGAGTGCTTTATAATAACACTATACCAATCTAGTGTTGGACTTGATAGAGACATAGGAAAGGTATATACAAAGATAACATTATCATAGGTAATCATATATAAATAGTGCCTAAATGCTCTTAGAAGTTGTTGAGGATCTTCCTTACTTTGAAAATTTTAGAAGTTCCCATTGAGGAGGATAAGTTTGAATAGGGATAGATGGATGAATTGGCTCATTGTAAATTTGGTCATAAGATAAGATGTTATGGGCACTAGAGATAGATGACTAAAAACTAGTCATTTTATCTATTAACATTTTGATAAGCTATGTTTGTGGTTATGTACCCCCATAGTTGTATGGTAGATTATGTTGGGTTTTGGTAGGTGAAATAATGGATAGTTGGTGGGGCTTAAGAAGCTACCACATATTAGTATGTGTACATGGGTAGTTAGGATGATGCCACATATAAATACATGGAGATAGGTGGTTGGGTGGAAGGTAGAGGTAATACCCTTATGGGTTATGGATGTAGCTTAGGTTTTATGCAATGGGAACCTATTGAAATATTAACACCGGTTATGTAGGAGGTATGGTTGGGTTAGTAGATAGAGGGTAGCTAGTAACTTTAGTTCTGATGGGTAGAAGAGTAGAAGGTATCGGGACCACTAAAATCTAGAATTGAGTGGAGGTAGGTGGGTTGGAAATAATGGGATGGTGGTGAAACTAGTAGAGGGTACTCCTATGATAATTGAAGTATTGGTGTCCAAAGGTTAAGTTGCTCATATACTAGGAGGGTTATTAGTTAGGGAAGAAGGTGCTTGGGTGTTACTTGGTTGAGTGGGTTGGTTTTAGATGGTGGTATAATTGGGGTTATTTGTAGACAAGGATGCCTAGGTGAATAAAGGATGGTGGAGATGGTGGCAATAGAAGTTTTTCCCATAAAGTGGCTCAACATGCACTACTGAAGTAGGAGTATGATGAGATATGGTGTTAAGGTAATTTTAGAGGGGTATGGGGTTATTATCCATAAAGGTGGTAAAATCTACATCACCTTGAGCAACCATCCAAGGGATGCTAAGACTTCTAGAAGGATGGGGATAACTCTCTATATTTGAGATGTAATCCATGCATAAGGGAGAAGAGGAAGATAGCTGATTAAGAGGTGGATCTTGATTTTCTTGGTTTTTTAGTTGTTGTCTAGTTAAAACCATACAGATAAGGAAAATAAGAAGATACAATCAATCTCATAACTCAAATAAAGAGAAAACAAGAAAAAGTCAAGGAAAAAAACACATACTAAAACACATTAAATTCTAAGGTTCTTTTTAGTCTCTCTTGTGGCTTATGCCTTACGCTTTAAGAAATATGTGACTCAACTTAGCTTGTAGAGTGGGTACTAGAAAAGAAGTCTATGGTTGGTTTTAGGTTGTGTCTAGGCTCTCAAAGGTATATATATTGTAATTTAGTACATGGCTTGATATTGGGGCCTACCCCCTCACTTCACACATTGTAAATATAAGGGTATTGGGTGCTTAGCCAAGATATACCAATTGTCAGAGATTATACTCAACTAGAGAAATGAGTTGCTTCTCCCCTTGGTGATGAAATCCAAGTAGGATAGCTGAGAAAGGTGACCACTAGGTAATGAAATCCCAATCAGGCCTTATGTTAATGTTTTTATGATTAATTGAGTGTAAGTGGTTTGGTCTTGTGTGTGTGATAAGAGTGAAGATATAATTAGTTCACTTGATTAATTAATCTATGTGAGCTAAATTAATTAATAAAATAATGGATCAGTTAGTTTTAAGACAAAAATGAAATTTTGATTTCATTGTATGAGCAGAAAGATAAGAAAAAGAAGCACCTAAATGCAACTATGAACCCAAGAAAAGACTCAAGGGTTAACTCCAGCTAACTATTAGTAGAACCTATATTTACAAAACTTTAAAGATGATCATCAAGAAATAGTTAGCTAGAGTTAATCCTTAAGGTAGTTAAAGGATGATCATCAGTGGTTAGGCCTAACCATTAGCAGTTAGGGTAATCATTGGTGGTTAATAGGTCAAAAGGTTAAGTTGGTCAAAGTTAGTCAATTTGACTTAGGTTTAATGGTTGAGGTTTTTCAAGTGGTCTTGAGGGGGTCCAAGGGTGGTCTAGGGGTTAATTTGACATCTAGAACCATCATGTATAGTTTTCTAGTGTCTATAGAAAGAGTTATCACTTACCCATAGTATGACACAAGGAATGGGATCCTCATGGAAACATACAAAGACACATTTAGGGCATGGATATCCTATACCAACATGTCCATTATGAACATGACTTTTTATTCATGAATGTAAATAATGATGACCATTTATTAAAAAGGGTAAAAGGTTTAGGCTTTAAGGAGGATCATTTAATGGTGATTCAACAAGAACCTTCACTTATAGTGAAGGAATCACATAGTATATTACCACTTATTAAAGCATGGACACCCTTAGATTTTTATAAAAACCAACCTCTAGAGAAAACTAAGGAACAAGGAGAACCTTCAAAGGAACTTCATTTTAAGTTGAGGGTTGTCAAGAAGGAACTAGGGGTGAGTGAGCCTGATCCTAGGGGAGCTCTAAGAAATCCTATTAATCTAGAGTAATTTAAAAAGGAAGAGCAAGGACAAGATCACCAAAATACAAGTATAATACAAATTCCTATAGCTAAACCCCAAGTAAAATAATATACATCATCTGGGGTAGCCATGGATAAAGTTGCTACCTCAACTCAACAAGGTTCCTCCTTTCATTCCAAATCCACTATTTTCTATAAGAAGAATCCTATGACTCCCCTCATAGGTAGTCCAATAATTGAGAAATCATAAATATTTCCTATAATACCTCAACAAGTAGAAGAGGAGAAAGAAAAATAACTTGATGCAGAAACAAAATTAGAGAGATCCAAGGCATTGAGACTCGTAGCTGATAAAGGGAAAGCACCAACCACAAAGGGAACCATAGGTAAAAATGATTTTCCTTTAGAGACCACTTCCTTATGTTCTTCCTTTATTCCTATTTTTATTTCAATACCAATTTCATCTATGTTGAAGACTCCTAGGGTGGAAGTTATCACTTTCACCCTTGATGATTCATTAACCTCTTACTCTCTCTTACACATCCCTCTACTCACTCTAAAAGTAGAGAATGGATCTTTCACCACCATTCCATACACTTCCTTCATGGCCACTTCTATTATTCCCTTTGGTAATATCATAATCAAATCCTTGAAGAGGAAAAGGGTAGTCAATAAAATTGAAATAACCATGGCCACTCCCTAACTCCATGTCTAATCCACCCAAATCACTTTGTCCATACCATCAATGACTTCATCCCATGAAACCACTATCATAATCTCAGGTAAGGTAAATTAGGTAAATCAAATAATCATAGTCCATCCACTCCCTAATATGGAGGTTTGGATTGGTCTAAAATCATTTCACCTTCTCGGCCTGTCACAATCCACAAGGCAATAAAGAAATAACAACTAGTAGAGGATTTTGAAGAAGAGGATTTTGTTAGAACCACATAAGAGATAGACCCCAACCTATTGATAATTATAGAATATTCCATTGATTTAAGAACTAAGTCTTCTCAAATTCCCAACTTCAATATAACAGAGCTCCCATCCATTACAACTTTGTTTGACAAGCCATTTAGGAGTATCCAAAGGATAATAAAGAGGAAGTTAGAGGATGAACATGGTAGGGAAATAATTATTGAAGAGATGTAATAATTATTTTCCTTATCCAAAAGGAAAAATATATAAATATGGAAATACCCCTATAATGAAGACTTTTAGTCCCTAGTTGAGTCCTAAAAAGATGTCATGGTGGTAATACATGAAGGCACAAAACTAGCGAGATAAGAATTGGAAGCAGAATTAGAACAAATAAAAGAACAAAAGATAATGCATATTCTAGTAGGTATTAAAGCTAAGGTACAAGAGGTAGCATGAAAATGATAGAATTCTTTAGAGGCATTGGAGTTTATACAAGATGAATTAGCCCCTCATATTTCTAAGACTCACTAATTATTTAATTATTTTAAGTCATATGAGACTAAACTAAAGATATTAATTTTTTACACAAGTAATAAGGCATATAGACATTTAGATCTAATTACACCATTAGAGGCATCCAATGTACTCAACATGGTTCTCAGTAGAATAGAGGAGACTAGGGAATGGGTAACAATAGTTGGGACTTTGGTCCCCAAATACCTGGAACATGAGGCCCTCATCATATAAATCTTGAATGACTTGAAATTATCAAAAGATAAGGATGATACATTAAATTTAATAAGTAATATTAACTTTTATTATCTTATTCAAGAATCTTCAAACAATTTCAAGCAAAGTTTACAAGGGATTCCATTAGAAGACACTGAACTAAAATTGAGCTTTGCTAGGAAAAAGGTGATTAATGTTGAAATATTCAAATTCAACTTCTAGATGAGGAAAGAAAAACATGCAAAGCTGATAAGACAAGTTGATAGGGTACATAGACCCTCTATTTTGAATTTGGATATAATTAGATAGTAGCATGATTGTATCACAGAAATTTTGGCTCGAGATAGAGGTAAATAAGAAATAGGTTGAAGTTACCACTTCTAGTTCTACATCGACAACTACAGTTATAAATCTAACTAAATTTAATGCATCCATGTAGACATCGACATAGCCATAAAGGGATGATTTTTTTTACATGTACATTCTATAGTAGTATATATTTCATATTTATATTTTTATTATGGTTTAAACATAGTGTATAAGTTACCTATTTATTTTTTAAACATGCACACATTACATGATTTTGTAAAGGATAACTTAAACTATTGATAAGTGTAAGATAAATTTATATGATTTTTGAGACCATAGTTAGAACTAAAGTTCTAGCTATGACATTTAATGTATTTTTCATGTACTTGGAGGATGAGGTGACCCATTCCCCAAGTTTATTGAAACACATGTAACCTATAGTTTTAAAGGGGTAGAAGATTTCAAATATATAAGAGAAAAAGAAATTTTGGTTGTCAACTCATGTGTTTATGTATTTTATTTCCAATTTTTATGTAATTAAGTTTATCTCTTTTGGTTATATGATTCAATAACTCTTAGTGTACAAAAGCTACAAAGGAGTTAATTCTTGTTATAATTGATATACTAGTCTTAGGTGTGTAATATTTATTGAATGATTAGTAAATTACATTTATTATTGGTAATTAAGTTGATTGATTTATGTTTTTAAGTTTGTAGAGGTATTTTCATTTGATAAAGTTTTTTGTGTATGCAAAATAGTTGTCTTAGATATCTCACTAATCTTAAGCCATAGTCTATTGATTAAGAGTGTGTAATATCTATTATAAAAGGAGAAACCTTTGACTGAGGCCTATGAGTTTCCTATATTAGTATTATCCTAGACTGCTTGGCCATGTTTGACCGTGTGTGCAATAGATGCTAGTAATAGACATAGGTTTCACAAAAAATTGTCCACTTAGAAACTAGCTGAAGAGGTGATTTAAGAAGTCATATAACATTTATTTTCTTCTCTACCCTTCTTTTTGAGTTTATTTTAAGACCTACCCACTTTAGATTAGCAACCATCCAACCACCAATTCATATAGATTTTACTTCCTTTTCTTATAGACCACCCCTCCATTCATAAATCCTTGTTAACAACCTACATTCCCTACCTTCCATTCCATCACCTAGTTGTTAAGACTACATACCTACAACTCATGCCATGGAGTGGAATTTACCTCCATTGAGATCCTAAAATGTTATAGGTTGCCTTGTTATGAGATTGGTGTTTATAAAACCCACATCAAAATTATCTTTCTAGCACTACGAGTGCCCTAACCTCTAAAAAAAGAGGTTAGTTTCTACATAGAGTTGCACTATAGTCACCTAGGAGAGTAACCATATCTAGTTCTTAGGTTTGTGTTCTAGTCTCACCCTTGTCAAATCATAAGAGACCTATAGTTGTACCAAATATCCCTAACAAACCTAGGACACCTCCCCCAATAAGGAGCACTTCCCCTATTAATCATACCATGGCTCAACCACCTTGGTTGATTAAATCTATTATTACCATCCCAAGGGATGTGTATGACCTACCTAGGAATCCTAAAAAATATTTGACATCTTTATATCCTTTAGGAGAAAGAACAATAGAGAAATACATCAAATCTTTTAAATTTGCTTTAAGATTAATGAATGTTATCAATGAGGATGATGCATGAAATTTTTTACCTTTTACACTAATGGATGTCTCTTATGATTGGCATCTCAATCTAACAAAAAATTCCATCACTTATTGGAATGCATGTCAAGCATCTTTTCTTGCATAATTTGGATAGTTCACTAGCCCCAATTTGATATATCAACACTTAACTAGCATGAAAAGGGAGCCTAACAAGTTAATTTGTACTTTCAATGCAATATTTGAAAATATGTATACATGATTAATCCCAAGATATAAACTAAAAGAAGCATTAGCATTAGAGATATACAATAATGCACTGGATCCAATTATTATGATGTTTATAAAAAGAGTAGTTGCTACCAAAAACTTGGCATTAGCATATGAAGAGGTGATCAAAATTGATAGGCATCTCAATTCCCAGGTTCCTAGCACATCTAATGTCAATAATGGCTTCACAACATTAAATCTAGTCCCACATGTGAAGCAAAACATTCTTGCATTCAATTGGAACTAGTTATACACACTACCTCCTCTAACATAGACAACATAACCTAATTATAGTTTCTTAAACAACCATGCACAAGGAAATGGTTACCAAAAGAATTAATAATTGGTTTTCTTTCTCTACTATTCTCCAAGGCACTGAATCTACAAAGGTAGATCTGGATGCTATTCAAAATATGGTTTAAAAGCTAAGTAATGACTTCTTTGACAAGTAAATAAAGATGGGAAATGCTAATGTACCAAGTGGTAATCAGAATTCTAGAATCAAGAGGTGTAATAGACCATTCAATAGGCCTATAAGAAACATAGATCAAACTATCAAGCTCCCATATATCAACAAGGTAGAGATAGCTCTACTGAATTGGTGTAGAATCCATAATACTTCTCTATATGGTGATCTTGATTATATTGAATTTTGTGCAACATTTGAAATATTTTAAAGAGAAGTAGTAAGTCAAAATCAAATGCATAATCAACCAAAATCCCACTAGGATCTTGGCTCTTCAAGCACTACCATGTTCTTTGAGACTCATGAGTTTCCCTTTTCAAGTGAAGATGATAACGTACCAAAATACAACACCAACATGATCAATGCTTTCTAGTAATTTTAGAAATGTTGTTATAATATAAGGAATAGGAAGCCATTCATAAGTTTTATTCCTCTAAATATCACAACCATTCTACCTAATCAAAAAGCTGAAAATAATCCACCTCCCACAAAAGGAAATGTTAAGCTTCAGAACAAGGAGGAATAAAGCAAGGGGGATACAACATCATTGAAGACATGAAAAAAATAAAAGTAAATAGTACTCTTCATGAATTAGCTTAGATCATTAAATAAAAGGAGCTACTATGGAAATATGTCATAGGGAGGACCCATATAGAAAGGATAAAAGCATCTACAGATAAAGCAACGTCTATTGACACCAATGTCATCTATAAAATAAAGCTAGAAGTTCTACCCAATTTGCTAACTATCAAGGAATTTGTTAAGAATATTCATAATTATTTAGTTGATTTTAGATCCTTATCAAATATTATGCCTACTTCCATATGTCAAAATCTTAGTCTAACTCTAAGGCCTTTAAAGAGAACAATTTCACATTTGGATAAAAATGGTGGTACCAATGGTTGTGGAGTTAATTAATGTATGTATTCAAGTAGCATCTGAACATGAGTCTAAATTATTATTAACATCCTTGTAGTAGACATACCTAAAGGCTATGGACTATTTCTGAGTAAGGACTGGTCTAAAATGCTCAATGGATATCTCTATATAAACTTATCTCACATTTGGCTACTATGGAGAGGCATTATAAATCAAATACAGATCGATAGGGAACTAAGGATGAAATATCCTATCATAGAGGATAATTTCAAGAATGAAGAGGCAAAGTATGAATCTCCTAGCCTTGGTATTTATACTTTTACTATGTAAAATCAAATACAAGAGACAGAATCTAAAATCTCCAATCAAATATGGACTTTACAACTTGATGGTGCTAAATCCAAATAAGGATCAGGTGTAGTAATAGAGCTAATTGATCCATATGGAAAGAAGTTATTGGTAGCGTAAAAATTATATTTCCCTTACACTAATAATAGGGATGAATATGAAGCTTTAATTTTGAGATCACAATTTACACTCAAGAATAATGTCAAGCAGTTGTTAGTATTTGGTGACTTATAACTAGTAGTCAATTAGGCCAGAAACAAATACCAATACAAGTTTTATTTGAAAAGGTAAAAACATAGAAAATGGAATTTGATTGAGAGTTTTGAAGCTTTCAACCTAATAGTATTTCTTAGAGAGTAAACTCAAGTTGCAGACTCATTAGTTGCTACTACTACTAATTTTGAGCCTCTCCAACAATCTAAGGTAAATAAATTATCTATTGAGCTAGTACCTTGTCCTTCTATTCTTGATAATGTAGAAAATTTCCAAGTCTTTGATTATGATTAGTAGGTCATTTAGTTTCTAACCAATTTAATAAAATTTTAGTCTCAAATCATTGATGATAAGGAAGTTATCCATCTCTTCCAAGAAGAGTCAAACAAGGAAGGTATCCTCTATCTCAAAGAGAATCATCTCCCAATTAGTTTGGTCTCCTTAGAAAGACCATTTGACATATATCCTCAATATTAGTAGTAAAGGAAACCAAAATTCAATGATTTTGAGTTCAAAATGGATAATTTAGGTAATGGACATATCCCACATTATGTTAGCATTAGCCTTAGTTGTACCCTAGAATAAAAATAATGGGTAAAGGAATTGATTACTAGATATAGAGATGTGATTGTTTGGACATATGAAGACTTGAAGGTTTATGACCCTAAGGTCATCACTCATACAATTCCTCTAAAATGAGACCACAAGATATTTAGATAGATATAGAAACTAGTGAATCCTATCCTGAAGCCTCTTATTCAAAGAGAAGTGGAAAAGATGCTAAGTGAAAGATTAGTCTTCCTAATCAGACATTCTACTTGGGTGGCCAATTTAGTCCTAGTCAGAAATAAGATCAAAGATATCAGGTTATATGTTAATTTTATAAATTTTAACAAAGATTTTGATAAAGATAAATATCCCCTACCTTCCTTAGATAAGGTGATACAGATAGTGAGTGGCTTTGAAATGATGTCTTTTTTGGATAGATTTTTAGGCTATAATCAAGTATTGGTACAATCAAAGGATAGAATGAAGATGGAATTAACTAAAAATTGAGGTACTTATGAATATAAAAGGATGCTTTTTTGCCTACTAAATGGAAGAGCCACCTTTTAATGAGCCATGGATCATGCATTTAAAGGATTTATAGATAATTGTGTAATCATATATATAGATTATCTTATTGGGTTCTCTAAGAATAGGAATGACCATGTGGGCCATCTATATTTAATCTTCAAGATATACAAAAGGTTGTACATCTCACTAAACCCAAAGAAGAGTATATTTAGAGTAACCAAAGGCAAGCTCTTAGGACACATCATTAAAAAATAAGGGATCATCATTGATCTAGATATAATTCTAGGGATTTTAAAGATTACACCATCAAATATAAATAAGGATCTCAAGTCATTCTTTGGGAAGATTAATTTCATAAGGAAGTTTGTCTCAGGATTTGTGGAGATTGTTAAACCCTCAAATGCAATGCTCAAGTAGGATGCTAAAATAGAATGGATAGTTGAGGGTCACAAGTCTTTTCAAGACATTAAAGATGTAATATCTTAGGCCCCAATATGAATTAGTCCAAATTTTACAAAAGATTTTTATTTGTACTCATTTTATTTAGAACATATAATTACTACTATCATAATATATAAAAAAGATGATATTAAGCATTTAATTGCATTTATGAGTACATTTTTCAAAGATGCAAAACTCAAGTACTCCATGATTGATAAATAGATTTTTACCCTTATCAAATTAGTGAATAAATTTAGACACTACATCATAAGGAATAAGACTATGACCATCATGCCTGATCCTACTGTCAAGTTCACCTTGTCACAAAATGAACTAGGATAATGTAGAGGCAAATGGATGGCAAAGCTATAGGAATTTGACATAGAAATCAAGACTACTAAGATCATTCAGGGTCAAGGCATTGTTTAAATCATGACTAAACCTGATC
Organism: Torreya grandis; assembly: GCA_037957365.1. Lineage (NCBI taxonomy): Eukaryota > Viridiplantae > Streptophyta > Pinopsida > Cupressales > Taxaceae > Torreya > Torreya grandis. The sequence goes on along the minus strand of JARHVA010001165.1, from coordinate 3,746,366 downwards.
CACATATTATTGTTGAATAGGTATGTGAATCCCATGTATCTAAAGGAGAATCATATACTGACATAATACAATATCTACTTATAGGTACTTGTTACCTATAACTCAATAGAGAACAAAGGAGAGCTTTGAGGCTCAATATACTTATTACATAATCAAGAAAGGAGTTATATATAGAAGAAACTTAAGGCATATATATTAGGTGTGTATCTATAGAAGAATATAAAAAGGTTCTAGTAAAATTGCATCAAAAGATAGGTATTGGTCATCAATTTGGGAATACCATAGCCCATCATATCTTAAGAATGGGCTAATATTGGCCAACCATTTTCAAGGATGTTCATGATTATGTAAGAACATGCCATGAATCCCAAGTTTTAGATAAGAGAAAAATATATGTAGAAATGCCCTGATAACCTATTATTAAACGAAGGCCATTTTCCCAATGGGGTTTATACTTCAATGGTGTTATTAACCCAAATTCCTCAACAAGATATAAGTTTTTACTCATTATCATAGACTATTTTACTATATCGACTAAGGTGATGGCTACAAATAATTATAAAGCATAATATATGATTTGTTTCTTGGAGAAACACATCACAACTAGATTTGGCACCCTCATTTATTTATTTTTTGACAATGGGATAGGATTCATATCACTTTAGTTCATTGAATGGGCTCATGACAACTAGATCACTATCAAGTCATCTTCTAACCATTACCCCTATGGAAATTGACTAACACAATCAACAAATAATAACTTGATAGATGAAATTAATAAATCAATAGGGGATAGGCCTAGAGACTAGCACAATCTATTGAAGTATACCCTTTGGGTAGACTAAACAAGATACAAGCAAGCCCTTAAAGCTTTACCCTATGTATTGGTATATGGATGCAAACTAGTGTTCCCAATCATGTTGAAATTACTGACTTATCAATTCATCTAGGACTAGATGGAACTAAATGATAAATTAGAGTTTTGAATACTCGACATAATAGAAATGGAAGATTAAAGGACTAAAGCCCTACAGACCTTTAACAAAAACCAATACATAGTCAAGAGGTGGTTTGATAAAAGAGTAAAGATTAAAGCATTTTGGATCTTAGATATGGAGCTACTTTGGGATAAGGACCATGAAAAGAAAGGACAACATGAAAAATGTAACCCACTATTGATTGGACCATATATATTTTAGATATCTTGGGTAATAATGCATTTTATTTAAAAGACTTGTAGGGTAATGAACTCACATATGTAGTCAATGGATAATTTTTGAAGCATTACTTCATGGTTATACCATCTGAAGGTACCCCTGATTGATGAAAAATCATGTTAGAGGTAGGATTAGGTTAGTAATTTATTTCTTATGATATATTTCCTCATTTCTAGATTAGTCTATTGCTTTCCCAGTGTAGTTTTTAATTGTTTCTAGGTTAGATAATCTACTTTCTTAGTTCAATTATTTTATTATTTCCTATGACATTCTGAATTGTTTTATTCTAACATGACCAAGTAAAAATTCAACCAACTGAGCCTCTTATTTTATTCTTAAATAGACTTATAAAAAAAAGTGAAAATTATAAAGAGATTCATAACTTGGGACCTGTTCACAAATTGGGTATTTTTTTGTGTTTCGAGACTTTAGGATGGAGGTATGTAATCACAAATCATTTTGGATTATGTCATAATTAAATATTTCTACCAACTATGTGAAATTTGATCTCAAGTACTTCATATGAATTTAGAATATTTTATTGTTTCATTAGATCAAGTGCACCTACTTTATTAATACTTATTGAAAATAATAAATTATTGGTGCATATGTAGCTAGCAGGGATGTTCTAATAAATCATTTTTTTATTACCATACCAGCTCACAAGGGTTTCAACTCTCATATTTCCATTCAAATAAAAGGGAAATAAAATAATAAAAGAACTAATGAGTTCAAAATAACAATCAATAAAAAAATATCTAAAGAAAATTAAAAGACTCACATGATGAAATAAGGTCAATGTACCATGCATCATGATTAAGAAAATAAAGAAAGAAAGGAGAAGGAACCCAAGGTATCTATATTGGGGATATAGAGTCAAAGAAATCCCTAAGCTTCCAATTATTTAAATAAGCTTTAAGAGAAACCAAAATAAAACCTACAGTTTCATTAAGCCTTTAAAAATCTCATCACAATAAGGGTTAAATGAACTTCACTTTTATCACACATATATCCATAAATGATGAGGCAAGTATGTTGTATGATTTTACTTAGGAGTCTCTTTCATATCTCTGATTCCAATATTTTTCTACAATATAGTTCATATTTGATTTGAAATTGTTGGCCATTTTTGGCCCACATATAAAGTTCTTGCATGGTTTGATGAGGCAGTGGATCAAAGGTGTAGAAATGGATCCAACATTTTCAAATAGAGAGGGTCCAAGAAATTTTTTCGAAGGATCCAACAACAATGTTAAAAGATAATCTTGCAAGCTAAAAAGCTAAGTGAAAAGTATCTTTTTTAGATAAGTCTTTCTTGTTCATTCTTTTGAACTTTGTATGGGACTAAATGTTTCTCTTCTCTCAAGAATTTTGTTCTCAACTAAGTATTGGAGTTCTTTCAAACAATTTGTCTGAAAGAAAGGTTTTAAAGTCTCTTTTCTTGGGGAAAGGGTAGCTTTTCAAGATCCGAAGGGACAAAAAAATTTCTTGAAGGGAAATTTTCAAAAGAAATGACACTAAACACTTTTTTTGAAAGATATCCTTTCCCTTCAAAAAAAGAACTTTGTAAAAAGTTAAAGGGTTCATTTCAAAGGCCTGAAATATCTCATTAAAGCAAAGTGCCCAAATTTTTTTTCAAAGGGTACTTTTTGGGAAAAATGGTCTAGAATAGAAAAATCGAAGGATATCTTGCATTTTTTGAAGGTAATTTTCAAACAAGAAATAAACCAAAGGCATTTTCAAATTCCAATGGTCCATTCAAAAAATATGAAGGGTACTTTCCCTTCACAAAGAGCCAAACACTTTTTCTGAAAGACCATTTCAAAATTTATAAAAGGAGCTCTTCAATAATTTTGAAGGGTATTTTCAAAGTTAAAGGATATTTTTAATAATTCTAAAGGGTCCATTTCCTTTAATCTAAAATATCCTTGGCCAAAAATCTAAAGACATGATTTCTTTCAGATAAATTGTCCATGGGAAGGGTCTAAGTAAATTTCTCAAAGAAAATTCAATGGATTATTTTGGAAGAAAAGGTTGAAATAATATCCCAAATAAATTCTTCCAAAGGAATTGTTTAAATAAAATAGCTGAAACAATTTTTCCAAAGGAATTAATGATGGGCCCACAAACATCAAAATCTGAACCCCTGTAAGTAGTCATTGGCATTTAAAAAGATCAAAAGAAGCTACATAATCTATAAAACTGTATCAAAATAAATGGATATAGGAAAACCAATGTCCTTAGATTAGTTTTCCATATATAGAAAATATTTGTCCCAAGTTTCAAAGCAAGAGTTGGTGTATATAATTAATGGAGAGGATCTCATCCTTCAACATGGCCATTATCTTCAACAAAAAATTACTCAATTCAAAGGTAGCATGACTCAGTCTAGATTCAAAGTTATGGGGATTTTTTCCTTATACATGTAAGACAAGTGAAGGATGGCATGGAATTAAAAGATGAAGATTAGGTGATTATAAAAGGTAGCTCGAACATTAAAGACATTCCTGGACTTTTCCTTTTTAGTCAATTATGACATCATCATCCTCAACAAGGTCTTGTCTTCTAGTGTGTTTCTCAACGAATGAGAGGGATTGAAGACTATTGGATCTAATAGTGGTTAATTTTTTAAAGAAGGATTATTTATAATTAACCCAAATGTTGGTGAGAATTCATGGAGCATGGTTAGATCTCATTTATTAAATTTTGTTTCCTTGCCTCTTCTCTTTTCTTCTTCCCTTTTTTTCATATATCTTCATTAGCTCCCACATAAAAAAGAGATATACTCATTTGACAAGGATAAACCCTATCAAAAATTTTAAGAAAGATATTTTGAAGCAATAAAGATTAATTTTTACCTATCTCTTGCCAGAAAATTATGCTTAGTGATTTTGTGCATGATGACCTTGTGAAGAAGTGTTCTTCCATGCCCATTGTCCTTCTTTCCTACCTATTTTTAGGTATTTTAAAGTTATTTTTAGGTATGAACTTGACCTATTTTACCATTATTTTATGTTTGGTGTGGATTTTTAAATTCCTCTTTGCTTCATGTATTTTTTGGTGAGCCTATTTTATGAAACACTTATGAAAATTAACTAGTTTGTGAGGTTGTGTGAGCAAGAATTATCTTATGATAAATTAGTGTTTATTCATGGTTATGTGAGTGTAAATCAATTTGGTGTATCACCCATTTATCCCTCTTATTTACCCTATATCCCCTTTCTAGCTCTTTTCCAAATAATAACATTAGTTTAGGTGATCTACCAAGAGGAAATTAGCCTTCTCTGGAGGTTCAACCTCATTACAAGATACCCATAGCCTGAGTTTGCTCCAATATTATATCTGAGAGTGAGAGAGCCTAAAAAAATATCCCATAAGGGTGAAATTTCATCCTACAATAGTTTTTGGCATGCTCAGTGGGATAACTTTTGAGGAAGATTGGTTAAGTTTGATGATAGTTTGATCATTTTTCAGTGGCTATAGCTTTCATCTTTAAGTATCTGGTGACTCTAAAGAACACTTAGCAATCTAGTGGAAAAACAACAACTATCTTTCATGACAAAGGTGACTAAAAGATCAGTTTCTAGAGGTATTCCTTTTGAGTTTGTTGAACTCCCCTTAAATTTAGTCAAAAGGTTAAGCTTCACCCATACTCACCCATACGTAGGAAACCATTTTCCTAAACTAGTCATAAGATATACCTATGCAAGAAGATCCTTGTTATCCCCTCTTGCTACCATGATTTCCTAAAGAGATTTTGTAGGTTTCAACAACCAAAGTCCTTCAAATTTTCCACAATATGACCCAATTTTCATCCCATATTTCATAGGAGACCAAGCTATAACTCCTACTAAACACATCATAGATAACCAATTTTTTCAATATCCATAATGTCACAGTAGAAAATGTAGCTATCATAATATTCGTTGTAACCTTTAAGGGAAAGGATTTAGATTAGTATAGAGGTTTATCTCCTAACTCTATTCAATCATGGGATTAGATGGGGAAAAAATTATGTAAGAGATTTGTAGATAGGAGTAATCATTTGTCACTAGCAGAAAAATTGACCACAATCAAGAGAGTTCCTCATGAACTTATGCAAGACTTCAACATAAGATTCCAAAAAGATTGGGATAAAATTCTAGCCAATGTTAGACCATCCCCTAACTTTTCATTATTATACTATTTGAAGGCTCTAAATAGTGACATAGTAGTAAGGATCCAATCCATGGGAGGAGATATATTATTAGACACTTATGAGGTGGCTATCAAAGCTAAAAATTGTCTAGTTTAGGCTAGCAAGCTTACTCCTCTACCCCTAATGCCTCTTTTCCCTAAGATCAGACCACCTCTTGTAGTTGTTTCCCTACTTGATGTTATTCTTCCAACACCAATGATTTCCTCTATACCTTCACCCAAGCAAGAGAAGGTCTCCACTAGTGGATCTAGAGAATTCCAAGAGCAAAAGATCTACTTAGAACTTAAGAGCATGCTCCAATCCTTGGGGAATGATGTGGTCAATGTCAATAGATATAAATCTTATATCAAGCCATACCATGCTCCATATCAACCTCAATAGTAGTATTATAAAGTAAATATGCCACCCTACAAAGGAAATTTCCAAGGATAAGGTCAAGGACAAGGGTAACATAAATATGCTAGATAAAAAAATATAATTTAAATGCTACATGCTCTTCCAACTCCTTAGTTCCTATTTAAAATAATATGGCTCAAGAGGTTGAATGGAAAATGCCTTGGAATTAGTGTTTTGGGAAACTTATTATCCCAACTAATGGTTCTAACTAGACATTTAATGACTAATAGAAACATGCTATTACTTATGGATATAATTAAGCCTTAATGGCTTAAAGCATAGAGAATCCCATGATGACAAAGCCAAATTAGTATCTACAAGAATAAGGATTAGATGAGGTACCAAACCAATCAGATGCTATAATGGTCACCAATGATTAAAAAGAGTGCTACATCTAATTAGCATGCCAACTCTTATCAAGCTCATGTCATAGTGGTAGAAAATACAAGATTCAAAAGAAGGAATATGGGTGACAACCAGGGATCATTTAAGGAACCTCTTACCACTACTCCATTATCTAAGCTTGATGAGCTTGCTATCACTCCAAAGGTCTTGACACCACCATAAAGCTCATAGATTCAACAAATAGTAGTAGTGGCTCCCAAAGCACAAGCAAAGGTTAGTAGTACACCAATCAACATTTTTGAGCAATTGAAGAAATCCAACATGAGTGTACCAATATGGAACATGCTTTTTATGCCTAGTCAAGTGGATATCCTTCAATAAGGTTTGTCTAAGGTAGGTGTTACAACAACTATCGGTAAATAACCAAGTAAAGAAGTTAAGGTCCTCACTAATGTAACCAAGGGTCTTATGGGAGAAAGGTCAAGTAATGTGGTAAAACCTCCTCCCTTGTAAATTTTGTTAATCATTGGTGATTCCTTGGTGCATAATTATTTGGTAAATAGTGGAGTTATCACTTTAGTAATGCTAAAGTCCATAACTGATCAACTGAACCTCAAATATGAGCCACATACTAAGGGATTTTTTAGCTTGATGGTTCTTCCACAAAGCCATCTAGTATCATCAAATATTTGAATATGACCTTACATGATTGTCCTAGTGTCTCATTGGTTTAAGATGTGCTAATCCTTGATGTAACTCCTCGCTTTACATTATGCCTTTCTAGAGAATTCAAAAAAAAGATAGGAGGCTATCTCTTAATAGATTGGTCATACATGGAATTTAGAATGAGGTATGGAATGAAGGTATCAATCAATGCTAAGCCCATGGCATAATTTCACATTGATCTCCATTATCTAGATAACACAAACCTCAATTGTAGTATTCTAGATGAAGATGAATTTGCAACTGGTCAAGAGCTAAATACTCATCTTAAGGAGATCCTAGACTTATTCTTAGATAATATATGGGGGTAGAAAAAATTTATCCACCCTTTGGATGGTGTTAAAGAAAGAGACATGGGTGTCTATCTACTACATGAAGAAAATCAACCTACACCTTCCCTCATTGGACCTAAAGAAGACCTCAATGGAATATGAAAGTTGTTCTTTGATGGTTCAAGGAGAAAAAATGGAGTAGGTGTAGATGTGATGTTGGTCTCCCCTTTAGGTAATAAGCATTTCTCTTCCTATATGTTCCATTTCAATTTCTATTCTAATGCAGTAAAATATGAAGGCTTGATATATGGCCTCTAATAGGCCAATAAAAGAGGAATCAAAATGTTACAAGTATATGGAGATAGTGAGCTGATGGTGAACCATTTTAGAGGCTTGAACATTACAAATAATCCTTTGATGAGGTCTTAAAAAAATAGAGTGTGGGACCTAATATAATATTTTGAAGCCTTCAACATCCAAGCTATACCAAGGAACTAGAATCAACATGTTAATAGGTTGGGAGCTATGGAAGCCCAATTTGATATTCCAAGTAAGCTAAAAGAGGCCAAGGTTTAGCCACATGTCAAGGTGGTGGTGAGGTCATCAGTGCTAGATAATGAAGTCCATTGGAAAGTTTTTGAAAATGACAAACAAATTGCTTATTTCTTGTAGTAAGAAGTAGAGTTTTCCTCAATGAACTAAGGTAAATTTCAACATTAGTATGAGGATCAAATTGTTTAAATAGGGTCTAACAACTTTCCTAAAGGAATGGTTAAAATTGAGGGAATTTTCCATGAGGGAGACCATATGAGAAAAGAAAAGGCAGTAATGTCAACCAATGAAGAAAACTATGAGAGAGTCCTCATCTTTAAAGACAAACTTATCAAGCTCAAGAAGGTAAGCAACAAGGCTAAGAGGTATGCTTTAATATCACTCTACCAAGAATATGTATACAACTTTTCTTGGGAATATAGTGACCTAATTTTTTTTGATTGAAAGTTATCCCATTATGCCATCGAGTTGGAGGCTAATGCTAAGCATATGAGGTAAAAGCAAAGGCCCATCAACCCCAAAATAAAAGGGATTATGAGGAAAAATATAACCAAGTTGATTGAATCCAAGATTATATTTCCCATCAAACACTCATCATGAGTAGCCAGTTTGGTGCCTATAAGGAAGAAGAGTGGAGAGATTAGGCTATGTGTTGACTTTAGAGATTTGAATAAAGTCTCTTCGAATGATCATTACCCTCTACCATCCATGGAGAAACTTCTTCAAATAGTTATAGGGTTAGAACATTTTTATCTTTTAGATGGATATTTAGATTACAACCAACTATTGGTAAAAGAAGAAGATCGGTACAAGACAACCTTCACCACCAAATGTGGAATGTATGCATACTAAAAGATGCCCTTTAGTTTTTCAAATTATAGGGAAAATTCCTAAAGAGCCATGGACATGTCTTTCTAAGGATTGCTAAATCAAATGGTGGTGGTCTACTTGGATGACATCATAGTTTTCTCCAAGAATGCCAACAAACACATGGACCACCTAAGGCTGATCTTTGAAAGATGTAGGGAGTATGGGATCTCTTTGAATCCCAATAAATATGTGTTTTCTATTTATAAATGAGAACTCTTAGGACACATTATCCCAAAATAAGGATTAACTATTTATCATGACATAATAATTACCATCTTGGCCTTATCCTTACCCAAGCATAAGAAGGGGCTCTAAAGTTTCCTTGGGAAGATAAAATTTGTGAGAAGGTTTATACCTAGTTTTGTAAACTTGGTCAAGCCCATCACTGTTATGCTAAAGAAGAACCAAGTGTTCACTTAGTCAAATGAAGGTAAATCAACATTTGAATATATCAAGCAAGACATTGCCCAAACACCCACACTCATGAATCATGATTTCTTAAGGGATTTCATATTGTATGATTTTGCCGATATTGATAATATATTAGCTATGCTAATGTAAAAGAATGGTTAAGGACTTGAGCATCCAATAGCATTTTTCAATCAAGGGCTTGAGGGGTATGAGGTGAGGTATAATTTCATATAAAAAAGTCTTTATAGTAGTAAGAATCCCTAAAAAGTTTAGGCCAATGCTATCCAATAGCAAAATATATCTTATGGTGTCTTATCTTAGAGTGAGAAACTTCCTTCTTAACAAAGAATTGAACAAGAAGAGAGTTTTTTGTATAACCAAGGTCATGGAGTATGATGTGGAGACCGAGGTCACTAAAATAGTAAGAGGTAAAGGCTTGTTTGAGCATATGGTTGATGAACTTCATGAAGAAAAAGAGGTTATATTGGTAACACAAGATAACCCACAAACAGATGCACCTCCACTTCACACTAGTTGACTCCAAGATATGACACATTTCTTGATAATAGGTGAGTGCCCTCAAGGTATGGATAGGGAAAAAACAAGGAATTTTATACTTTAGTCTATACCTTATGCATTGGTTAATGGGGTTATATTCAAAAATGACCTCAATATAGTGCTCTTAAGGTTCATAGATAATGACCAAGTGACCAAGATTTTAGAGCAATTCCATGATGGACCTACAGGAGGTCATTTTGAACCTAAAACCATAGTAACAAAGATAATGAATTTTGGTTATTATTGTCCCAAACTCTTCAAAGATGCTTATGTATGGGTAAGAAATTGTAAAAAAAGTTCCCTATTTATGGGTAAACAAAGATTATCAATTTTTCCTCTCTACCCTATTCAGGTGGAGAAACCATTCATGTAGTGGGGTTTTGATTTCATATGAATGATCAACCCTCCATCAAGTGTGGGGAATAAGTGGGTGATTACTATAACTAACTAATTCACCAAGTGGATGGAAGCCATTGCATTAAAAGAAGCTAATGAAGGTGCAATCCTAGACTTTTATGACAACATTGTGACCAGGTTTGGTATTCCAACCACTATCATATGTGATAATGCATTAGCATTCCTCAGTCTAAAAATGAGTTAATGGGCTCTCAAAATGGGCATCTAGCTTAGCACCTCTTCTAACTATTATCCTCAAGGAAATGGAATGACTTAATCCATGAATTAAAATTTTCTAAGAATCATTAGGATAAATATGGAAGAGAATCAGAGGACATGGCATACTAAACTAAAGATAGCCTTATGGGCCGATAGGGTAACTCCTAAATTTACCATTGGTAATTCTCCATATATTTTAGTATATGGAAGGGAGGCCAAGTTTTCCATTTCTCTTGAGCTACCTACATTAGAACTAGCCCATCAACTAGAGTTGATGGAAGATGATCCCATGCATGTGAGACTTATATAACTCATGGAGCTTAAATAAATGAGAGAGCTTGTAATGAAAACACTAGAGTCATATCAAGCTCAAGTCAATAAAGCCTTTAAAAATAGAGCCATAGAAAGATATTCAAAGGAATGTGATCTAGTCCTCAAGTGGGATTTAAACAAGGACAAACTAGGCAACCATACCAAATTTGACAGCTTATGGAATGGTCCTTATTTGATCCATAGATGAAAACAACATAATGCTTTTCAATTAGCCTAGCTAGATGGAGAAGTACTACACATCCTAGTCAATGGGATTCATCTAAATCCTTGATATTAGGACTTTATAGCCATTGTATATATTGTACTTTTTGTATAGTTTTTCATGTTTTCCACTAGGTGGCTTGTGTACTTTCCTTTTCAATTGTGTGTTTCCTTTCCCTAAGTGCTTGGGGCATAGTATTTATTTTTTTTTTTTTTTCCTTGTTTCTTTAATAATTGGTTCCAAAAAAGTTCAGCATTATATCAAGTTTTAGATCATCTCAATTATAGAGGTTAATGACTCCATGCCCAATGGACTAGATAAGGCAACATGGTTTAGGTTCTCTTGCATTGATAGACATGCAACCCTTATGAGCCACCAAAGATATTGGTAATTTTTGGCCCATATATAAATATCTTGCATGGTTTGATGAGGTAATGAATCAAAGGCATAGAAATGGATCCAACATTTTCAAATAGAGAGGGTCCAAGATAGGTTTTCTAAGAATCTAGTGGTAAAGTTCAAGGATAAGCCTGCAAGCTACAAAAGCTAAGTGCAAAGTCTCTTTTTTGGTTAAGTATTTCTTGTTCATTCTTTCAAACTTTGTATGGGATTTAGTGTTTCTCTTCTCTTGAGAGTTATGTTCCCAACTAAGTGTTGGAATTCTTTAAGATAATTTTTCTAAAAGAAAGGTTATGAAGACTCTTTTCTTAGGGAAAAGGTAGCTTTTCAAGATCTAAAGGGACAATTTTTTTTTCAAAGGGTACTTTTCAAAATAAATGGTTCTAAATATTTTTTTCAAAAGATATCCTTTCCCTTCAGAAAAAGAAATTTACAAAAATTTGAAGGGTCCATTTCAAAGGCCCAAAAGATCTCATCAAAACAAAGTGCCCAAATAATTTTTTCAAAGGGTAATTTTTGGGAGAAATGGTCCAAAATAGAAAAATTGAAGGGTATCTTTCATTTTTCTAAAGGGAATTTTCAAACAAGAAAGAAGTTGAAGGCAGTTTCAAATTTTAATGGTCCATTCAAAAAATCCAAAGAGTACTTTCCCTTCGCAAAGAGCCAAACACTTTTTCTGAGAGACCATTTCAAAAGTTTCTAAAGGAGATTTTCAAGAATTCCAAAAGGTATTTTCAAAGAGAGAGGATATTTTCAAGAATTCCAAAGGGTCCATTTCATTTAATCCAAAAGATCCATGGAAAAAATCAAAAGACATGATTTCTTTTAGACAAATTGTCTATGAGAAGGGTCTAAGAAAATTACCCAAAGAAAAGTCAATGGATTCTTTTATAAGAAAAGGCTGAAATAATAGGTTGAAGAAATTATTCTAAAGGAATTATTTGAATGAAATGGCCAAAACAAGTTGTCCAAAGGAATTTATGATGGGCCTATAATCATGAAAATTTGAACCTATATAAATAGTCATTGGTATTTAAAAAGATCAAAAGAAGCTACACAACCTATAGACATGTATCGACATAAATAGATATAGGAAAACCAATGTCCTTAGATTGGTTTTCCATTTATATAAAATATTTGGCCTAGGTTTTAAAGTATGATCTAGTGTATATAATTAATGGAGAGGCTTTCATCTTTCAATATGGCAATTATCTCTAACAAACAACTACTCAATTCAAAGGCAGCATGACTCAGTCTAGATTCAAAGCTATGGGGATTTTTTCCTTATACATGTAAGACAAGTGAAGGATGGTGTAGAAGTGAAAAATGAAGATCAGGTGATTAGAAAAGGTAGCTCAATTATTAAAGATGTTCCTAGACTTTTCCTTTTTAGTGGATCATGGCATCATCATCCTCAACAAGTTCTTATCTTCTAGACTATTGGATCTAATGGTGGTTAATTTGTTAAAGAAGGATTATTTCTAATTAACCTAAATGTGGGTGAGAATTCAAATAGGGTGGTTGGATCTCATTTATTGAATTATGTTTTCTTGCCTTTTCTCTTTTCTTCTTCCCTTTTTTTCATATATCTCCATTAGCTTCCCCATAAAAAAGAGATATACTCATTTTACAAGGATAAACCCTATCAAAATTTGTAATAAAGACCTTTTTAAGTAATAAAGATCAATTTTTACCTATCTCTTGCTTGAAAATTATGCTTAGCAAGTTTGTACATGATGGCCTTGTGAATAAGTGTTCTTCCATGTCCATTGTCCTTATTTCCTACCTATTTTTATGTGTTTTCAAGTTAGTTACAGGTATGAAATTGATATTTTTTTACCATTAATGGATGCTTGGTGTGGATTTTGAAATTCTTATTTGTTTCATGTATTGTTTGGTGAGACAAGTTTATGAAACACCTATACAAATTAACTAGTTTGTGAGGTTGTGTGAGCAAGAATTATATTATGTTGAATTAGTGTTTATTTCATGGTTATGTGAGTGTCAATAAATTTTTTTTATTACACACTTATCCCTCTTAGTTACCCTATACCCCCTCTCTCCATCTTTTCCAAGTAAAAACATTAGTTTAGGTGATCTACCAAAAGGAAGCTAGCCTTTTCCAAAGGTTCAACCTCATTACATGATACCCATAGCCTGAAGTTGATCCAATATTATAGATGGGAGTGAGAGAGCATAAAAAAATCTCCCAAAAGGGTGTAATTTTAGCCTACAACAAAATTTACTAACCAAAGTTGTAGGTTATTTAATACTCTAAAGTATCCCTCCTATAAGTAACCATTTGTTATACCTAACATCCCCCATTTTTTTCTTGAAGAAATGAGGACCCACTTTTCTTATATTTTGGCCTTGTTTGTTGAACCCTCTTTTATTTTATATGTGCAAGTTCCATTAAAATTATTAAATATTTACACTTAGAAAAAAAATCATGGTATTATACATTTTATGAACTAACCTTATTAATGCCATTTTGGAAACTTTTTGAACTATGCAGGTTTTACAGGACTTGGTTTCATTCAAAACAATTATATTCAGGATTTGATTTTTAGGCATTTTGATCAGGCATTCTACTTAGAATTTTTGGTATTTTAAACTTTTCTTCAGGCTTTTTTTTGGAGTTTTTTGTATCAGACATTTTATCCTAGTAAATATGATAAATGACTTGTTATTTATTGAAATTTTGGTCTTCAAACATTTTGTTTGGAACCTTTATTCTAAATATATTTTATCTTCGAGTTTTTTATATTAAAAAAATTATCTAAAATAGCCATCACCAGCTTTATACAATTCAACTTTTAGATTTTTTCATCAGACTTCTTGTTTATAACTTTTATTCTAATAATATTTGGTCTTTGGACATTTTGTTTATAACTTTTGTTCTAAATAGATTTGCTCTTCAAGATTTTTATTCAAAAGATTTGTTTGGATATTTTGTAGGCTCAGTCTCAATACAAAACCCAACTCTTAATTCCTAACTAAACCAAAAAACCTACTATATTTATCCAATAAAGTAAAGTACTTCCTGATACTTGCTAAGGATACCTGCCAACTAAACTATAAGAAATTAAACTATGCAAAACATCTGAATGTTGGGCATTTTTAATTCACATTTTGGAATTGAATGCTAAATTCTATATAAATGATGTGTAACTATTCATGTTTTCATTACTCTCAAATGAATTTGAACTCAACTACTATCCTACATAAGAAAATCCCTAGCTACCTATGAGATTATTGTAAGTAAATAAGGGATTAACAAAGAGGAGAATTTTTCACAAATCACATAGACAAACTACAAACACTATAGATAACTGTAATGGTATCTTCATCCAAGGAATTCAAGGGATCTATACCATTGCCATTTTCTATCAAGGATTTAATATAATTCATGGATATAGCTTATGATACCACCATATTTGATAATAGGCATGGAAATTATTCTAAATTATGGGATTTTATGGACTCTATCTATGTATTTTCACTAGATGAAAATCTATGTCCCATGAAATCATTATGCATTACAAACTTACTCTACCTCAAGAGATAAGCACTATATTCGGTGATGGATAAGCTTGAGATGATGCCCTATATCATCCTCCTACAAGATTTATTCTTTGCAAGTAAAATTATGCAATATGATTTAATACACCATATGGACAACCAAACATTTTTGGCATGCTTATATAGAGTAAAATTTTAGATGTATTTATCATTTCCAATTCTGAATGCATGTTTTGACAAATATAGGCTCATTTCATAGAACCATGAGAATTAAATGGATAAGGTGTTTTATTCATGGCTTCTCCCTAGATAAACTGACATATAAATGTGAGAATCCCACCCTTATCAAAAAATTTAAGATGGGAGTGTGGATTGGGATGGTGTTGTTTAATAGGCTCTATGGCATGCCTAGCATCCATTTCCTTAATTTGGACAAGGTACCATTGTTAATATGTTAATGACTAGTGATAGAAAATTTACTTTGGGTGAAATTATAAGATTCCATTTGAGAGAATAGGTTCTAAAAAAGAGTAATAATCCCATTCTAATGGGACACTTCTACATGATGTCCTATCTATTAGATGTTATAATGGGCATAGTGTATAAAGTCCTTGGTGAGCTTTGAAACCTAGCCACTGACTATGTCAAAAATCACATTTATAATTATTTCCAATTTCTACTCATTTATGAATATACCAAAAACATGGTTAGGATTGTTTAGGATGTTTATCCTCAAGTATGGAAAGCAATCTATGGGTCTCCAATTCCTCAAGTCATAGAAAGCATGGTGAAAACACTATCTAAAAGGGGTGACTATTTTTTATATCATGACTACATGGTGATAATGATTTCTAGATATAAGGTCCAACCCATGTTCCTACCCAAATATGTAATTAATAAATTGGTAGATCAATAAATTACTTACCAACTCTAGTGGGTAATTGAGGAGGATTTGACTAGAAACAAGAAAATCACATTCTATGGGCACCATATTGTCATTGGTCAAATGTGTTACACACAAACAAATCACGTTGGAGATGTGGCAAGTAAAATAAAGAGTTATCACTTCCCCAAAGTACCAAATCTGGGTTGTGATCCTCATGGCCACATACAAAGACACATTTAGGTCCTAAGTATCCCATACCAACATGTCAATTATGACCATGACATTTTATTCATGAATGCAAATAATGATGACCATGTCTTATAAAGGGAAAAAGTTTTAGTCTTGAAATAGGATCATTTAAGGGTGATTCAATAAGAACCTTCAATTATAATGAAGGAATTACATAGTATATTACCACTTGTAGCATGGACACCTTCATATTTTTAGAAAATACAACCTTTAGAGTAGATTAAAGAATAAGGAGAGCCTTAATAGGAAATTCCTTTTAAGTTTAGGGTTGTCAATAAGTAACTAAGGGTGAGTGAGCCTAACCTTAGGGGAGCTCTAGGAGATATCATTAATCTATATCCCTCTAATGAGGTAGAATAGGGATAAAATCACCTACCTATAATTATAAGACAAACACCTACAGCTACCCCCAAGTACAAGAATCTACATCATTAGGGGTAGCCATAGATGAACTTATTGCCTTAGCTCAATAAGGTTCCTCCTTGTAGTGCTAGTCCACTATTTAATACAAGAGGAAGCCTAGGACTCCCTTCATAAGTAGTCCAAAAATTGATCAATCATAAAGCCTACCTATAATACCTCAACAAGTAGAAGAGGAAGAAGTAGAACTTGATGAAGAAGTAAAATTAGAGAGAGCCAAGGCATTGGCCTCATGAATAATAATGGAAAAACACCAACCATAGAGGGAACCATAAGTAAAATTTATTTATGTTTAGAGACCACTTACTTTCTTCCTATATTTTTATTTTTGGTATAAACCAATTTCACCTATGTTGAAGACTTCTAGGGTGGAAGTTGTCACTTCCACCCCTGATGATTCATTAACCTCTTCCTCTCTCTTATACATCCCTCTACTTACATGGTGGAAGTTTTCACTTCCACCCATGATGATTCATTAACCTCTTCCTCTCTATTACACATCCCTCTGCTCACTCCAAATGAAGAGAAGGACCCTTCTACCACCTTTGATCCATCTTCCAACACCATGCCATCCACTTCCATCATGGCCACTACTATTATTCCCTCTATCACTACCATAGTAAATATTTGAAGAGGAAATTGGTAGCTAAGAAAATTTAAATAGTGATGGCTACTCCCCAACTCCATGTCTCATCCACCCAGATCACTTTGCCCATGTCATTCATGACTTCATCTTAGAAAACCACTATCACAAGATCAGGTAAGGGAAAGTAGGAAAAGTAAGTCATCACGGTCCATCCACTCCCCTAATATGGAGGTTTAGATTGGTCTAAGATCATTTAACTTTCCCTTCCTAACACAATCCTCAAGGCAATAAAGCAGAAGCAACCAATAGAGTATTTTGAAGAAAAGGCTATAGTTAAAACCACATAAGAGATAGACCCTAACTAGTTTATAATTCCTCTATGGTCCATTGATTTAAGAGTTAATTCTTTTCAAAATTTGCTTCAAGATAATAGAGCTCTCATCCATTACAATTTTGTTTGACAATCCATTTGGGAGTATCCAAAGGGTAAGAAAGACAAAGTTAGAGGATAAACATGGTAGGGAAATAATTCTTAAAGAGATGTAAGAAGTCTTTTCCTTATCCAAAATTTAAAATATAAAATTGGGGAAATCCCCTAAAATGAAGACTTTCAGTCCCTAGATAAGGCCCAAAAGGATGCCATTATGGAAATACAAAACTAGAGAGACAAGAACTGAAAGCAGAATTAGAAAAAATAAAAGAGCAACAAAAGACAATGTATATTCCAATAGGTATTGAAGCTAATGTATAGGAGTCAACATCAAAATTTTATAATTCTTTAAAGGCCTTAGAGTTTATGTAGACTGAATTAACCCCTTAAGGCCTTAGAGTTTATTTAATTATTTTAAGTTAGATGAGAATAAGCTAAAGTTGGTAATTACTTACACAACCAATATGGCATATATACATTTGGATATAATGACTCCATTACAGGCATCTAATGCACTCAAAATGGTGGTCATTATAATAGAGGAGGCCAAGGAATGGGTAATAATATCTAGGGATTTGATCCCCAAATAATAGGAACATGATGTCCTCATCCTACAAATATTAAATGACTTGAAATTGTCTAAATATAAGGATGATACAAGAAAATTAGTAAGCAAGACTAACTTTTATCAGCTTGTTCAATAAGCTTCAAAAAATTTCAAGTAAAGTTTACAAGGGATATCATTAGAATACATTGAATTAGAATTGAGCTTTGCAAATAAAAAGGTGACTAAAGTTTAAATATTCAAAATAAACCTCCAGATGATGAAAGAAGAACATGCAAATTTATTAAGATAGGTTGATAGGGTACATAGACCCTCTCTTTTGAACTTGGATATAATTAGATAGAAGAATGATGTATCACATAAATTTTGGCTCAAGATAGAGTCAAAGAAGAAGTATATTAAGGTTACCACTTCCAATTCTACATTGATAATGACAATTATAACTCCAACTAAAGTTAATACATCCATGCAGACATCGACACAACCATAAAGGGCCAAAAAAAATTTCATGTACATTCTATAATGGTGTATATTTCATATTTATAGTTTTTGTATGGTTCAAATATATTGTAAAAATTACTTATTCATTTTGTAAACATGTATGTGTTGTATGATTTTTTAAAGGCTAACTTGAACTATTAACAAGTGTAAGATAACTTTATATGGTTTTTCAGACCACAGTTAGAGCTAAAGTTATACCTATGCCATGTAATGTATTTTTCATGTACTTTGAGGATGAGATGACCCCTTTCCCAAAACTATTTAAACACATGCACCCTATAATTTTAAAGGGTCATAAGATTTCAAATATACAAGAGAAAATGTAATTTCCATTGTGAACTCATATGTTTATGTATTTTCTTTCCAATTTTTATGTAATTAGGTTTATCTCTTTTGGTTGTATGATTCAATAACTCTTAGTGTGAAAAATTTGCAAATAAGTTCTTATTATAATTGATATAATAATCTCAGATGTGCAATAGATATTGAAGGATTAGTAAATTACATTTATTATTAGCAATGAAGTTGATTGATTCATATTCTTAAGTGTGTAGATGTGTTTTCATTTGAAATAGTTTTCTATGTATGTGTAATAACTATCTAAAATACCTCACTAAGCTCAATCCATAATCTCCTAATTAAGAGTCTAAAATAACTACTCTAAAAGGAGAAAACTTTGACTGAGGCCTATGAGTTTCCTATATCAATATTATCCTAGACTATTTGACCATGTCTGACTTTATGTGTGTAGTAGATGCTAGTAACAAACATAGGTTTTGAAAAAACTTGTCCACTTAGAAACCAATTGAAGAGGTGATTCTTGAAGTCATAAAACCTTTAATTTTTTCTCTATCCTTCCCTCCTTTTGAGTTTATTTTAAGACTTACCCATTCTATATTAGCAACCATCTAGAAACCAAATCATATATATATTACTTCCTTTTTTAGAGACTACCCCTTTGTTCATAAATCCTTATTAACAACCTACATGCCCTACTTGTTATTCCATCACCTGGTTTTTAAGACTGCATACCTATAACCTATGCCTTAGAGTGGATTTTACCTCCACTGGGATCCTAAAACATTAGAGGATACCTCATTATGAGACTGGTGTGCATAAAATTCACATCAACAATGTTGGACTCTTCTAATTATTCAATATTATGTATTTTGGAAAGCTAATTGAAGTAATGAAGTTTTTAATTTCATGAGTACATGAAGACTATATCTAGTTTGTTGGGTGTTGAATGAGGATTATACTATACTTAATAAGAAAATTCATAGGGTTGAAGTGTTCAAGTTTGGACCTTGATTATAACTTGGAGGACTAGGATGAAATAAAAAATATTGTTATTGTGCTTGAATATCAAAATTAAGGCCCTAGTATATATATTACTAGTCTCTAAGATCTCTCCCTTAGAGTGGCCACATGAATCATAATGACCAAGGTTATAGGTAGATATAGGTGGAAAGAGGTGGATATGGCCCAATTTTTTGTTACTCAACAAGTCATCGAGGGACTAAAATATAATTGGGCATGGTACTTTAATGACATAATTATAGAAAATGTATAGAATAACCACCATCTACTAAACCAAAAGTTTACATGGAGTGTGTTCCTATTATTCCTAGTGTTTGATGAGATTGGTTTACCTAACTACACCATAAGAGAGATGAAATGGGCATACCCTCCCTATAAAAAGTCTCTCATGGAGTACTTTCAAGCATTCACCTACCCTAGACCAATAACCCCACCTCATAAAGTCAAAATGAAGGGATGGTACAATGGGATAAAGGAAGCCTTTGGGAAAAAGTGGAACAATATAAAGGACTTACCTAAATAGGTTAGGGACCAAGAAAAGTTTTACATTAAGAAATATTTTTCCCTAGTGTGCATCTAGATAGAGGCTCCCTTTAGAGAGTTATCTAGGTGGATGAAATTGTAATATGATTTCATAATGTGATACCTCATGAATTCCATCAAAAATATATATGATGCATAGATAATGAGCATTTTTTCAAAGAATATTGACTCAATATTCACACCCTCTAACATTTTTACATATACCCCAGGAAGAAATCATATAGGGAAAAGCTAGTATCAAATATAGTTGACATCAAAGTCTAATAATTTTGGTTAAAAATTCAACTCATTTTTTATTTTATATGTTAAAACCTAGGAAAAAATATTCAGGAAGTACAAAGTGAAAAAAAGACACTCCCACTAGAACCAATGCTATATAATAAGTATTAATGCATGATGCTAACATAAGAACCTTACTAACACCTTCAAAAAGGAAAAGCATTGCATAGGTACCACTTAATAATAGTCTACTAGTTAGTTAATCTAAAGGCCCATAACCAGTAACATAAACTATTCCTTTATAACATGAGACAATGGTGCCTAATGATGGTAACTTAAAATATAAAATATATATTCCAAAGGAGACACCTAAAAAAATTGTTATGAAAGAAGATCAAGTCACCCCATATTTTGAGAAAACACCTTCACTAGTCTGGTATGAAGAAACCACCCTTGAGGAGGCACAAATAGAAGTTGAAGATGTACTTGGTGAAGAGAGGGATGGTTCCAACATGATTTTAGGAATTAGTGAGTATTACATTAGGGCTAGTCACCTAGGGGAAGACACAGATGTTGAGATACTTGAGTGAGATCCCTCTAAGGTGAAGATTCGATTGATGAATCTATCTTAAGGACAAAAAATATTGATGTGTATACACATGATATTTTAAAACTTTATCAATTATTTATGCTTTCTCTCTTGAAATAATCCATTGAGTCTCAATATCTATAAGTTCACACATTAAAGGGTACACCAAGAAAGGGGTGGATAAACCATTAGTGCTTTGAAATATTATTATCCCTTATACCACCACTTTTTATCTAAACAAACTTATCCTATACACTCCCTAAGCTTTGACACCTCTATTACACACACATCCAAGTAATTCACCACCTTACTTAGCCCCTATGTAAGCCTAAACCCTATTTGACATTTACCATACACTATCATCTTGGGTCGACTTGGTGATCAAGTTGATATTTGTACATTATGGGTCTAGGTTAACCTTGGCTAACCTAGACTAGGACTTAACTTGTTTTTATCAAATAACAATGTAGATTCAAATAAATCTGCCCCTATTGGCTAAAATTTAGGAAAGGTTTAAGGTTATATTTATTTATATATACAAATTCATTTTTCCATTGTTTAAATAGATAATATATTTAATTATTCATGTATACTTCTTTACAATCTTCTCTTCAACCATTCTACTTGAGGATTTATTTCTTAGAGTTTATACTTAGAGAATAATCTTATCTTGTGGAAAAATATTGGATGCTTATTACTTTCATAGTGATCCTTACAAACCAAAACCTCTTATAAATCACCTTTATCCAAGAGAGAGATTGAGTCTTGATAGGCTCATCTTCAAGGTAAGTATCTCTAAATATAATCCTCTATTTTAGTAGATAGAAGTAACATAAGTAATGTATTTTGAATTTATTTCTCTCCATACATTAGGGTTATATCTATACATAGCTTAATTAGAATTACTCTATTCATGTTTACTTTTCATTTTTATTACCCCCACTTTATACCAAAATATTTGGTGATAACTAGATTAGATTTTAATTTATTTTCCATTTACTTAGTGAATATGCAAACATAAGACCTAGCTAGGGTTATTACATAGTGTTGCTTGAATAAAGGATTTGGAACCCTCTCTAGTGATTTTATTTTGGTAAGATATCCCTTTTTTAGTTCTAGTGGATCCATCTTGGTCATGACCCCAGATATCTAATGTATCAACAAATAAAAGTGTAAGTAGGATTTATGTTCTTCAGTTAGGATTGGTTAATAGGTCAGCTACATTTTCCTTTGTATACATGAAGTAACCATGATTCTCTATGTCTAGTATCAGAATGGATTACTAGAAAATATATTATATGTGTGTTCTTATTTTTCATTGGAAGATGCATTTGAGAAGACTCAATGGGAGATGTATTTCTTCTTTGATGTGTATAATAAAGAATGCCATTTTAAGATGCCTTTGGATAGCCTAAGATTGGATCCAAATGTGGTGATACTTACATATACCCTTTAAGCTAATCCATAGCATCTTACCCCTATATTGTCTAACACAACACTCTAAAAGTTAGCACATGAGGTTTCAAGGTAGAATGCCTTCATAGCATCTGATGTTTAGTGTACTTAGAAGAAACACATAGAGATGGTGGTTTTATATAAGAATGAGGTCACCATCAGAACAAAACATGATGAAGATATGGTCAATTGTTAGTTGGAATTTTAAATGACTACCAAAGTGAAAACATTGAACATTTGTAAAATAATTTTGAGCCAAGATTCAATTCTCATAGATGGAGTACCCCTTTCTAGTGAGGTAGTGGATAAATTAGAGACATTGATAGAGCTCTTATTTAAATTATGTAAGTAATAACTTGACCCATAGAATGAACAAAATTGGGTAACATAGTGGTTTACAAAAGTAGTAGAGGTGTATAAAAGTTTATTACATAGATTTGACAACACCATTCATATTTTAGAAGGGGTTTTTGAAAAACTTGCATGAGCCAACAATATTTTAGAAGCTTGGCTTCAGGAAGAAGAGCTTCAATGATAATAGTTGGTTGATAACACATTGATAATAGAAGAACACATAGATTATGCCAAAGAATTCAAATATTTGGAGGAAATGGAGTACATAATAAGCACTCACTGATAATAAATAAATTCTAACTTCATGTCATTCTAAAGATAGGTTGTCTTTGAGGTCACTACACTTTAAGACATTTATAAGGATGCTTCCACATCCCTTGAATTTTTAGTAAATAAAGTGACTGCATTGACTAACTCAAGGAGACCAATAAGCTCAAAGTAGTAATCAAATAAAAAAAATCTAAATTTTAGAACACCTTAAATCATTAGGAAGGTGTCAAGAAGCAAATCAAGAAAATTAAACCAAAGTTTTTGCTGAAGCATGAGACTAATGCTTAGTCTAGGATGGACTAATGACTTAGTGTGTCATGATTTTGGGCCCCAAATTTTAGATAAGTACTATTTATAATAACCCATGTGAAGAGGCATGGTGTAAAAGACCATGGTGCAGGAGTCCATGGCATAAAAGGACCAAGTCATAGAATAAATATGCATGATAAATGGAGAAATTGAGAATGAAGGACTAAAAAATTAGAGGAAGACTTGGAGAGAAAATTAAGTGAACAATTAGGGAGTGATCTATAGTGATGAAATAGAATAAGTCAAACATAAATCCAACACCAACCTGTAAGAAGATACTCACTCGGTAATGAGGATCCAACATCAAAGAGAGAATATAGGGATAGAAAGCCCTAGGTCCTTAGGATATCGATGTGATTAGCTACCATGACTCAAGTGAGTTGATGATCATTAGTGAGTCACCATAAGTTTAATTATTTATATAACTACTTGGTTAGGGAAAACCAAGTATAAATACCCCTACATTAAACTTTGTAATGTTGTTTTTTAGTTGGATGTTACTGATATAGTCTATGTGAGTGAGTTGGAATATAACACTAGAATTATTTAATATTTGATCACTTATAAATATGATGAATGGAACTTGTGTTGACTTAATATTTTTATTCAACTGACTAGGGAGATAATACTATTAGTTATCATGTATGTTGTTGTTTAGCTAACCAAGTTAAGGGTAACCATTAATGTTTATTCAATCTTTATCTTATTGATCATTGAGTAATGAATGTGTGTAAAGATAGATTATAGAATGAGAATATTCATGTGTATGTATTTGATTACACATATATGTTAGTATAATCTCACTCCATAAAACTAATAAGAACTAGTCCCTTGTTGCTTTAGGTGAGAGTGAGAACTCTTTGAATGAAATTCTAGCATGATAGCATGTTGGGATCCTAATCACTTCATTACATGCCTAAGGGAATTTATGCTTGTGTATGTAAAATAATCCTAATAAAACCCAAAAATTATAATCAAACCATTATTTACCAATCATTTTGTTCTTTTCTTGGCTGTCAAATTTGTATTCACTATCTGTTGGCATCATCTACCATCTCTTGATCTTTCCACTTGTCATTCATATAATATCTTTTTGACCCTCATTCTATTTTTTTTAATTTATAACTCTATATAATATTTAAATGCATGTATGTCACCACATGGTGACATCCCAAGCCTTCAGGCTCAAAGGTTGATCCTCATAAAACTACTTAAGGCTCTAGACGCTTTGACTACCTACGATGGTAGTTGGGATCTCAAGACATCTTTACCTATTCATTATATCTTGCTCTAAGATCTAAATTCCTATGATATAACCACGTGTCACAATCATGGTAATCAAGGGGAAAACTTAGAAGAATTCATATTTTTTCACGAACTTCCCTTTTTGTGATTGTCACCTTTCATTTTGCATTCTTACCACCTTATAACTCGAATCTACCTAATGATGACCACTTAACACTTGGAATTACTAATATATAGACACATAGATGGCTTACAACTCTTGGATCTTCAATAAATATTATGGATCACCTCCTTATAGACTACGACTACCCAAGATTGTACCATGTGACACAATCTCAGAAGGTCAAGAGTCAGAAAACTTGGATTATTAATCTAATTCTCCCTTGAGATCATAATGCCATAAATTATGACACTTGTCAAAATATCATTAAGTCAAGTAGGTTTGGAATTGATTAGTATGACCAGTGAGTTGTATGACTTCTACAAGCCCTGATTGCTTAAGATGTGACCATGTGTCACAATCTTGATGAGTTATGCTCAGTAAAAATTGAGATTATATACCTATAATTACTAAATCTCAAGTGCACCATATTTATCCACATGGTAAATATCTATGGCTATATGACTTCTAACTAACTAATTTAATTTTAATTTCTAAAATTTGAAGACCTAAGTTACTAACATAAGATAAAATTGAGACTCAAGGAAATGGTTAATATATTAGCTAAAACCCATCTAAGCATAAATAAAACTCAATAAAAATATAAAAACTCAGACCTAACCATATGAAATACAAATTTGATTAGACCAAAAATGATTTTTTATATAAGTAAATCTCAAAACATAAATAAATTTTTTTAAACAAACAAATTTGGCCAATAAAGGATTCTTCAAATCAGTAAAGATAATGATATTATAAAAAATGAAGTCTCTTACAATTATTTGATTATTTTGAATTAAAAATTGAACTATACATGGAAAAATAAAGCTCATAATCAAATTGAAATAGAAAATTTAAATTAAACTCCCACAAAGATCAAAGCTTATAAATTTTCAAAATGAAACATTAGATATACAATAAATCAAGTCAAGACAATAATGACAAATGTAATGAATCAAAGTAAATGCTTTTAGGCTAGGCCAATATATAATGAAATGTTCATGCAAGAACCCAGATTTTACTTGACATTTGAAACCACACATTCATATGTCTTAATGATGCATACACAAACATGAATCGTTAAAAAACTTCAAAAGGTTAATTTATGTTGTTTAATCTCTCGATAAGGATTGTCTAGTCATTGTGAATGAATTATCAAGAAAAGTTATACCAAAGTTAGTAAAACAATTTTGGCTTATGAGTTAGGGACTAAAATGGAATCCAGCATATATAATTTGAATGACACTCAAAATAAAGTCATACTAATATTCAATAACCTAGAATAAAATAGTTATGTTAAAGCAAGAGGGTCCCCATATGAAATATCTATGTATGGGTGTGTTGGACTCAATGCATGTCAAAGACACACATGTAAGATATAACATAAAAGGTATTAATCACATGTTTTAGACCCACCTTTAAAGGCAAGTAAATCACATAAATAACTTATTTTGAGGTCTTATTGAATGCTCTAACTGGTTTAGTCTAAGGATGTAAAACATCATGTCTATAACCCAAATGAGTAATTAATGTTATGGTGAAAACATTATCTCTTACACCATTATCAATCATAACACTATGTATATGTTGGTGATCAAGGTATGCTTGAATGAATAAGGAATGCATATTTGAGTCACAATCCATAATTTCAATATCATCAAAAGTAATAGAAGGTCTGTAGACTATAGGAAGTTTATGCCACTTATAAGTACCAATGATAAAATATAATAGATGCCCAAATATTTGATGGAGGAGGATGTGAATTATATGCAATTTTCACTTCTATATCCTTCGTATAATAGTCTTATAAAGCATTATTAAATATCTTATCATTCTAATGATCACTAGACAATGAGCCTAATTCTTTTGGAGTATCATCAAATGTAATTTATTGGTCATTGATAAGGTCTTATATCTTATTATTCAAGGTAAGAAATTATTTCATAGGATGCCTAGGGAATTGGTGATATTAATAATAATCATTTGATTCTTATCATTTGGGTATAGGTCAAATCATCTCAACCTCTATAAGATGAGAGAGATATATAAGGTAAAACTCCAAAAGCTTCAAAAGCAATAAAGTTAGATACTTAGGTAAGTGTTGACACAGTGGATTGCACCCTGGACAGGAGGCCAAGCTCCTGCCTTCCACATGTCAAAATGGAAACTCCCCTCTCACCTTTGGGATCAACAAAGCTAGAGGGGAGAGTCTCTAGATAAGGCCTAGCTCCCTCTGATGTATCTTTTAGGCCTTGGATTCCTACTACTAACAAATAAAATGAAAAAAGGGGGGGATGAAAGGGGAGAAAGATGTTGAAAACAGAACCTAAACCTAAAAAAAAAGGTGATACACCAAAATGATGACCCTCCCAACATGAATATACACTTTTCACCAAGAAGAAGCACCCATACACTTCATTTGATATAAGGAATCCTTCTACATCAGTGACCTAGGGGTCTATGGAAATACAGGGAGGAAGAAACTACCAGAGGTATCCTTAGACACACTTATGGTAGCCTATTCACTTGCACCTATATTCCTGCTATAGACACTTCTAGAAAACCTACAGAAAGAGAGACTTCATAATGCACTAGACATGTTGGAATCATTCTATGAAAGCATACAAGAAAATGACAAAAGAAAACATAGACATAGACTCCTCTAGGGACACTTCTGGTGAACCTACACAAAAGAAACTCACAATGCACTAGACATGTTGAAATCACCCTGTGAAAGCATAAATAAAATGACTTAACACAAAACAAAGGCATAGACACATACAAAAGTGCAAGCTCAAATATAGGTAAAAATGCTAAGTCTTGATTTAAGGTAAAATTTGGCATACTTCTGCCTTACAAGCCCGAGAGATTTTTGGGCAGAGTTTATCCTTAAGGCTGAGAGATTGCGATCCTTTCTCAAATGAGAAATTTTACAATATATAGAAAAGAGAAGGGAGCTTGGCACTATTTGGAAAAGACTTTTAGTGCTCTTTTTGCAAGCTAGCCCATGTGCATTCAGAGCCTTAAGAAGAGGAAGTCGTTTGATTATTAGCTCTTGCTTTGAATTTGGCATTTCAACATTAATATGAAAGCACAAGTTGCACCTCTTTTCTGCAAACAAACTACTCTTTCTAGATATTCACATGGTTTGTCTCCTTATAAATGTAAAATGGAAAAGATAGGCCATGTTGCTTACTATTTGTACCATTTGGTGACCACCTGGCAAGCGCTATTCCAACTACAAGAATAAATCCCTAAGTTGACACCTCCTCTCACCACTTGGACTTTCTTGTCTTTTCCTTACCTTGTCTCATCTTGGTTTTGTCTCTTTTTGGCTCCTTTAACCCTTAGGGGCTATCTCCTTGGTAGGTTGCTGAGTTCTTTGGGCCCTTTTTTGGTTGACACTTTAGTATTTTAAAATCAAATGGCTATTTCTCTGCCTTGAATTTGACGTCTGCACAACCATTACTACTTTTGAAATTTCCAACAGCTAATCACCATGTTTGACTTTGACATCCTTGGGCCTGTCACCCCTTAGACTTTCTTCAAATTTCTTGCTTTAGCCTTTTTTGCATACTTCATTCTTTACACCTTCCCAAAGGGAAGGTAACCCTTTGGCTTTTGGAAAGCATCCTTTAATTTGGTTGAGAGTTCCCCACAAGGGAACCTTCCCTTCGAGGTATTTCAGCTCCTCAGTGGGTTTCTCCTTCGGGCTTTTTCCCATAAACTTTTTTCATGGACAATTTTCCTGTAGACAAAAATTTTGCAAGAAATGTTTTTGCCACTTTGCTTTCCTTCAAAAATTTCTTGGCTTTTCCTCCCGTGGCCATCTTCCATTCCAAATTTCTTTGGACTTTTTGTTCAAAAGAATTAAATGCCTTAGTTTTTTTTGGGATTTTTGTTTGTAGCCTTTCTGAATTCCTTTAGACCTTTTGTCCAAAGGAATTCCTTAGGGTAAAAGGTCTGAAGGAATTATGCCTTTTCCTTAACAAAATTTTGAAAGAATTTACCTTTTTGGCTTTCTCTTTGTGGCCTCTTTGAAAGTGTTCCCTGCCCTCTGCAAGGGCTCTTGAAACTAGAATTGCCCTCTATAAGGGCACTTGGAATGATCCATTTTGCATCTAAGTTGCAGAACTTGTCCTTTTGAAACAACTCATTGAACTGAACATTGAACCAACCATTGAACCAAAGCCGTTGAACTAAGATTTGAACCAAGCTCATTGAACTGACTAATTGAACTGAAGCATTGAACCAAGCCGATGAACCATTTGATTGAACCAAAGTGATGAACTTTGCTGATGAACTTTGTAGTTGAATCAAAGCATTGAACCAAGACATTGAACTGAAGCATTGAATCGGTTCAATGGTTCAAAGATGCCAACTCTTGGAAAGATTATGTCATTGAACCACTCTTCCAACCTTAATAAAAAGTGTCTTTAAACCATTTTAGCTCTCTTTCCTTATGAATTTCTTCAGACAAGAGTCTAAAGAAGCTTTATAAAACCTTGAACTCTCTAAACTGGTTCTTCATCTGCCGAAAGACTACACTTGTAGAGTCCATAAAAAATCACTGCTGAGTCTGTAGAAATCTAAGCTCTACAAAGTTCAAAGAAATGGACCTAAAAATTCTGTAGAAAACTTGCAAAGTCCATAGAAACTTGCACAACTCGTGCAAAATCAAAAGTACTGACTCAGAACAACATGAAAAAAGAGGGGACCAATTTTTGTCCTGTTGGGCAAAAAATCGTCAACAGTATGTATGTAAATTGTCTCCTTGGTGCAATATATAAGACAAAATTATTATGTTATTATGACACTACATTAACCATAGTAATTTTTTCATTTTTTAAGCTACGTGGGTTTTACCTTATAGCTTAGTTTGATAGTAAACTTTTTTTTGTTTTAATTAGTGTTTTTGATACATACTTAATTTTATTCATTGAGGTAAGTTTCATTTCACAATATCAAAAAATATGGCATGAGTCATAAAAATATTTAAAATTTTGAAAATTATGGACTCGTGTAATGGGAAGGAAAAATTTGCTTTAATATGTCTTGAATTTATTTATCTACCATTTAATTGGTCATTTTATCCAAAAAAAATTGTATCTTAATACATTTTCATTAATAGGTTCATTGGTTCCTTGTTTGATCTTTACAATTATAGGAAACCTTTTTAGTAATAATGATTATAAGTGTGCCAAAAACTAAACTACAAGAGGTTTGAGTGATTTTACTAAATGGATTGGTAAGTCATAGAACCACCTTAGAGCATAGTCCTTAAGGCTCCTTGGAAATAGTTTAGTCAAAAGTTTATCATTGAAGGCATAATCAAAGCATGATATATATAAATATCAAATATGTTGTTGAGAATCACCCTTGCCATCATAAAATGTGAACTTAGGTGAAACAATCCCAATTGGAAATGGTTTTAAAGATATTTTAATTGAAATAGGGTTATGCAACACCTCTTGTGAATCAATATCATAAGGTAATTTCATAGAATTTTGTTTAATAATTATAACCTTGGCTTGAAATTTTTTTATAGTTTGAAAAATATATTACACATCTTATTCATTAAGGTTTGAATTTTGAGAAATCACCAAAGGAGGTGTACCCATAGTTTGAGTGTATAGAGGTATTGAAACTAGTAATTTGGTTGAAGTATTAATGTTTTACATATAAGATGTAGCAATAGTAGTTTTAGGGAACAAAAGTTGGAATAAATACTCCATTCCCCTACTATATGTTAGGAATTTTATTTTTATGGAACCAGTTATAGTACCACATAATGATTCACCATCACTAGGTGAGGATGCCTTAGCCTTGGCATGTTTGTTGATTTCATCTCTTGTAACATATAAAAATACATTTATTAAGCTCTTGATGTTATTAAGATGAGTGACTAATGCTTATTTATCTTCCATTTAAAAACAAGTCTTTTGATTAACATTTTCCATTTATTATAAATGAAAAATTTATAATTTGAAACAAATTACAATAAACTGAAACCCGAGATGGCTAAAAAACCTAGGAATCAAAAAAAGTTGCATTCACATAGGTCAGAATCACTCGATATTTAACCCTAAATTGATATGGTTCAATATAGTATAGGGTTATTAATATATAAATTAATAATCAAAAGGGTGTTAAACATATCTATAGTAAGAAAATTAATTGTGAACTTAGATAAATAATATTCTAAATTTAAATACTAAGATATGCTAAAACTACTAAGTACAACTATCGATTGATATTGTGATAAATGGAAAATAAGATTACTTAGTTTAATTAGTGTGTACATATAGATATGATATGGAAAATTATATAAGTAGACTAGATCTATATTCTATATCAATCATCAAATTTTGGAAATTTGCAATGTGGCCTTAGATGCTTATTTCGGATATGGATAGTTGCATCGATGCACCTTTCTAACTTAGATGTATGTGTCTAATATAGAATGTTGACTAGATCTATATAAAAATATCTATAATCTTATTATTATTTTTTCACCTTTACTTTGGTGTAGTTAAATATTTCTCATATACTATTTATCCTTATCAAATGATCAAACTTTAGTTCTTCATCTCATAGTGATTATGGTAAAAATAAGTTAGTGGTCTCATAATTTTGAGCCACCCCAAAGACCCCTATATCAATGGGTAATGCCTAAATATCCAATACTCTAAAGAGGGTCTTGGACTTATGTATTTTTACCCTATGTGTTGGATTATGTGTGCATAATGATGTAATGTGTGATGATCAAGTACATAGAGTGACCTATCTTGTAATTTGGCAAATATGGATCATAGAATGTTCCTTCAATAATTGAGACCTCTAAGGATACTACTCTTATGATTGATATGGAAATATGGATGAATAAGGTATATTTTCTCACTTTAATGCTTGTTTGAGTATTTTTGGTAAGTTTCCTTATGAGATACTAGGTGTAATATGAATGAGGATTGATCATACATATATACCAATCCTCTCAAGAAATACCTTACATTAAATCACTTATGCCAACCATAAGGACACATTACAATTTCAAATTTTATGACTTTAGAGCACTAGACACTTAGTGTGGAATAGAAGCTAGGAAATATGTACAAGTATAAAACTTGAAAAGGATGATAATAATCATGTTTATACCATTTTTCATAGTCTATAATCCCTAGTCATCAAAATAACAAATGATCAGACTAAGAGATAAGCAATAGGCATAAGAGATAGAATTTGTGAGCCTTTCAATAGTAAGAAGGCTAGAAACTAAAGGTTAAAACCATGAGAAGTACATGCTAATTATACAAGACTGAGGTGTTGTATAATTTAGATTTAATAACTACAATATCTAGGTATTATCATCAATTTTGAGGCTAAATTGGAACATTTAGCCAAATTTGTTAAAAATGACATGTTCCCATAGTTTAACCTCATGACTTTATATAAAATTGGTGCATACCAAAATTTGATGATACATATGAGGAATTCATTGTATCAATGGTCAAAATAGATTAATGTCATAATCTAAGACAGACAATACCATAAAAACAATCATGAAATTGTTTTTAGTTAGGATAGTTTCATTATTTAATCTAGATGGTTAGCTTGATTATTTTATGGAATGTTTGGTCAAATTAGCCAAATTCATGCTTTAATTCAATAATAGATCCCAATAAGATAATCAACTTGGTAGTGAATAGGTCTAGAATTGGTGAGTTATGCTAAGGAAAAGGAAAAACAAGAAATAGAAATGAAGCAAACCATATGAACCCATATTAACACTCAAAAATTCACCTTAGGAGGAGGTTGTTTAGGTTTTCCTCTAAGTTTTGGGTAACATGGGAATAGCCCAAGGATGTGGGTGACCTATGGCTAGGATAAACCTCTAGATTGTGGGGCTAGTTGCCATGGTGTATTTTTTATGGATCAAAATCACTAAGACCTATCTATTTAGGGTGAAAATGGATAGATGGAATGAATAAAAGGAAAATTAATATAAGGGTGGTGATGCATTGATATCATTATCCACTCTATCTTCCTTAAATAACACTAATGAACTAGACAAACAATTAAACTACTATCTCTAAGAGTTATTATGCAATAATCTTTCACATAGAGGTTATGCTAGGTGACTATAACATGAGGGTCATGATAGAAAGGTCTGATCTAAGGCACTTACCAATCAGATTCCACTTCAAACTTGACCACCAATACTCTATCATACCATATGACCTGCATAACACACCTGCTAGCATTTAGGTTAGATAAGGACTTAAAATAACATAGAAACATGCCACATATGCATATCAACAAGAAAATAACACACTAGAAAAAAATATTAATGAGATACATTACTTAATTTATTAGTTTAATAGGTTTACAAAGTCCAAATCTAGTAAAGTTTCCTCACACCCAGGTGATGGATGAAAACAAAGACCTCAGAGGCTTAACACATAAAATAATGAGAAGTGAAAGAGATGTAAATTGGTGTGGATGTGTAGATAAGAGGTCATAAATTAACATATTATACTCACATAATAATTAAATTAGCCATAATAGTCCTCATATGTCTCTCCATGAGTTTGTGTTCCTCAATGGGCCCTTTGGGCATTAAGGTGGAATGATGGAGGTTGGGTTAGACTTGTTTGACCTCTTTCAAAGCATTTTCATGCCCAAATATAATAAATACCACTCTCTTCATTATATTTAAAAGACATTAAATTGATTCAATTAGATGACCATGATTTACTAAGCACCCCACCCCTCTCCTTGCATATTGACTAGGCTAAGAAACTACCCTTTCCTTCATAATGACCATGAGTTTTGTATTTTGTCTTAATTATGATATATATATAAGGTGATAATGGCCCTATATTTACTCCTCTAATATCCCTCTATGCCAATACACATATCTTCTTGTTGATCAAGACAGTCTACTAGGCCTATTGGCCTAGTGTGAGGTATTTGGTGAACATGCAAATTGAGTAGAACCTATAGAATAGATAAATGAGCATGATTTAGATATAAAAAAATCTTTATCATAATGGTATTGTCCTTTATCATAGTGAAACCTATAATTTAATCTAACTTAGGTGATTGGGCCACCTTCCACTAGTTCTCCTGGACTGCCTATTTGGTGTAGACATTTAAGCATGTTTCTAGGAATATTTTTGAGTAATGGGTTATTTTTAAAGGTAAAAAAAGTCTCAAACCACCCCCTCTAATGATTTTAAAACTTTTACCAATTCTTTCACCTCATTTTCTATTTAAATACTTATAAAACATAGTTTTTAGGGTTATTTGTATAATGCCCATACAAACCAATAACATGAACAGGGTATCCTCTAAGTATAATATGTGGTTTAGGTATTATTAGGACCATTCTATTAAAACTAGATGAAAATTATTCACCTCTTTGTAATCAAGTCATTATTGAGGTTTAAGTAGGGTTTTAGAGGTTTACCATCTTACTGATAGTTCATAAAGTATAGACCTCCAATATAAAAATAATGGACATGGATGTTTAGTCTATAGACACCCCTAAAACCCTTTAATTTATCTTCTTCCAATGTAACTTATACAGAGAGAAACAAGTGTAAGTATACCTCCATTCCTTCACAAGTTTTCTGAGCAAGTTATAGTCTTAGTGTTTGTTCATAAATATGATCCCCTTGATCCAAGTATTTAATTCATGAATTTTGGTTCCATATGGGTGCCAAACTTCCCCTAAGATCCCTGGGTTTTATTCCCTCTATAATTAAATATGTGAGTGTTAAAAGTGGTAGTTCGAGCTGATAGACTAGGTGTAGTATAGCTCAAGGTGGATGATGAGATTAATATGAGCTCTTTTTTGCTCTACTATACCCAAAATATTATCTTTGGATATGTACCATCCATCCACATCTTCTCTTGATGTTAATTCTACTTTAGAGGATTTGAGTTAGTCACAAGGTGGAGGTGGGGTCTTGAAGCCTTAATAATGGCTTTAGGTCTAATAGGCCTAGACTGAGTCTTGGGGGTCTGAGCCACCATGTAGGTAAATTGGTGACTCAATATCACCCTATCATATTTTACCCATATATTTTCACATTTTTTTCTATTCCTTAGTTACTTACCTTCATCTCTACCTATTTCCTCTTTTAGGTTTGCCTAAGTAATGGCCAACTTGAGTGCTATAAATATCTATGTTAGAGGCTTGAATAGCCCTTTCTCTCCATACTATAGTGTTTATAGGGCGTAAAAACTTGTAATACCATGTTTTTATGACTTGACAACATAATTTTTAATAAGACTTCCTTCAGTATTATGCTATGTACCTTCTTATAGGTTGGATAGGGTTTATGAGTAGTTAGGCTTATGAATCCCTAAGGGCTTAGTTTAGTGTCTTCCTGCCTCAATTATAGAATCTTATCACCTTGTAAACATTACTATATCTTCCTTATTTCATATTAATATTTTTCCAAACTTTTAACAATTGTAAACCATCAAATGTCTTTTGTTCATATGTGTAGGCCTATGTATATCAATTTTAGGCCTAATTAGGTCATTCAACCTTTTAATCTCTCAAGGAATGAAACATATTAATGGTAAACACTAAGATAATTTTTTGGAATTTTTTTGAAAAACTTATTTTTCATCTCTATGCTTCACCTCTCTATGGGGTTCTACACTTTCCCCATCTTGTTAGCAATGTTATGCATGTAGGTGACAGTCTTGTGTCTTGACTAAGTAGATGTGGTTAGTCTCTCCTTTAAAAACTTGAGGTCCTCTTCCTCATATAAATTATTTTATTCCTTCCTCACTTCTTATCAAGTTCCTTTACACTTAAAACAATAATTAAAATATGTATGTTCCATCAACTCTTGTGCATAGGCCTATACATGTGATTTTTTAGGCCCAATTAGGCCATTGGGTCCTTTTTATTATCTTAAATGAAATAAAAAATAATATTAAAATTGTGTACCTTAATAAATATGATATTATATCCTTATTTAAATATTAACTTTTCATTTTAGTTTAATATTCAACACATTTTAGGTTTTTTCCTCCTAACCCTACCTATAGGATGTGTTTGGCTAGTTAGCTACAAGTATGAACTCCCTCCTTATTTCTTAGTTTATCATCCTCTTCACTAACCATCAATTGTTCCTTGAGGGACATAATTATGTTTATTCCCTCCTTTTTACCTTATTTACCCTCAAAATAGGGTTTCTTGCTCAAATTTCTCCCAACCTACAATCAGACCTATAGGTGATGGTCTTAGGCTTAGACTATGTGTGTTCAATCGATAAAGTGTGTATGATGTTTAATTATTTTAATTGTGTGATTAAATTTTTTTTATGGATATATATGTCTCCTTATAACCCTTTTAAACATTCTTCAATCTTCTTACATCATTAGCTCACCCATCCTATAGTCACAATCATGTGTGTGCACTCAATGAGAACCTTAACTAAGTTCTTATCTTGGGATGGCTAAGGTGATGTTGGTATTAATTTCATCTTATTTATTAATCTAAAATGTATTATTATACCCATATTACTCTCTTTAATTTATCCCCCCCTTCTATATCCCATTCCAATAATGACTACCTTATTTACTTAGTCTGCTTTGAAAAGACTATAGTGAATGTGTGAGGGCTTGACTCTCAAAGGATTTAGGGATGGTAATGGGTCCTTAGTGTATATTAGTGAGTATTTTTAGAGTATTATAATAAAGAGTGACCATAAAATTAATTACATGCATATTTTTCAAATTTATATTGATGGCTCTTTACAGCCACTATAGTGACACCTTGTTCATACTTGTTAGGAGATCACACAATACTCATATAATAGTCACTTTAGAAAAAGGTTTTATGGAGTTTTGATTTTATGGTTCAGATAAGTATGGGAGGTATATAATATTTTAGTGTATTTAAGGAACCCATAATCCAACCTAAAAACACCAATACTTCCATATTTATAAACTAAATGCTCTACAACTAGATAAACTTTGTTTGTAATCTATACAAGTGGGAAAATGAAGATTTATTTTCTCTCACACCATCACACATGTTAAATATGGGTGGGTAATATCATTTAAGGACACTTAGGACATTTATAACACATATTCACTCACTAATTTACAAAATCATTCCAATAATACACTAAAACTAATGTAAATTTGATCCATGCATAGATGACGAAGGCAAACCTAATTGCTTAACTTCTGAGCCCTTATTCATAAATCACATAGAATAAATATTTAAACCAATTCCCAATATTTTAATGGAATTATACCCCCTTCCTCTATCCATTAACTCAAACCCTCATCTTCTCTCTCATGTATAGGATGAGCATAAACTTGTGAGTTTGTCCAGGCTGCCAAAGATCTTGATAGAGAATTAGATCAGTTTTAGACCTATTTTACACAAATTTTGGTTATGAAAATCCTTTGAGACACATGACATGATATTTTAGTAAAATTTATGATCTCCCTCTCTATGGACCTAATTGTATAAATCCATACAACCTATGAAACTCTTTCAAAACAATCTATTTTCTTACATTTCTTCATGTTTCAGGCCTTGGGATGTAATTGGTGGGTAGGAAGAGGGAAAATATATGTCCAATGATAATTAAAAACAAGTATTATAGCTGGTGGGAGTTTAAGAGACACACCTTCCATGTGTGGGGCCCATTTGATGAGTGGGAAGTTTGACCCCTACAATAGACCTTTATGCATATGAAATAATCCTATGGATTTATGAGGGATATAAAACTCTTTGTAGGCTATTCTTAATACAATTAACCAATTAGATTGATTTTTAAATTTAATGTGTTTGATTACCATTTGATGGCTTTAGGGGGGTTATGAAATCTTGTAACTATTTTGAATTAATATACAATAGATGATATCTTAGGATATATTTTAGACTTCATGTGATGACCTAGACAAGTTTTGGACACACCATTATCATGCTTACAAAATTTCCTCATAGTAAAATGGTTAAAAAAAGCCCAAATATAATGAGAAATATAAACCTTAATCTTTTCAAATTACCTTAACTTCTACTAAAGATCCTTAATCTTGTCAAACAATGCTTAAACCACCTTCTAGACTTCACGAGACATTTGACACCCCTTCAATCACTTCAAGGACAATCATGATAGCTTGACACATCCTTTAAATGTGTAAAATATTTATGACATGGTAACCCTTTAAGAAAGTTATAGCACATATATTGACACCTTGAACAAGATGAAAGAAGTCAAAAATAAGACTAAAGAAGACACCACCATGCAAAAAGATCACCATGTGCAAGCTTGGGTGGGTGTTATGGAGATGTTTTTTGATTGTAGGGGTTGACATTTAGCCTAGGAGGAAAAAATATCAACACCCCCTCTTTCCAATTATGTATCCCATACTTATAAAATAAGGGTGTTATTCAGAACCCTTATTATTACTTTGTCTTTAATTGATAAAGATTTTTAGTCATGTACTAAGGCCATGCAGGCTAAAGCTTGTGTTTCTCATGCCAATGTTCCTAATAGTCCCACTACTCATCTATACAATCATTTAAGTGTCACCCCTCAAGTTATTTTATTACAATATAACAATACTCCAAACATTACTTCTCAAGCCAACACTAAGTAGACCTCAGCTAGAACATGATGAATTGATGAAATGTAGGGATCACTTAATGATAGAATGATTTGGCACATGTTACCCAAGGTAATAATAGTCTAATACTGAATAAAATATGGTAGTTAAAAGGATTTATCTTTTGAATAATTCAAAATATCCCTTGTTAGTCAAATTATGTATACTTGTACATAGTAGGTGTGGTCCCTTTCCTTGTCATTATGTTATCTTTATCTCTTCTATAATAGTTATAGTTATAAGAAATTTTTAATTATGGTTATGAGTATAATATTGATCTATTTCATAAGGAAAATTATTTTATTATATATGTGCATCTCTAAAACATTATAAAGTAATGGATTTTTATTGGAAACCTCATAGAATTTCAAAAAAAAATAGGAATGTTTGTTGTTTCTTCTTTATTTTCTATGAAAGTTTTCCTCAACTCTCAATACACATGTGTTGGATGTTTGATGTTTCTAGGACTATAATATGATTTATGATTTTTTTTATGTGTGTTTTTTATGTTGATTAAATCAGTAGCCTGATAAATTTTTGCATCTTATTATTTTTTTCTAAATAGTCATACATAAATATGTTTTTTAACAATATGTTTGGCTTTTAATTTTATGAATCAATGTTATAGTGATATTTCCCACTATAAATCCTTACTTAGTCTCCCTAACCTATCTAAATTAGTTTTATACCAAGTATAATACCTATACAAATGAAATTTGTAATTAAATTCATAAATAATCCATGTAAACAATAATGTCCCCCATAAAGTCTAAGAACTTACTTTTTTTTATCTTACTTTCCTTATGTTTTGTGTTTATTTATTTGACACACTCTTAGAATTAATAACCATTGTTAATATTCATTCTAGATAAAGTTTCAAAGATCTATAGATTTAGTATAATGTTTGGATGAAGATTTGAACTCCTTGTGTAGTAACATTTGTTTGTTCTCAGAGTTATTATTAGCAAGCTATGTAGGAGTGCAATTAACTATAACTTGTTCCTTGGGTTGTGTCTACATCCATAAAATAAAATGTATTTTATCCCCTTAAATTCCCTTAAGGGTGTACATAAAACACACATTACCAAAGATGAAAAACCTAACACTAGAAGGAGGGCCTACCCCAAAACATTGTAGAATATTTAGATAATATATTCCTTAAGATATTATCTAACTGTGAAATAACTTACATCCCCCTACATGTATCACTAGGTCTAATTTAGACTCAAGTTTTTTATCATTTCCACCACTAAAAACACATATAATACCTATAATCAGTATGTGGAGGCTAAGATTATCTATGTTTAGCCTAGTTCACTACATGTAATAATCCCAACAACTCTAGACCAATGTCTTGGTTAGTTTGTTCATCCATTAACATTGTTTAGATGCCTAGGACTTGGCCAAAAACCTAAAAATATACCTTCCATTATTCACACCCAATGGGGATCACACTCCTAAAGAGTATATAACATATTATAATATATCCTTTATACCTTTGAGCATAGAGAATTAAGATTTAGTATGTATGCTCTTCCAATTTACCCTTTAAGATGTTGCATATGACGGGTTTCTAAAATTTCTTGAGAACTCTATCACTAGATGGGACCAATTTAGTAAAATTGTATTATCCTAGTTTGAAAATTTATTAACCCAAGTATCTTATATAAATAGTTTTTTAGTATGAAAAGGGAAACCATTGAGCTGATTAGAGCCTTTAATTATA
Organism: Torreya grandis; assembly: GCA_037957365.1. Taxonomy (NCBI): domain Eukaryota; kingdom Viridiplantae; phylum Streptophyta; class Pinopsida; order Cupressales; family Taxaceae; genus Torreya; species Torreya grandis. Next base: position 3,706,276 of record JARHVA010001165.1, on the reverse strand, counting down.
GGTTTCAAAATATTTATATTATAATAACCATGCTATACAAACCTAATACCCAGTTATCCCTTTCAATTTACAAGAATGCTTTAGATCATTGGATATCAATATTATTATGAAGATACCCCATCATATTGAATTACCTTTAGAATATGTTGAATCCATTGAGATAAATTGATAATTGAATCCATAAGCTAGATGTTTACAACTATCCCAAATTTTGTCCCAAACCTATTTCCATTGAATCCAGTCTTTAATGCTAACCATAACATCTTGTTAAGATGTGAAGTCATTATTCATAGTGAGATGGAAGACACTATTCATGTGATGAGGTGGAGATTATTATTCATGTGATGAGGTGGTAGTTACTATTCACTATGGTGAGGTGTTAGTTATTACTATTATCCATGTTGAGGTGGCATATGGGGTGCATTACTCCACTAAGGCACATGGATGCCTTTGGTGATTAATATGAATGGGTGTGGGCCACATTTCTATGGGTATTATTTCATGTGACTATTTTCTAAATTCATAAAGGAGATTGAGAACCTTTTGACTTCTGTGTATAAGTAGAAGACATTGAATACTATTCTAAATTACTCAGACATGTGGTGTGGGACACCATATCTTGTTTTCACATGGGGGTGGTGACTTTGTATAAATTATTTGTAATAATTTTTAACCTTTTCACATGTAGAGTAAAACCTACATTATTGATAGATATTCATCCATGAGTTTGGTACCATTATTTCTCTCACATCTCTTCTCTCTTATATTTTTTATTTAAAGGTGTTAATCATTTTTTAAATATATGCTTATATGATTAGAGGTTTAATCTTTAATGATTTTGAATCTTGGATTTATATATGCTTATAATTGTAAGCATTGGAAGGAGTTGCATTATAAAAGGAAGTTTTGATGAATTGAATAGAAGTCTAGAAGTTGCCATTGCACCATGGTTTTTCCTTTCACATTACAAGGTTTCCACATGTGTAATGTGTTATTATTTATTCATTTTTTTGAATTTTTTTATTATACATTATTTTATTTCACTATTTGTATATTTTTACTAACATCTAGAATAATAGCTAGGCTCTTTGAAAACCTCTATGTGTTTGAGTGTTTTCTATTGCAAGGCAGATTTGTGTAAATGGGAGTTACTACCATAATAGGAGTAACCAAGTTTGAGATAGAAAAGTTTGATGGCATAAAATTATCCTTGTGGAAGATGAAGGTAGAGGATATTTTTGGTTTAGAATGACCAAGATCTAACCTTGAAAGGTGTTTTAATCAAACCCAATATCATGACAAATGAAGAGTTGATCATTATGGATAGGAAGGCAATTTATACAATATAACTTTGTCTTAAAAAATTTATTCTCTTTAATGTTACTAAGGAGAAGACCACATAAGAGTTATGGGATAAACTCAACAAATTTTACTAGAAAAATCATCAACCAATAAAGTGATCTTGGAGAAGCAAATATACAAATTGAGGATGAATGAGAGTTTATTTATTGTTGATCACTTGAATGAGCTCAAAACTATCATCAATAAGATAGTATCCATTATTTTTAAAATAGAGGATGAAGACAAAATAATCACCTTTTTGTGTTCACTCCCTAATAGTTGGGATCATTTGGTGATTACAATCAATAATTCATCATCTATAGCTTTGAAGTTTGATAATGTGGTAATGGATTTTCTTAGAAAGGAGATGATGATAAAGTATTCTATGAAATCCTCTATAAATGAAGCCTTAATTATGAGAGGTCATTCTAGTGATAGGATAAAACAAAGGAGATCACCATGTAGATCAAATTCAAAAGGATCCAAGTGTAAAATGAAGTGTTGGCATTATGGAAAGCTAAGACACTTGAAGTAGTATTGTTGAAAATTGAAGAAAGAAGTTAAGGATAGAAATAAAAATCCACCTTCAATAAAGGATTACATCATATATTTATAAGAAACACATATAAAATAATAATTATATATTAGTAATAACCAATCACTTTCCAATTCCTAGGTGTTGGATTCAGGTGCATACTTTCACATGTATCCATATAGAGATTGGTTTATGGGATATAACCCATGTACTGGAGGGTATATCTATTTGGTTGATGATCATAAATTAGATATTATGAGAAGAGGGGATATAAATATTGGGATGGATGATGGTAGGATAATAATTTTTAAGGATGGATGCCATATTCTTAATTTGAGGAAGAATATGATTTTCATCAAGATGATAAATGAGCTTGGGTATTCTTGTAACTTTGGGAAAAGTCATTGAAGAATTTACAAAGGACCCATAGTTTTAAAAAAAGGAAAATCATATGGTTCTCTATATCATTTATGTGGATATTTAGTGGTAAATAATAAAAAAATAAAAAAATTGGAGAATGATTGGGATGTTGTGATGCTATGACACCGATGCCTTTGAAACATGAGTGATAAAGGCTTAAAGATTTTACATGAGAAAGGTATGATATCAAGGATTAAGTCTTTTAGTTTAGATTTCTATGAGCATTGTATCTTTATTAAACATAAGAGATTTAAGTTTACTATAAGTGCATATAAAAGTTTTGATTTACTATAAATTATCCATTCAGATAGTTTTAGACATGTCCCTACTCAGTCTATAAAATGTAGAACATATTTTATAACCTTTATAGATGATCATTGTATAAGAATGTGGGTGTATTTTTTAAATAATAAATAAAAGTATTTTGAAAAGTTTAAATAATTTAAGCCATGGGTAGAGAAAAAGTTTTGAAAAATCTATTGTATGCCTCAGGTTAGATAATAGTGGAGAATATTCCTCTAGGGTGTTTGATAAATTTTATATATAGGAAGGAATTAAACATAAAAATACCTTTGAATATAATCCATATTATAATGGTGTAGTTGAGAGGATGAATTTCACTATAATATATAATTCAAGAAGCATGTTGAGTGCATCTAAGATGGATAATAGATTTTGGGTAGAGACCATTAATACTATTATTTATCCTATTAACAAGTCACCTATGGTTATGTTGGATGGAAGAACTTCAAAATAAGTTTGGTATGGTGAATCATGTGACTATTATGATTTATGTAGACACCTAAAATTGGTCATAATTGGATTTCAACCAGACTACAAACTGATTACTACCAACCATTACAAATTAAGCCTAGGAATCATTGAAAATCTTAAATTTGCTTACATGTCATTCATCAAAGCTCATAACCATGTTGAGGCATACCTATTTGGGGTATTATATCTTATGAAAAAAAAACCTCTCATAGGTTCATCACTAATCACCTTATATAATAACAATAACTAATTTGTCCTATAGACCTACTAAGTGGGGCACATGAACAAATATCAAATTTTGAAAGAGCTAAAAGGCTAAGCAAAATTAATTAACAAGATAAACCAATTTAAATAATTAGTTTAATTATCCATTTAAAATTAATGAAAATATAAAAAATGAAATTCAAAAATAAAAATATCCTAGCCTTTCATCATTGCCTTTATAAGTTTTTAAGCTCTTTGAAAATATCCTAAAATATCTATTTTGGAGAGCCATGCCTAGTAATTGTAAATCATAATTACTTGACAACTATTGACTATACTAGGGTTATATTTGACTCACCTAGGCTAGGTTTGAACCCATTCCAAGCCTTAACTCCACTCTAACTCACCTTGGGTGATATTCAAATCCTTAGGCTATAAATGCAATGCCATGCATCTTCATTTCTAAGCTCCCATAAGCCAAAGTTATAATGCAGATTTGGATAGAGACATAAGCTTATTTTGTTGCAAGTGGTGTTATAATTCTAAAATTTTGATCCAAATCAACATCAAGACACATAAAATTTATTGGTGCCAAGGAGAGAAAGATCCAACAAGCTTCATATTTTAAAGACTATTGGATGCACAAATTGAGAAGGCCACTCAAAAAAGGATTTTGAGTTCCCAAGGAAGGTAAAGGATTTCATGTCTTTTATTTTTTAGTTGTGCTTTCATTTGTATTTTGTTACTAATCACCACTCTAAGTTCTAGGTTAGGATTATAAGTGTTAGTGGGTGTTTTTATTTGAGTTTTTTTTACTTGAACTAACACTATACTAACCTTCTTTCTTGGATTCTTATGATCACAAATGGCATGCCTAATGGGACCTTAAGCATCTCATACATGCAACGATATCAAAATGTAGATCTTATTTTTTATAATGAATGCTTGAAAATCTTAAAAATTTGAGTTTTAACTTTTTTTCATGTATTTTATTTTTAGTGATATATAGATTACATAGATACCAATGTGTATTCCCTCTGATTAACATTAATCCTATCAAAATTGAAATCAACCTCTATGTGTAGAATAGAGCAAGGAAAAAATGTGTTTAAACAAGTTTTTATTGAGTTGTCTAATTTTTGTTTTGTTTTTAAGGGCCTAAATATCATTTAACTAACCATTTCATTATAGGATCTAGTGTTATTTGTTGGGTTTAAGTTCATTTTATAACCATTTTCTATGGGAAAACATATTTTGATTCTTTATGTTTTTATAAGACTGATGTCAATTTTCCCATTATGAGCTTACACCTATTTGTATATATTGACATCAATCCATGTGTGTATCGATGTTGATCTCTGAGATAAGAAACCCAAGAAACTCAAGATTTAATTTCAAAATCTTATTTTATCATTCATATTTAGGATTTTAAGTAGGCAAAAACCCTCTAAAAATTATAAGACCTTAGTTGTAAAAAGGTAAAATGTTTGAAATTGGTTACGTCTTGAATATTTTGTTTAGTGCCTAAAAATAACTTAGTTGTTTCTATGCTTAGTTGTTTGTGAAAGTTTTTACAAGTTTTCCAATTAAGGCCAAGGGGCCAAAAATTTCACAACACATCTCACTTTGGTGCATTAAAATAAATGATCACACTTAGATACATACTCTTAAGAGTGTTTGTATATGCTTGTTCTTTCAAAGTTGTTTATTTCTATAAAATGATTAATGTGTGTATGTTCCCCTTGTCCCCTTTAGGGAAATAGGATGATAAAAAGATATCCTTCTTTGTCTTGGTTTCTTTTAGTCCAAAAATCATGAAAAGAATGTCATTAAGTCCCTCTCCAAAATTATATGAATTGGGTGATCCAAATGTGATCGTAAAGTCTCTTCACTAGTATTTTATTTATTTTTTTGGCTTATGAGTAGGAGTTCATAGCCTCCTCACATGTTCTCTAGGGAAGTGTTAACCTAAGAATTCATCTCCAAATATAATTTTAGCCCCACTCCATGGTGGGGTATATAAATTTAGGCTAACTTATTAGGATGTTTGTTTGATTAGTTAAACAAACTTTGTTAGTAAGATACTACTTCAGACTGTAGAGGCAACTCAAACATTGCACTATACTTAGCAAGTAATGGATGTAATGGTTATGAAAAGGATAAAACATTTTCATAAAAAGTTGGTTGATGTAGATCCAAATGATGTGAGCATATTTTTTGTTAGTCAAACTTAGGACCATTTAGAAACACGTGAAAATTTAGTTTTAGAATAACCCCACTTATCACACACATACTATTGATATAGGTTGAGTAGCCAAAAGTTCCATGTCTTAGTAAAAATGATTGGGAGAATAGGGGCCATGAAAATCCTACTTTTCATGTGATTTTATTTTTTTATTAACACTTAAAATCCTCCTAAGAGTGAGTATATTGATATAATTTGACAATATTATGTAACCTTGTTAGTTTTAGAATTTAGGCTATTACACTTAGGTTTTTGTGTCATTTTATCCTTTTATTGAATGGTTTTTTGAGTCTAAACTATCTATTTTATTTGTTATTCCATGTCAAAATGATTTTTATTTATACCTCACTCTATTATTTGAGGAGACATTATGCTATCCATTTAACACCATACATTTGTCTTAGTCTTTTGATAAATATTTGTGTGCATGTCACTTGATTGGAAAGGGTAACATTACATTACCAAAATCATTTAAAGTTTTTGTGCATTTGAGTCTTGAAAAAAAACATTGATTACATCTTTAGAGCATGATAACATCATTATGAAACTCAAATCATTCCATAGACTTTTTTGCCTTATGTCTAAAATTCAAATTCAAAACCAAAGCCACGTGTGCCTTTTGGGATCTATACCTAATGTTTTTATGCCATTCAATTTCATCTAACTTATTGTTTATGTAAAGAAGACTAGTTTTCCTAAGTTGAGTTTTTAATTAACCTTAATGAGTTTGAATCCAAACATTGACTGATTTTTTCTTATAGCTTGTGTAATTTTGGCCTAGACATCGATCTTTATCTTTTAGGTTATGTAACTTAGGTTAATTATTTACCCAATTTTAAAACTATTATTTGTGCCTAGATTTGGGAGAAATATCCTATCTTTCATATTCTTAGAGATCCATGCCTTGTACCACTTAGCTAAGTCCTTGTCTAAAGTTGAATGTCTAGTCCATGCCAAAGTGTTTTAGATTTGTTATATTAAATCTATCACCTTGTTTTTAAATTCTAGCTTTTGTGCCCTATTTTTTACAAAATACATGGCATATACATGTTTTGAGCCTAGATTTTGTGTTGCATGTGGCCAATAGACCTAGTAACTCTCACTTTCTTATATTAGACTTGTTTAGAACACTTTGGACCTAGAGTTTAGCATTTTGACATTTTGTGTAATACATTTAACATTAGATTAATTTGTACCAAGTTTTAGCATATACCTTTCAGAGATACAACTCCATTCCTTTAAACAAGTTAGACCAAGTTTCAACCATTTATCCTTTGGACATTATTTTTTAGAGTTTGTAGAAATCTTAGCCTTTGTAATTAAAAATTTATCATTAATTTGAATATGCCTCACTATACTCATAGTGGATCCATTTACAATATAGGATATGGTAATGTGATCATGTAAGATGACTTTGTTCAAGACCCTTATGGTGATTACATATTTTGTGAGATGGATCCTTATTGAGCTTACAACACTCAATTAGGGGAGAAAATATAAGATCCTTTAGCTCACTTTTTGGTCAACATGCCTCCATACTCAATGTAGGACCAAGAACAAATAGTGTAGCACCTAGCTAGTGTACCTTTAATTATAGACCAAGTTCAACAAAAACCATACTATGTTATTTTGCCATCTATATATGATCCCTATTTATTTGATCGTCACTTTCTTACAAACAAGGATGAAGTCTTAATTATATCCACAAAGGTAGGGTCTAGGTTTCCATCATACTTCCCCCATGAAAATTTTCCAAGTCTAGTTTGAGTGCCTTACAACATATCTTAAAATCAAACCAATGAATAGGCCTCTTCTAGAAATATTCAAGCTATAGTATTGATGTCATATCAAGACCCACATATTTTTGTCACATGAAAATTACTCATGGAGGACCACTTCATATAGATGTAGATAGCATACTAGACCTATTTAAACATAACATGTAATTTCAATAACATGACCATGTCAAATGATCCTCTTATTGAGTTAGATCCTTAAATAGGAGTCTTAATCAAATTTATAGGCTAAGAGAATTTGGATATAGACCCATTCATGTAAATCACTTTATTTTGTGACATTTTTAATTCACCAACCATTGAGTGAGCATCTTCTAATTCTACACATACGAATGAGCCAAACATAGTGGATAATACACAATTATCATCCAATCCAAACCAAAGTGGTGTAACTACACAAATAAATAGTCCATAACAAAATTTTCCTTTAATTAACATGATGAGTGGTTTAGAAATTCATGGGGTATGAAATTATACCTCCAAACCATAAACAACTACCTTTAATCCTCAACTAACTACTTTATGAAGCACACAATCATAGGGATTAAGTAGTTAAGAGATAACTAGTGCCTTGCCTCAAAAAAATGTGACAAATGTTACTATACCACAACAAGTGATGAATAACATTCAAAAATAACATACACTATCCAATTTAATAATATAATAGAGGAAAAACATTCTATTAACTCAATAGGGGGAGCCAATGTTCCACCTCATCAGGTAGTGACCAATGTACCTCTTTAGTCACATACCAACATGCCATTAAAATCATAAATGATGTCTAATAAATAGTGTATTACTATTTCTTAGTGATAAATGACAAAACTTCAACAAGCATCTACTTCACAATAAAGGTTTTTAAAACCAAGATGTTCTACTATTCTACAAATACCGACTAGGTAGTAATTGCCTTTTATTCCAAACATGCCATAAATCCAACAATAGGTTCTTGGTTCATAAGTTCCCCCTAATCATCTAGGTATGACTAGTAAAAAAACAAGTCCCTATTCAACCACAACAAGCACAATTCTTCACTCAAATCCATAGCCTTCTATCCCATCCATAATTTCCCCAAAAATAGGCCTATATACCAAATCCTAACCAAAATGGTACACTATAATGCATGCAATTTTAATAATTAGATTTTAATCCATGTATGTATATTCCTATTCAATTCCCTAGTCAAACCAACCTTCCATAGCAAACCATGCCTCTATTATAACCTAGTTAAAGTAATCCACTTTTGACCACCCAACCTCCACCTCAAGCTAATGTTCTATCTAATTTCTTAACATAAAAACTATAGTAAATGAAGGATATAATTGTCACCATCCAATCTTGGAAACATACAAATAAGTTTAAGTTAGATGATGTGTGTTCATACCCATTCAACATGGATTATTTACAAATACCATTTATTCCATGGTATGAACCACCAAAGTTTGACAAATACAAGGGTAAAGAAGACCCAAAGTCCTATTTAACTAAATTCGTTGTCACTTGTCATCTAGTGGCTTATAGTGACATATACTTCCTATTATTATTTCCTTGAAGTGTAGCAGGACAAACTTTGGAATAGTTTCTAAAATTACCAAAGAACTCAATATCTAATTTTGATAACCTTTCAGATAATTTAATGCAACATTTATCATAAAATATTGAACATGAGATTTTATTGGTAGATTTGATGCAATCCAAACAGAAGACCGGTGAAAATTTTTCAAGTTCTCTATATCGATGGAGAGCACTTTCTAGTCATTTCACTCACAATTTACCAAATATGGAATTAGCCTTTGTGTTTACCAAGAATTTAAATAGAAAGATATCTTACCATCTATTGTTGAAATATGCACATACCTTTAAGGAAATCATTGATAAAGGTTTTCTCATCAAAAAGGTCCTTATTAATAAAGGGATCATCAATCTTACCTCATATAATTAAAACTAAAATCAAAACTAAAGCAATGGCCAAAATTAGAACCATAACCAAGTCCAAGTACAAACATTGCAACTAGCCTAGGCGAACAAATATGAAAAATACAATCATTTAATCATAACAAGAATGTTATTGGAAATGGAGTAACTAAGTCACAACATGTCTAAATGGTACAAACATCATCTTCTTAGCCTATGCCACATATGCAAATTACTCCTCACCAATAACCTATTTAACAAGTGCAACCTTAATAATAGCCTAGACTAGCACAATAAAAATAAAAAACCCTTGATTTTGTAAACACCCCCTCTAAGCCAAAATTGGCCTACTCATTGAGTTTTCAATGACCTTGGAGAACCTATTGAAGCCATATTTTGCAAACTAGTTACTACTAATGTGATTAGTTAGCATATTTTAAAGCACTATATTGAGGGCATTTTTTTTCAGATTGGTATAGATAGCAATAATTATATGATACCATTAGTTTACTGGACATAATTTGTACCATTGTGTGAAAATTAAACATCTTATTCAAAATTTATTAAAAAATAGGGAGATAACATTTGATGATGGATCTTCTACATCTAATCAAAACCACTTTCCACAACATAACAACAACTACCAACACTAATAGCCATAAAGACATAGTAACAATAACAACAATCTCAATAGTTGAGATAACAAAAATAACAACAATATTAGTAGCAAAAACAACATCAACTAAATGGATGAAACCAAGGCCAGAATGATGCCAAAAACCAATAAACTTACCATGTTGTTTCATATGACTATAATAAGGTTATAGGATATATTGTGGGAGGTTTCATTTCCACCATTTCTATCAATCCAAGACCAAGTATTAAATAAATAGGACTATTGATAATCAATCCCCATAAACTAACCTATGCTAGTGATCCTTCCTTGACTCGAGACCACACATAGGCATACCAACAAGTAGGGGTTATTTATTTTGTACCTTATATCGATAACTCATCATTGACCCATGATTACATATAAGTGCACCAATAACTACTATCATTTTCTATCAACAATGATCTTATATATAATCTTGAGTGTACAATCATAACTGGGTGATCAAAGATTACCATACCAAGCCCATAGCCATCTATCACTACACCCATCCAACCCACTATTCTAGCTAAAAATAAGCCATTTATCACTATAAAGGAAAATACATTTGATATTATGGAACAAATTTATAAAATTTCCACATAAATCTCCATTTTGGATTTGTTACATATGTCTACAATAACATATTGATAGAGTTCTTTGGGTAATCCCAATTTCTCAATGACATAAGACCATATAAATTATAAATTTTAGTTGGACATCTAGCCCTAAGGTATCAATTAACCTTCGGCCAAAGTGCTATGTCATCCCTTGGCCCTCTTCATAATAATCCATTGTACATCAAATTTTTCATAATGTGTCATAAATTAAAGTGTGTCCTCATAAACAATAGATCGGGTGTAAATATTGTGTCTCTAAATCTCATCAAGATTATCGGGTATACATCAACTAATCTCTATCTAGAAAAGATTACTATCAAGGCTTATTAAAATGAAGAATGAGAATCATAAGACACTATCAACTGACTATTTATCATTAGGCCTTTGACCCATGATACATTATACCATGTGCTAGACCTCATATTTCATATAATTTACTATTGGGTAGATTGGATATGCAAAATTCATGCAATCCCTTCAACATTACACTAGTGAATCAAGTTATCCCATTCATGGAGATTTATAGCCCTATGAACATTACAAAAATTTGGAGGTCGAGTAAAAAATATATAACTACCATTTTGGCTTGAATCTAGTTCCCAAGAAGGACAAGGGGAAAGAAATTCTTGTTGATTTTCTAAAGGCCAATTATATTGACCTAAATACCCTTGATTCATATTCCCACATGTCACCTCTTGATATGTATAATCATTTTACCATCATGGTTAATGGCCCAGGAGAATATTTGACCCATAATACATTCCAAATAACCAAGATTACTCATAACTCCAAGACCTAGGGAAGATCTAAAGTCAAGTGACCTTGCATAGACTAGTTACAAAAGAGAAAATTCAAACTATATAGTATAACACCTATCATTTTCACAGAAGCCACTGGCCAAGAATAAGACCCTCTTTTATATGATGAATCATGGTTATATAATGACAAATTATTTTATTTTTATCAAAATACCAAGTATCTTATTCCTAACATGATCATGGAAAGGCATGCCTATGAAGGAGGAGGTCTCAACCCAAATCAATAAGGAACACTTGAGCCAATTTTTACAACTCAGTATAAAGGAACCTATGGTCTTAGATTTAAATTACCTATGGATAACCCCACATTTCTTATTCATGTTTCATCACCAATGACTAATGATGATGATGATGATGATGATGATGATGATGATGATGATGATGCATATAATAAAGCAAAGTCTGATTATAGCCCTTACAAAGACCTATCCAATACCAATCTATTTAATACTCATGCCATTTATACCCTTAGACAAGTTATTCACCATAATATGTTTCTTCTTTATCACCCTCAAATTATATACTAGGACTAATAAGAATCCATAGTACCTATAGAAAATTTTGATAATGATGAGGCCTTTTGTTATTTCATACAGCCAAACAAGGGTTCTCAATCAGACTAGATCCTATAGCCTATTTTGGAGAATGGGTGAACACCCTTAGCCATAAGTAATTAAATAAAACATTGAGGTCCTAAAGTAAAAACCTTTTTGAGGAGCTTTTGAACTAGGTTAAAAGTAAATATAAAGGTTAGTCTAGTGGTGAAAACCTATTTTAGTTACTATTAGACTAGGGTGTTCAATTTTCCTCAAACATAGCTCAGGAGACCACCAATGATGAACTTGCCTATGGGTCTGAGTTTAGTTTAATTAAACAAGATTCCTTTGATCAAATTATTCAATATTTTCCAAAAGTGTTTATCACATATCCATACTTACCATTGGGAGATTTTGATTCATTTTGCTTAGGATAAGTTGAACATTCAATCCAAATAGAAGACTCTACCATTACAGGCCAATTTAAGTCTTTGTTAACCATTCTAGACTATGGTTCAAATCATCTTGTGGAGGACACCATAGAAGTCAACATCAAGACTCCAAATGACTAGAAATGGATCAAATTAGGTACATCTCTCATTAAGGAGGAACATGACATCTTTATAACACTTTTGAGGGAATTTATTGATATATTTTCTTAGGCCTATTTTAACATGCTAGGTTTGGACCCCGCCTTGGTTGTACACCACCTTGTTTTACATCCTGATGCCAAACCCATGAAGTATAAATTACACAATACGCATCCTCACATTATTGTATTTGTAAATAGAGAGTTGGAAAAACTCTTACAAGTGATATGTATTTGACCAATTGACTATTCAGAGTGGATATTAAATGTTGTACTATTTAGTAAGAAGCTATAAGGAATCAAAATCTACATTGATTTTAGAGATATAAATAAGGCCTTCCCCAAGGATGACTTTACTCTACTAAACATTGACATGATTATCAAATACACAACAAGGTATGAAATGATTTCACTAATGGATGGATTTTCAAGCTATAACTAGATCTAAATTGCACTACAGGACCAACATAAAATAACATTCACCACTCCATGGGAAACATTATATTATCAAAGTATGTCATTTGGTCTCAAGAATGGTGGGGCCACATACCAAAGATCCATGACCATCATATTTCATGATATGATGCATGACATTATTGAAGACTATGTTGATGACATATTGGGAAAATCAAATACCAGGTTTGATCATCCTGTAGCACTACAATGTATATTTGAGAAACTTCATGAATACAAGGTTAGATTCAATCCTAAAAATTGTGTTTTTGGAGTTACTTCATGAAAATTTATTGTCTTCATTATATCTCATTGAGTCATTAAAGTCAATCTAGTAAAATTAAAAGCCATTGCCGAGATGCCAATACCATCTAATTTAAATTATCTCTATAGTTTATAGGGAAATATCTAGTCTATCAGATGGTTCATTTATTAATTGGATGATAAATTCCATCAATTTACACACCTAATAAATAAAGGTGATACATTTTATTGGGATGAAAAATTTTAGAAAGCCTTTCAATGTTTAAAGGACTGTCTTACCAATCTACCTATGTTATTGCCACCAATGCCAAAAAAGCCATTCCTACTATATTTATCTACCATAAACAAATCCATGGGGGCACTTCTCACTTAGAATGATGATATTGGAATAAGACATGTGTGTTATCTTATTCATACACTGGTCATGTATGAGCATAATTATACATCCATTGAAAAAGCTTATTTAGTTATGTTTTTTACATCTCAAAAACTAGGACATTACATTTTGAACAAAAATACCATCATCATTTCAAAGGTAGATTTAATCAAGCATATACTGTCCAAAATAGCTTTACAAGGTCTCATGGTTAAATGGATAATTCTTCTAAGAGAGTTTGAGATCAAGTATGTCAACCAAAAGGCCATTAATGGATAATTACTTATAGAACAACATATTTAATCACCCCTTATAGATATAAAATTGATAACATTCTAATTCCTAGATGAGTCTATTATGACCATCATTGAAACACCTCTTGAGGATCAACACTCAAAGATGTATTTTGATAGATGATTCAAAACACATAGATCAGGGGAGGCCTTTTGTTCATTACACCTATTGGCCAATTTTGGCCTACATACAAAGATTTTGCCTAGATGGATGAGTTGAATAAAGTTCTAGATGGAATGAGTGGTCTAAAGATCACATATAACTTGTAAAGATTTTGAAACACTTTAAGTAAACTTAAAGTGTAGTTTTAAAAAATTTGAGAAAGTAGGTTTCCATGGTGATCATATAATTAGGAACATGAAGCAAGTTTTCAAATGCCTCAAAGACTCATTAGAGATTTGAAATATCAATAAATAGTTCAAGCACAAGTCTAGAAGAACGAAACCATCATCACACATCACAAAGAAATGAATAGACTAATTTTCTTGTGCATTTTATAAGTATGATTATAAATCCTCTCAAGCCTAAAGTATCATGTGTAAATGATGCATTTAGTGCCAAGATCATCCTTTACAATTTTTTTATCTTGATGAGCTTTAAATCTCAATATATAAGACTTTAAAGTTAGACTTATAAAGTGAAACATGTATGTAGATGTCAAGTTAAAGTTGTGGTAAATAGCCTTTTGAATTAAATTGTTCCAAGGATGAATGCATAGCTAACAAGTGGAAAGATATCAGGTGCCCATATGAATATCTAATGGCACACAGTGATTGACAAAGCTAGTGGGTCCAAGAAGATCAATGATGTGTGTGTAATTGTACCAAGTCGATCTAATCATGCATAGGAAAATATAAAATTAGTGGGTCCAAGTAGATTGATGGTCTACATGTAATAATATAAATAAAATCTAATGACAAGAAATGGGTCAAAAGGTTAGTGAATCATAAATTTAAATATGTGGGTGACACATGTCTTAAGTGCATTAAATTGGTATAATATATATGGCTTGTGTTCATTCATATAAAGAAATATCAATGGTGTGAGCAAGGTCAATAATTCAATAGAGATCAGATTAAGTGCGAGGCCACCACGTGTCTAAATTTTATAGTCTTGAATCAATAATTTGATGGATAATGAACAAAGGCAATCCTAGAAGACTTTGGTGGAGGTCAACAAAGTAATTTTTGACCCAAGAAATCAAATGTATAAGAGCCAAGTTTGAAGATGATCTAGGTTGAACCATAATGGATATTTCAAGGATCGATCATCACCATTAGATCTCCATGGAGGTGGAATAGGTCTTTTATACCTAATACAAATAAAATGGTGGAAACTATTATCAAAGTAATATCTAATAATTACTGAGTGTCATTTCATTGACATTAAGATTATAGGAAAACCAATAATTGGGATTGGTTCTTATATATAATAGACCTAAGTTTAGATTTCAAAGGGTAGATATTTTTGATTATGAGAAGGTGTTTCATACTTTTCCATTGATATAGCCTTGACAAATAGGTACCTATAGTTTCTAAAAGTAGACTTAAGAATGACTCTATCAAGTCCATGGATATGAGGACTTTGTCCTCATAATGAAATCAAGTGGAAGATGGCATAGAGTCCCAAGATGGATATTTGGTGATTAGAGGAAGAATTTTGAGAATTTAATGTATTTTCAAGGTCTCTAAGGATTTTTTTCTTCATAAAAGGATCATGACTCATCATCTTAGACACATTCTTGTCATCTAGTATATTGCTCAACCAATGAGAAAATTAAAAGGATATTGGGACAAATAAAGGTTATTTTGTATATGATGTATTAATCTTGATTTGATAAAAATGTGGTTGTAGTTCAATTAATGATCTCAAATGTTGTGTTCCCCCTCTCTCCTCTCCTTTCTCCTAAAATGGTCAATTAATCTTGATTGGACATTATAGCTCTATCTCACTTTTGATAAGAAATTATCTCTCAATTATGGAACAGTAGAGACTCTCATTTGATAAGGCTAGACCTTATCAAAATTTGTATGAAAGGCCTCTTGAATAAATAAAGACTTTATTTACCTATCTCTCCCCTCTAAATTGTGTGTAACAAAACTTGTGCATGATGTCATTGTGAAGGAGAATCTTCCATCCCCATTGTCCTTCTTTCTTTCTCATTTTTAAGGTGTCTTCAAGTTAGGTATAGGTCTAAGTTAGTGTTATTTATATCATTAATACAAGATATAAATGAGTTTTATAACTCCTATTTACCTTCATTAATTACTTCCTAAACCTATTTTATGAAACACTTATATAACTAGCTAGTTTTGTGAGATTGTGTGAGCTAGCATTGTCTTATGATTCCTTAGTTTTTACTTAATAATTATGTGAGTTCTCATTTAAATTTGGTGTATCACCCTTTTATAATTATTATTGACCCTTTACCCCTTCTTTAACCATTTTCCTAGTGTAAACATTAGTATAGGTGATCCATCAAGAGTAAGTTGGCCTTCTCTAGAGGTCCAACCCCACCATAGGTGACCCATGGCATGGGGTTGTTGCCATAATGTAGTTCAATTGGAGAGATCCTTAATAACCCTCTCCAAGGGTGAAAATTAATGATATAATAGTTTTTTTCGTGCTCAATGGTACTTTACTATGTTTTGCATCTCATTGAAAGGTTCTTGGTGTTGCTTTTTAGTGAAATCAACCTTTGAAGGCACATTTCCAAACACTAATAGTAACTCCACTACTAACATCAATTGGTATAAGTAAATAAGGTGCATAATCACCATTATTTGGTATGTATAATTACTCATATGATAAAAATGTGTGTTATTTTATTCCTTATCCTTCATTTCAAGTTAGCAATGTTCATGAATTCACCCCAAGTGACCCTCAAGATTTAATGTATTAGACTTGTCAAAACTTGCCTCTCTCTAGTCAAAAAGAAAAGAGCCTTAGGGAGATATGTCTTGATCTTAAAAAATAATTAAGAAAGTTTGATAGGGAAGAAAAGTACTATAGGAAAAAATAGAATATTGAACACTAAGCTTATGTTTAGGAGTAAGAATGAAGCTTTCATGAAGAATACTTGGTTAATCAAGACCAAGCCAAGAGGGAAAATGACTATAATTTATTCTTGAGATAGAAATTAGACAACCCTAGACCCCAACTACCCTCTCCTACTCTTTTTCATGCTCAAACCTAGCCCCTTATTCCACCTTGTCAAAGCTCACCTCTATTAAGACTTAGGCCAATCATTAAGGGCCATTTAGCTGAAGAATATGAATCCATACCATCTTGGATCTTCTCATAGGTTAATGACCCTAAATGTGTCATACCTTCTCTTGTAAAATCACCCTCTCCCACACCCATTTATGAAAAGGAGAAGGTGGCCAATCCTTATACTTTCCCCACATGTAAATCAATCAAGGAGGGTACCAAGAAGAGATAGGAAGTGCTAGTTGAGGTAGTCTATGAACCAATTCAAGAAAAAGAGGTGTTATATCAGCTTAATGAGTTTTCCATAAAAAATTTCCATAACTATATCTCCCTCTACCAATATCCACCAAAGGGAGCCTTCAAAGTCTCGATCTAGAAAGATACTCTCCTAAGCTACAAGCAAGGAGAACTTATTCACCCTCCCACCATCTCCCTCTTAGATAAAGAGTTTGATTTGAAAATAATAGATGAGGAGATTGTAATCATAGGTGAACATGAAGAATATAATGCAAGTGTCTATGATGAGGATATCATGATAGGTATCCCACTCCATTCAGAGGAGGATAAATCAAGTTTGGACCAACTATTATGGCATGTATTTGACACTAATGAATTAGATCTTGGAGTTAGTACTAATGCCTTCATATTTTAAGGGAGGTGTAGTCAAGATTTAGTTGAGATAAAAGGGGATCTTGATTTGATTTATGAACTTACATTTGGTATGGGTAAGGATGATGATGAGGAAGAAATAGAAAAAAAGGAGGATTAGGATGAAGTATAGAAATAATTGTATCATGACTTTATAAACCAAATAGAGGTTCTAAACCAACATATTCCTCCTTTAGAAAATGAAAATGAACTTGAAAGTTAGGTTGAAGAAGTTGACCAGTCTTAAGATGAATTATCTATTGAAGGCAATACTAATGTATTTAGGAATGAAAGAGAATGGTTAGATCTAGAGCCATAAGAACATGACATTTTAAACCTTGGATGGGTTGATAAGATATCATATGGCTCCTTTCAAAGTGAGAAAAAAATGATGGTGTTGAATTTGGCATTATCTCAGATGACTAAGAGGAAGTTGCCTTTTGGGATGACTTACAACTTTCATGTCTAAGCCTAGATAGTAAGCCTTCATGTTCAAAGGAGCTATCAGATAAGGAGGTTATAGGTGCTCCTATAGTCAATTTTGGAGTAATACTTGAATAAATGGACCAATATGTCTATATTGAAGACATGTTTATCCCATTTCATCTTCTTGAGAGCATGCCAATAGAAGTAGCAATCAAGCATCTTACCTCAACTATCATGAGCTCTTAAAATCAAGGTGTTTTACATATTGGTTCACCAAAAGTGAGTAATAATAAATATTTTCCTTTTAATACAAGAGGAATATAATCATAATTTATATCTATGTACATATTATAATATTTTTCTTGTTTTCCTCTAAGTACCTTGTGCACATTCTTTTCCTATTATCTATTTACTTTTCCAAAGTGCATTTTACACTTTATTTTATTTCTTGTTATTCTTATTGATTTAAGAGTAATATATCTATAGGTTTATCCTTGTATCATTTAATTACAACCAAGAGCAAAAAATTATGACTCCATTCCTAATGGATTAGATAAGGCAATTAGTTTGGGTTCTTAATCATAACAAGCATGCTTCCCTATGAGTCACCAAATATGTTGGCCAATTTTTGGCATACATAAAAATATTCTATATATATTGATGATTTTAACAATGTTTTGGATGGAATGAGTGGTCCAAATATCATATACAGCTTGTAAAGCTTTTGAAACACTTTAAGTAAATTTAAAGTGTAGTTTGTCAAAATTTGAGAAAGTAAGTTTCCATGCTGATCATAGCATTCAAGAACATGAATAAAGTTCACACAAGACTTTAAGACTCATAAAATATTTTAAAGATCAAGAAAAAATTAAATCACAAGTCTAGAATAACTAAACCATCATTGCATGCCACAGAGAAATGAATAAACTAGTTTACTTGTGGATTTTATAAGTATGCTTAGAAAGCCTCTCAAGCATAAAGGATAATGTGTAAATTATGAATTTAATGTTAGGATAATCCTCTAAAAATTTGGTATCTTTATGAGATTACTATCTCAAGATATAACTCTTTAAATTTAGACTTGAAAAGTGAAACATGTATGCAGGTATCAAGTTAAAGATATGAAAAATAACTATTTGAATTCAAATGTTCCAAAGATTTTTACATAGTTGAAAAGTGGAAATATCTTAGGTTCCCATATGAATATTTAATATCATGCAATGATTTCCAAAGCCAATGGATCCAAATATATCGATGGTGCACATATAATCATACAAAGAAGATCCAATAGTATGTGGATAAAGATAGAATCAGTGGACCCAAGCATATCAATGTTGTGTATGTAATCATACAAGGCAGATCTAATGGTGAACAATGGTTCAAAAGGTTAGTAGATCCTAAAATCAAATGTGTGGGTGATAAGTGTCTTAAGCATATTAAATTGGTAGAAAATGTATCACTTGCATTCATTCATACAAAGAAAGATCAAGGCTAATAAGTTAATAGATCTCATATCAAGTGTGAGGCTACCAAGTGTCTAAATTTGATAGTCCCAAAGTAATAATTCAGTGTCTAATGAACAAAGGTTAGCCCATGAGACTTTTGGTGGAGGTCGATTAAGGTTTTTTTTACCCAAGTAAGAAAATGCATAGAGTCATGTTTGAAGAAGATCCAAGTTAAACCAGAATGGATATTTTAGGGATCAAACATCACCATTAGATATACATGGAGGTATAATATGTATTTTATTCCTAATATGGACAAAAGAGGAGTAACTATTGTTTAAGTGAGATCAAACACCGAGAAATCTTCATTTCATCAATATTAATACTATAGGAAAATCAATAATTGGGATTATTTTTCATCTATAGTAGACCTAAGTTCAAATTTCAAAGTAAGGGTAGATACTTTTGATTATGGTAAGGTGTCTCATCCTTTGACATAACTATATCCTTGACAAACAAGTAGTTATAGCTACTAAAAGTATACTGAAGCATGGCTCTATCAAGTCCATGGATATGAGGACTTTGTTCTCATAATGAAAGAAAGTGGAAGATGGAGTAGAGTCCTAAGATTGATATTTGGTAGTTAGAGGAATAAGTTAGAGAATTAATGGATTTTCAAGGTCTCTAATTATTTTTTCTTCATAATAGGATGATGACTCATCATCTTAGACACATTCTTGTCCTATAGTATATTACTCAACCAATGAGAAGATTTAATAAATAAAGGATATTTTTATGTGATGTATTAATATTGATCTAAGAGGTGGTGGAAACTCAATTAATGATCTTGGATGGTGTGTTCCCTTCTCTCATCCCCTTTCTCCTATATCTCTTATTTTATTTCACATTATATATCTATCTCACTTTTGATAAGAAATTCTCTCTAATTTTTGGAAGAGTAGAGAGTCTTATTTGATAAGGCTAGACCCAATCAAAATTTGTATGAAAGACATCTTGAAGAAATAAATATTTTCTTTACCTATCTCTCCCCTTATATTTGTGTTTATTAAAGCTTTTTCATGATGGATTTGTGAATGAGAATCTTCCATTCCCATTGTCCTTCTTTATTGCTCATTTATAAGGTTCCTTCAAGTTATTTTTAGGTATAAGTTAGTGTTATTTATACCATTTATTCAAGATCTTAGTGAGTCTTATAACTCCTCTCTACCTTCTCTCATTACTTCCTAAACCTATTTTATGAAACACTTATGGAACTAGCTAGTTTTGTGAAATTATGTGAGCTAGCATTGTCTTATGCTTCCTCAATGTTTACTTCATGATTATTTGAGTTCTCATTTAAATTTGGTGAATCACCCTTTTATCCTTATTATTTACCCTTTACCCCTTCTCTAACCCTTTTCCTAGTGCAAACATTTGTATATGTGATCCATCAAGAGGAAGCCAACCTTCTCTAAAGTTTTAACCCCACCATAGGTGACCCATGACCTTGGGTTGTTCCCATAGTGTATCTCAATTGGAGAGATCCTGAAGAACCCTTTCCAAGGGTGAAAATTGATGATAAAACAACACCATATGTGTATCTAATCCCTAAATCATTTTGTATTAACTTTATTTTTAATAACATGGCTGAATATGAAGCATTCAATATAAGGCTTCATTAGGCAGTACAATGGAATATTCAACATCTTAAGGTTTATGGTGATTCTCAATTAATCATCAATCAGGCTACCAACCATTTTTAGGCCAAATATGACAAGATGGTACCATACAAGGCCATGGTCAACACTCTCAAATATCATATTACCAACATACAATTTGAATATATACCAAGGGATAATAAAAGAACACTAGATGCCATAGCCACCATTGGCTTTTTGATTCGATATCTAGACAAGGCAAAAGAATATCAATTCCTCATTGAAAATATTATATCACTAGCTCTTAAACCTTCAACCATCACAATGATCTATGATTTTATTACTCCCAGCTCTATATGGTATTCAAACCTTTATACCTACCTTCATGACCAAATAATGCCACCTAACCTATCTTTAAAATAATATAAGGCCTTTATCCCCCATGTTGCATGATATACCTTATTTGTACCAACCTTTTATTATCATATCTTTGATGTAACTCTACTTCATTATTTAGCTTTGGTATAATCAACATTAGCATTACAAGAGTACACAATGAAGTATGTGGATCCCACACTAGTAGGGCATTACTAGACAAAAAACTCCTATGTACTAAGTATTATTGGTCAATAATGGATGTATATGTAGTTGTGTATTTTTAAAAGTGTGACAAATGTCAGAGGCATGTCAATCTAATTCATACCCTAGCCAATATTCTAAAACCCATGATTACACCATGGTCATTTGCTACATGGGGCCTCGATCTCATTAGGAAGATAAACCCTACCTCATCTAATGGCCATAAACACATCTTTACCACTATAAAATATTTCACTAAGTGGGTTGAAGTTATACCCCTCACTTACATGATTAGAAAGTAAATTTCTAGATTCATCTTCAACCATCTCATCTACCACTATGGTATCTCATACGACATTACATATGAGAATGATAGATCATTTAAAAATAAGGATGTCAAATATCAAGTACAAAATTACTCAATATTTTTCTACATCATTTTACCCACAAGGTAATGAATAAGAATAAGAATCTAATAAAACCATTTTTAGCATCCTTAAAAATATTGTCAATGATGTCGGTCATAATTGACACCTCCAAATAATTCACACCCTCTAGGAATACCACACCAATTACTATACTATAATATTAGACACTCCATATTCACTTATTTATGGCATTGAGTCTATTCTTCCAATTGAGGTTGATTTACCTTCTTTGTGCATCTCTTTAAAGCATGTCCTAGATGTTGAAGATTATCAAGTTTTTTGCATGTAAGAGCTGGAGTTACTTGCTAAAAAATGCATGGCCATAGTCAATAGCCTTCAAGCATACTATAATAGACTCTATGGCCATTATAATTAGTGGGTCATACATATATAATTTGAACTTGGTGATCTTGTACTCAAATAAAACCAATAGATTACCATGGCCAAGAATAAACACAAGGGAAAGTTCAAACCCAATTGGATAGGCCCATTCATCATTGTTACAAATTATGGTGCTGGAGCATATAGGCTCACTACACCATATATGGATGAACTTGATGAGCTAATGAACATTATACACCTCAAGCATTACTTTACTTAAGGGACCTGAAGTATTATTTATGAAGCCTATTACCATTATACCATAATAGTGACATTCCTCTTTGTACCATACCATTTTATCCTAAACCATTCTACCATACCTTTCCTATCAACTATAGTTATTTTTACCCTCCTTACTTATCCCCTTTGACCTTTGTTCCATTATATTAGTTATATTAACTAATTTTATCATGAATATTCAAATCAATTTTTAGCAGTTGTTTTAATATTCTTGATAGTGCTTGTATTTTGGAGTAGTATGATAGTGGTTTGGTAGTTTCATCCTTCATTCCTTATTTATTTCTATTCATGTACTACTAATGATAACTACCTTTGGGAAAATCAAAGTTCTAGCCATCATGCTATTAATTATAGTCACCTATAAGCAAATTAATATCATTTACCTATATTGTTATTTCCTAATTATAACCACCTATGGGAAAATTAGGGACAATACTTGTTTATCATGCCTTGAAGTACCAACTTACCATGCATATGTTGTATTGTGCCATTTTCCTACTTTGCCTAGTTTATGAATTTTTTACTATACTAGTCAAATTCCTCCATTATAAGTTGGAACTATAGTGACTTAAGGTCCCATCTTAGGACTATGTAGGCAATTCTCAATTTAAGTTGAGGTTAGATAATTAACCCTTTTCCATGCTTTTGGCATTTTTTGAGAGATTTTAAGTTTTAATGCTCTTGCCATTTTGTGGCTTGGACATTTTAGTATCTTATCATTCTCAATTGATTTGAGATGCTTAGAAAATTCTAAAAAACTTTGTAAAAAGATATATAAAAATCCTAAACTTTGAACACTTCTTTGCCTTAAGGATTCTATGATCCCTCACTAAGTCATAAGAAACCACTTGTCATTCAGTTTCCCCATCCTTACTAACCTAAGGCCTCATGCTCTCACCATTTTGTGATATCCTTTCCCATTATTCCTCTATCACAAAATCATTTTTCCTTCTTATCATATTTTTATTCTATCCCATATCCTGGGAGAACTACATTTGGCTTAAAGTTTTTAATGAACCTTGTGTCTATGGAACCATGCAGGTAAAATCCACTTGTCTAGTGCATCTGAAGTCATCTCAGCCACCCCCTTCCTTTTGATTTATTCCCCCATTTTTTTTTTTAATTATCTCTTATATGTTAGGGGTAATGTTCATCATCTTATTTATGTAGTGTTATCTATACTAACATTGTGATTAATCATTGTTTGTTTTTATTTCTTTTTCTTCTCTTTATTTTCTTTTGTTCTTTCTTTTCTTAGTGTTTTATTTGTTTGTTTTCTTGTTTGCCTATTTTTTTGCTTTAATTTTGTGCCTTGATTCAGTCTATGTGTGTCCATTAGGTCATTCCTTGAAAATTATTATTGAATCCATCCATATTCATATGTCAACCTTGTCATCTTGGTTTTTATCATTGGTGTATTATTTTTGATAAAGTATTGGATCATGTGTTAGTCCTTATGCATATTTCAGTTAAGTTCTCATGATTTTTTATATCATGATGTCTACCAATATGTGCTACATTAAAAATTAGCTCAATAAGACTTACAAGAAATGTGGCCATGATATATCTCATTGGTACCTTAAAAAATCTTGATTTATCCAAATCATACCACATATAGGGAAATTAAATCATGAAATAATTTCAACCTTTTATAGTTAGTACATGCATCTCCTTTCTAGTAGGTTTCCCAAATTCATATTTCTCCTTTGTACTCATTTGTGATCATCATTTGACCAATGATTATAGCTACCTCTAGGTAAATCATTATGTCTAGTCTCACTTGCACTTCCAATGATTCTAACCACCTTTGGTAAAATCATTGTTTATCATCCCACCCACAGAGCTGATGATTATAACTAACTTTGGTAAAATCATTATGTTTTAATTTATCTAGAGTTAATGATTATAACCACCTATGGATAACTTGTTATCTTTCTTCTACCCAACTAAAGCACATTTCAATTGTGATAATGCTTATAACCACCTTTGGGAAAACCATTATCTCTATCCTTCTAATTGGGGCATGTTTTTATCCTACTAGTAATTATAACTACTTGTGGGTAAATCATTGTTTTCCCTTTTAATGATTATAACTAGCTTTAGGCAAATATTTCTCTTGTTACCCTAAACCTTTTTATATGATTATAATCACCTTTAGGAAAATCATTACCTTTTCTTTTCCTACCTATGTCGATGATTATAACCATTTATGGGAAAATAATCTTATTTGTATGCCCAATCAAGGTACCTCCATATGCCACTAATTATAACTACCTATGGGCAAGTCAGTCTTTTCTACCCCACTTTATCCATTTGGTTCCATCATTTCCTCCTTTTTAGGGACCAGTTATCAACCCCTTTTCCACTCACTCCCTCAAAAGGGAATCTACAATTCATCCATTGTTTTTGAATTCATAAGCATACATGACTTTTTAATTATTTGAGAAGATATTACTATACCTATAGCTTTTAAGGCCTTCCCAACTAGGGCAAACTATAGACACCTAAACTTCACCACAACTAGCTTCTAACCACACTTCAGACCCATTCCTATCAACCATCACAAATTAAGCCTAAGAGTCATTAAATGTCCCAAATTTACTTACACATCATTCATAAAATATTATAATTGAGGTATCCATAATTGGTGTATTTTATCATATGCAATAATAACCTCTCACAAATTCATCCTTAATCACCTTGCAGCATCATAATAGTAAATTTGGCCTATGGACCTATTAAGTGGGGCACATGAACAAATATAAATTATTAAAAGAGATAAAAGGCTAAACAAAATTAATCAACAAGCTAAACCAAATTAAATTCCTAGTTGAATTATCCATTTGAAATTAATGAAAATATAAAAAAAGAAAATTCAAAAATCAAAATATCCTAGCCTTTCATCATTTCCTTTATGAGTTGTCAAGCTCTTTAAAAATATCCTAAAATATCTATTTTGGAGACCCATGACTATTAATTGAAAATAATAATTACTTGACAACTATTAACTCTATTGGGGTTATATTTGACTCACCTAGGTTAGGTTTAATCCCATTTCAAGCCTTAACTCCACCCTAGCTCACCTTGGATCAAATTTAAATCATTAGGATATAAATAAAATGACATGCCTCTTCATTTATAATCTCTAATAAACCAAAGTTATAATGTAAATTTAGAGAGAGAGAAGTTTATTTTTTTGTTAGTGTTATAATGCTAAAATCTTAAGCCAAAGCAACATCAAGCCACATCAAAGACAACGGTGCCAAGGAGAAAAGGATACAACAAATTTCATTTTCCAAAGATTCTTTGATGCACAAGATGATCAAGCCACTCAACAAAGTATTTGGAGCTCTAAATTAAGGTAAAGGATTTCATGCCTTTTATGTTTGAGTTGTAATTTCATTTGTATTTTGTTACTAAGATCCTCCCTAAGTTCTAGGCTAGGAGTGTAAGTTTTAGTGTGCTTTTCTATTTAATTTTTAATTACTTAAACTAACACTATACTAAACTCCCTTCTTTTATTACTATGATCACAATTTACATATATTTGGTTGTGAAGCATTTTCCCATGTGCCCAAGGAAAAGAAATCCAAACTTGATTTTAAATCAAGGAAATGTGTGTTTCTTGGCTTTGGTGAAATAGTGAAAGGCTATAGATTGTGGCATCATATTGACCAAAAGATAATTGTTAGCCTAGGTGTTGTTTTCAATGAAAAATCCATGCAAATTAAGGAGGTACAATAGACACATAAAATTACACCTATTGAGGTAGTTAAGGAAGAAGAAGATGAAAAGAAGCATGCTAAAGTTTTTGAGCAACATGTAGAGCACTAAGTACAATAGCCAAAACTAATAAGATCCACACATACTAAGAAGGTTCCAAAGAGGTATAATTATATTTTTAGTCCTCTTTTTATTTATTAACTAATGAGAATGAACCTAGTTCATTTTAGGAAGCTAGAGTATATGAAAATGTAGAAGAATGGAAGAAAACCATGGAGGAGGAAATAAGAGATATTCATAAGAATGAAACATGGTAGCTTGTGGATCTCATACCTAGAATAAAAAGTGTTGGTAATAAGTGGGTTTACAAACTAAATAATAATAGTAATGGGATATTGGAGTGGTATAAATATCATTTGGTGGCAAAAGGCTATGTATAAAATTTAAGTATTGACTTTGATGAAATCTTCTCTCATGTTGTAAGTTTAACTACTATTAGAGTGTTACTTTCACTTTTAGTATCTCTGAATATAGAACTAGAGTATATTGATGTGAAATAAACATTCCAATAGGGTGATATTGAATAATAGATATATATGGACCAACTTGAGGGATATGAGGAAAGAGGCAATGAGCAGTTGGTTTGTAAATTAAATAAATCTTTGTACAAATTGAAATAAGCACTAAGGATGTGGTACAAACAGTTTGACACCTTCATGAAGAGCCAAGGTTTTAGTATAAGTGAATCTTATCATTATGCATACCATAATAATTTTAATGATGGAATATTTATTATCTTTTTATTATATGTTGATGAAATGTTGGTTACAGGCCCCAACATGAAGAAAATTAATTATTTTAAGGCTCAATTGGCTAAGACATTTAGGATGAAAGATTTTGGAGTAGAAAACCAAATTTTATCAATGAAGATACATAGGAACAAAAAAGGAAGGAAGATTCAATTGTCTCAAAATATATACATATAAAATATTTTATAATTGTTCATTATGAAAAATTAAAAACTAGTCATCACCCCACTTCCTACACATTTTAAGTTTTCTTCCAAGTAGTGTCTTATAAAACAAGAGGAGAAGAGAAGTATGTCTCATTTACCATATTAATCAATAGTGGGAAGCCTCTTGTAGTCCATGGTGTGCACTAGACCTACTATTTCCCAAGTAGTGGGATGTGTGATTCGATTCATGAAATATCTTGGAATGGATCATTAGTCTATATTAAAGTGGATATTCAAATATTTGATAGGCACTTTAAATATTATAATATGTGATTTAACCTATTTGGGAATATTGGTGTATTATTCCTAATTTAGTTAAAGGTTTTGAGTAATAAAATAAATATATAATAATTAGGCTATTGATTTATGTAAATTAAATTATAATTTTGAACTGTATAAAAATAGTAATAAGAGGGAGAAAATAAGACTTAGCTAAAAAATAACTGATATGATTGAGACAGGGTCTAAGATTCACTATGTAGGACTAAGACAATATCACAAACTAAGATCTGACCTTTCATTTTATGATTGGATAGGAGCATCAAAAGTGGTTAGGAATGGCACTAGCACTATAGTCCACCTTTTCCACTATTGTCTAGGAAATGTGAGCTTTCTGGGTTTTGTTCACTATGCCTGTGTGACCCTATTTATGAAGTTTCAATAGTTAGAAGTCTATAAATATCCTTATAGAGAAAATTTTATCTTCAAACCCTATACTCCATTGTTCTTTAACCAAAATTGAGAAGAAGGGGGCGTTAGTGTGTGTAAGATTCACTAAACATGTATCCACACCCCTTGTGTGGGTGCGTTGCCTACATACCAATACTCTAAAGAGGAATCAAGCCATATGTAGTTCTCCCACTTGATGTGATTTGTGTAATAGTGTGTATGAAGATGCAAAATGCTAAACTAGATGTGCTTTAGGTGGCTAGGGACTAGTGTAAGGATTTGGATAAGCTTGTAAGTGTATTAGATGGCTATATACAAAAAAAAGGGAAGAGTGTCTGAGTAGTCTTGATTGTATTCTTGATTGCTTAGTGATAATTTCAAACCCTTTCCAAATGATCTTTGAATGGGCTTTAATAAGGATCTATTTATCATGGGTTAAATTTACTCACATTAGGCTAACAAGGAGAAAGATGAGGAATCAAAATAAATTGATTGTTGAGGCCACAAATGTATTTGGATAAGAGAACCAGGAATCAAAATAAATTGATCGTTGAGGCCATAAATTTATCTGGATAAGAGAACCAAAATTGGATATGATTTTCACTAGGACTATTGTCTTGAGCTGATGGGGCCTAGGGGGATGGATTAGTCATGGAAAGAGTAGTCTGGATGAGTTAGGATTATGTCTAGAAGGCTATGGATGACTAAGAATTAGTGAAAAGATGCCTATGAGGGTCATGAGAGAAAAATTAAGAGGGACATATGGGTTGGGTATCACAAGCCACACTCAAATTACCAATTTTTGAATTTTATATGACTACAATATGCTATGAAAGAGTAGATTTACAAATAAAATTTTTCATAGATTTGGATTAAATTCCACTGCAAGAAATGTTTTTACTCTTGTTGTTAGAGTTGTGAGTTAGGATTATAAGCTATAACCAATGGTGGATTTATCAACCATTGAAGTAGAGTATGTGATTTTAACTGAAGGTTAGTGTTGTAAGCTAAATCCAAACCCATGGAGAGAGTTATTTAGGCTCACTCCAATTGAGCTACATAATGGGAACAACCCTAGGCTCTAGGTCACCTATAATGGGGTTAGACCTCCATAGAAGGCTGACTTCTTCTTGATGCTCACATAAACTAATGAAAATTATTGATAAAAGGGTTAGAAATAATTTAATCTCCTAAAAAGGCTAAAAATTCATGCACCAAAGTTAAATGGATACTTATACAAGCTTGAACCCACACTAGATCAGCATAAAATAACTATAGCTCACACAACCTCATAATCTCACTAGTTACATAAATACTTCATAGAGGAGTTCCCAAGTAGAACACTAATCTAGACCTACAAGTTAGCTTGAAGACACCTTCAAAGAGGCAAGTAGAAGGATAGTAAACTAGGAAACTATACTTCATAAATTCACCATGCAAAAGCATACTAAGCACTAATTAAAGACAAGAGATAGGAAAAAAGTAAATTCTATTACTTCAAAATGTAGTTCTTACAATATTTTAATAGGTTTTAACCATATCAAATGAGCACACTTTTTCAAGTCTCAATGAGTATCTTTGTCTAAAAAAATAATGAAAAATTCTAAGATCTAAAAACTCCCATAATGGGAATGAGACTAGGATATATAAAAGGGAGGGATAAAGAATGTATGAACACACTATCATAGAGGGAACACACCATCCTAGATCATTAATTTGGATTGAGCTACCACCTTTTGCTCTAATGAATGCCTTGTCACTTTTTTGATCAATCAAGACACTACTCATGCATTACCAAATGGGAAAGGCCCCTTAAAGCTCTAAGGATGCATTAAATTCTCCTATCTTCAACTTTCAACCACTAGACCCTTTTCTTGATCTTTCACACCATCTCCTATTGAAGATAATACTTTCATGCTCATGGATCTAATAGAAAGATGGCTTTGCCTACTTTAAGTTGTTATGTATTAAAAATATGGTCATGTTGAAGGATGAGGATCCTTTACATAATCACAGATATCTACCTTGAATCAAATCTAGACCAAATGTTTTCTATAGATAGAAAATCAATCTCCTTTATTGGTTTTCCTATAACTTCATATATCAATGCAAACCTATAGACTACATAGCTTTGGCCTTTATCTCTATTAGGCTTATAATACATATTTTTATATTTTAGCATCTATCAAAATTGAGGACTGACCATATATAGGTTCCTCTACAAGAATGGTAAACATAGTATAAAGGTTTATATTGATCTTCAATGGTGCCCTTTATATTCTTATAACCTAGATGCATCATTGGGTCCTTTTAATGGCATTGGATTGAGATTTAATGGTAGTGGGATGGCCATGAAAAACCATCCTTTCCTTTTTTTAACCATGGTCACATTTTTGACCTCCCATCAAAGACCCCTTAGTCTTTCAAATTTTAACCTCTCTCATTGATTTGATTTGTATGAGATGCACATGAACCATTGATTTTCTTGGGAGCCTAACGAGCTAATACCACTTGGAAACCTCTCATCTATCCCTAAGATACACTGACCTTATTAGCTCTACTCACTCCATTGGATCATATTGTATAAATAAATATGATCCCTTGATCTATATCCATTAAATTTTTAACTTTAACTCGTACCATTAGATCATAATGTACAAAGCAATGTGAGCCTTCGATCTTCCTAGGCCCACTTTCCTACCAATTTTTACACACCATTAGATATTTGGTATGATTGATTGCTAATCATTGATCTATATTGGACCCACCTTCTTTTCAATCCACCTTTCACCATTAGATCTTTTATTGGTAAATCCACACCATTATATCTTGTCCAACTTATAGCCTTTTAAGGGCTCTTAACCTAGGGACCTTTTGACTCATTTGACCCCATTATGAACCATTAGATCTATGTTTTTAGTATAATATCTCATACAGACCATTATATCTTGATAAAATTTAAACCTTTTAAGGAATTTTTGAATCCAAATGGTAATTTTATAAATCTCAAACTTGACACTTGCATGAATGTCTCATGTTACATGTCTAACTTTAAACACTTAGATCTTGAGCTAGAAAGCTTGCACTAACATGAAACTTGTAGAGCATGTTCCTAGCATGAATAAATACATGGAACTATAGGCTTTTTGTTTTTTATGCTTTTTGAGTGGACTTATAAAATATGCAAGTAAATTGGTCCATTTATTCTTGTGTGACATCTTGGTGATGGTTTGGTTCACTTAGGCTTATGCTAGGGACCTTTTCTTGAACCTTTGAAGATTCAAATGATTTTTTAAGGCTTATGAAAGCTTACCCATGAATCTAAATTTATTGAATAGCATGGAAGCTATGTGGGAACTAGTTCTTTTCTCTATATATAGATCAGATTGTACTTTAAGAAAGTTTTAAAAGCTTTATGGGTAATTTTGAGATCCATGGGCTGCTCATTCCATCTATAACCTTGGATCCTTTTTTCAAAATGAAATATTATCATCTTCTTGATTCACACCAAGACCTCTATAATCTTTATTATAATTTTAAGTTTTGTATATGGGCCAAAATTGGTTAGCATTTCTAGTGACATCCTAAGGTTACATGCCTATTATGCAAGACTAATGGCCTTAAACTGATCTATTGGGAATATGGAGTCCCAAGTCTTCTCTCAACTAATAATGAATATTTTCTAAATATATCCATTTCTAGAACCCTTTGAAGCACCAAGAACAAAATAAAAGTAGCAATAAAGTTCCCAAGGCACTTATTGAAAATAAAAACACACATCATAAAGAAAATGTGCACAAGTCACTTAGAGGAAAGCATACAAGCTAATATAATGTGTACACTATGTTAAAATGGATGCAATGCTTATAATAATAAGGATTAAAATGAATTACATTGACTAGTATGGGCAATATCTCTCTATCTAGTTGGGCATTATAAACAACATTGTGCTCCTTACATACATAGATCAAATAAAGACCACTCCATAAGCTATAAAACATGGTATGGTTTCTTTGTTTAGCCTTATTTGAGTCCCATTTTGGGAATATGTTCCCTTAAATTAATCTCCTTGCTATTTCTCTCTTGTTAAAGGCCCTTTTGACTTGATCTATATGTGATTCCAAAGTTTTCATTTGAAGGTCCTTAGTTTTTTCTAGCTCCATGAGCTCTATCATCCTCACATTCATGGGTTCATCCTCCATAAACTTAATTTAATGGGATAACTCTAATGTATGAATATCAAGAGAGATAGCCAATTTGGATTCCCTTCCATACACAAGAACATATGGATAATTGATAATGGTAGATTTAGGAGTCATTCTATCAAACCATAAGTTAGTCCTTAGCTTAGTTTGGCATGTTATTCTTTTTTGTGGACTCTGATAATCCATTTCATTGAGTATAGTAGTTGGAAGAGGTGCTGAGGTAGATGCCCAATTTGAGATCCCACTCACTCATATTCATACCAAGGAAGGCCAATGCATTATCTAAAATTATGGTAGTTGGGATACCAAACCTGGTCACAATTCTATCATAAAAGTCCAAAAATACATCTAGGCCACTAATCTAGTTAGAGGTAAGGGATTATGTGAGCACATGGTAGAGGATCTCTAAGAGGATAAGGAATTTGTTCTAGTGACCCAAGACAACTAAAAAAAAGGGTGCACCTCCACTTTAAAAGAGCTAGATTTAATACATGACTCACTTATTGACAATAGGATAATGCCCCTAAGGTTTGAACAAAGCCAAAATAAGGTATTTTAAGCTTCAATCCATACCTTATAAATTGGTTGATGGATTTATTTTTATAAGGGACCTCAATGGGGTGCTCCTTAGGTGCATAGATGATAATCAAGTGACCAATCTCTTACATCAGTTCTATGATGGGCCTATAAGAGGCCATTTTGCACATAGAACCATAACATCAAAGGTAATGAGGGTTATTTATTATTGGCCCAATATTTTTAAATATGATCATACATGGGTTAGAAAATGCTAGAAGTGTGATATATTTATTAGAAGGTATAAATTAGTAGCCCTTCCACTCAATCCAATTTAGGTGTAATAACCCCATACAATAGGGGTTAGACTTCATAGGGATTATCAATCCACCATCAAGTGCAAGGCATAAATGTGTGATCACTACAACTAACTACTTCACTAGGTGAGTGGAAGACATTACTATAATCCCTTACCTCTAACTAGATTAGTGGCCTTGATCTCTACATCATATCCTCTGACTTTAGTGATCCATCCTACTCTCTTTTCATTCAAATATTTTCTAAAGAGGAAGTCCCTAACTCCAAAATGAGATACCATAAGATGAATCCTATTTTTGGAGAGCATGGTTCTAAACTTATTGAGACTCCTTAAGTCTACAAGAACCTATTTTTCAATGAAAGTGTACCTCACCTCATATCCTTCTAGCCCTTGACTAAAGAAGGTAATTAGCTACTCCATTCCTTTGCCATTATTCTATATTAGCATAGATGATATGTTGTCAACATTGGCAAAGGTGTATAAGATAAATTCCTTGGAGAAGTTAGGATTCAAGAGTGAGGGTATTTGGGCAATGGCCTGCTTGATGGCGTTAAAGGCTACCTTACCTTCATCTAACCAAGTAAACACATGGATCTTCTTTAGCATGGTGGTGATGGGTTTGAATAGGTTTGAAAAAATAGGTATGAGCCTTCTAAAAATTTTGATCTTCCCAAGGAAGCTTTGGATCCCCTTCTTCTGCTTTGGTAAGGACGAGGCTAAGATAACACTAATTCTATTAGGGTTAATGGATAGTCCTTATTTTGAAACAATGTGACCCTATATCTTACCTTCATTCACAAAGAACACACATTTATTTGGATTTAAATGGATCCCATACTCTTTGCCTCTCTATAATATCAACCTCATATGGTCCATGTGCTCACTATATTTCCTTGAGAAGACTGTGATGTCATCCAAGTATACTAGTACCATTTGATTTATCAATCCTTGGAAGGCCATGTCCATTTCTCTTTTAAAGGTTACCCTATTATTGGATAATCTAAAAGGCATCTTCTAATAAGTGAGTGTGCCCCACTTGGTGGTGAAAGTAGTCTTATATTGATGATCTTCTCTCACTAGCACTTGGTTATAACTTGAATACCCATCTACGAGAGAGAAGCATTCTAAACTAACAACCATTTGAAGGAGTTAATCCATGGATAGTAGAGGGTAATGATCCTTAAAAGAGAATCTATTTAGATCCATGAAGTCTACACATATTCTTATCTCTCTATTCTTCTTCTTGATGGGTACTAGATTAGCCACTCATGAAGAGTGCTTAATTGGGAATATAATCTTAGACTCAATCAGCTTGGTCAATTCCTTCCTCATGAGATATTCAATATTTGGGTTTATGGGCCTCTACTTCTTCTTGACAGGCTTGGCATTAACCTCTAGTTTTATAGTGTGTTGAGTCTATTTAGGATTAAATCCCCTTAGGTCACTATATTTTCAAGCAAAGATGTCTACATATTTCTTACAAAGCTCTATGAAAGCATGCCTTTCAGCTTTAGTTTTTACCTTTCTAAGCTTGTGGAGCTTGTCTTTAAGGATAATAAATCTCTCATAGTTCTCTTCATTAGTTAACATCACTACTTTATCCTTCTTCATATAGTCCCCTTCATGAAAGAGACATTCTAGGGTAACTATCCATTTAGGAATATTATTGGACCTTGATTGAAAAATCTATTTACCATACTAATGGTGCAAATTTCCTTGGTTGATGAAGGATAACTTTGATTCTTGTTACAAGAAACATGCAATATTTTTATCACTTTCAAATTCCTACCAATGATCTTCATTATCTAGGATTGATGGTATTATTACCACTTTGACATGGGGTTTCACCTTGGTCTTTTTCAATTCATTAGGGATATTAAAATGATCCCCCACACCTGCTAGTCTATCAACATGCTCATTTTGGGTCCTTGAGACTAATTGGATATTAAAGGCCTTAAAGTCCTCAATTAGGTCCCACACTCTATGTTTATAGGACTTAATTAAGGGGTTCTTAGTGACATTATGGACTCTAACTTGGTTCATAACCAATTCACTATCACCATAGACTTGTAATTGTTTAATCCCTCTCTTATTAGGCCATTGAAGGCCATGGATGAGACCCTCATATTCTACTACATTATAGGAGTAGATAAATTGGAACATATATGAAGATAAGCACTTGTCATTTTAAGGGGATATTAGCATAACACCTATACCCAATCCATATTTTCTCCTTGATCCATCAAAGAATAATTTCCATATACCACTAAGGTCTTCTTGAGACCTCAAGAGAAATGGCATGGACTAGTTTTCTTCATGTAAACAATAGACACACAAGTCCTTTTCTTCAACACATAATAAGGGGTATACTAATTGGTTGTCATTCCATATCTCATCCAATAACATGTTTGTTATCTCTTCTAGATGAGTGTTCAACACCTATCTCATTGTAAATTCATCCTCATCAATAATGGTGTAATTGATGTTGATGTTATTTGTCCCATAGGGTTCTATATGGAATTGTGCAATGGGCTCATCTTTGATTGACACTTTATCCCCATACCTTGTTTTTAATTACATATATGACCAATATGATATAAGGTAGACTCCAAAATTTGTTGTGAACTCCTTGGATAGGCATAGTGTAAATCAAGGAGAAACATCTAGGATCAAAACATCTTGAAGCATTGAGATACTTGGACAAGCATGTAGGGTCAAGTTGAGGTCTTTGATTATAATAGATGACTTAGTACAAGAAAAATTATAGTTTTATCACTCATTTAGACTAGGCCTCATATTTTAGACTAAGATGATTATCTATGGACTTTATCATTATTGAGGTACTATCCCCATAATCCATTAATAAATTATGCACCAAGTAATTATGAATGATCACTAAAATATATAAGGGAGGAAGATTGACCACTTTATGTGATTACCCTTTATTTAGTCCCTTAGTTGCATTGGTACGGACCACATTATCTTTGCTTGGTGGCTTGTCTTCAACATTGATTTTTGATATTCCTTCTTGAATGATATCTACCTAGCCAAACATGGATAGCATGTCCCACATTAGCATACTCACATTGGGCCTTTTCATTTGTTCCATAATGTTGATTGGTGAACCACAAACCTTTGGTTGTGTTTTAATAACCAAAATTATACCTTTAACTTGTGAGTTTTGAGGGACCAAATCATTTCCTCAATTCTAACCCCTTAGAAATATTGGTCCCTTTGGAATAGCAATAAGTCCAACTAGCTTGGATATTAAAGGAGTAATGGTAGGAGGCTCCTTATTTGGTTCCCAGTTACCATCCATGTTCCTTATTTTTAATCTAGTATTTTCAACCACTAGAATGTAAGCTTGGATAGAACTAACTTATTGGTTGAGTGCATAACACTCTTCTTTTTTATATTTCATCATTTTAACACCCAACTACCCTAATCCTTGATCATTGCTTTGACCTTGTTGAGGTTCCTCTAGCTTGGTCATCATAGGTACCTATGCATTTTGGGCTATGATAGCTTGGTTTTACCCAAAAATAGAAGCCTGCTACCATTGATCATTAAACTCTTGAGTGAAGTTAGTGGATGGGATAATGGATTACCTAAAAAATTGATTCCAAGGAATGGTACCCTAAATTTATTGAGCCACATTATTTTAAACTAAGACCAAGGTGTTAGAAGTGCTTGAAACATTAGAATTATAGTTATTATACCTAATGTAGCCATATTTTCCCTATCCTTGGCTTTGGCCTTGGTAGTTACCTTTGTATGGTGGCTTACTTACTTGAAAATCTTGTTATTGAGGTTGATATAAACCTTGATAAGGCCCATTGAAATATTTCTACCTTTTGACATTTACTATCTCATTCCCCAAGGATTATAACATGATCTTGATCTCTTGAAAGTTTGTTTGCTCTTGGGAATCACTGGATCCACTGGTGGAAGCTTTCTCTTGTTTTGGCATAGGTATTTCAACCATTATTGGCATATGAAGAAGGATTTCAAGTGGAGGGATAGTAATAGGAGGTGGTCTAATTTCAATAAATAAGGGCATTGGTGGTCTAGATGTTAGCTTTCCATCTTGAATTAGACAATTTTATACTTTAATGGCCACCTCATAAGCATCTTGAAGTATATTCCCTCCCATACATTAGATCATCACCACTATGTCACTATTCAAAGCCTTCAAATAGTAGGGAAAGGCAAAGTTAGGGGTTGGTCTAACTGAGACTAGGATTCTGTCCCAAGTATTTTGGAACCTTGTGTTGAAATCTTGCATGACTTCATGAGGTACTCTCATAATGGAAGTTAGTTTCTCCTCAAGTGATAAATGGTCACTTTTATCCTCAAATATTTTACATAAAGAATCACATAATTGGTCCCATGTTTAAATGGAATTAGTAGTAAGGCCCCTATACTAATATAGGACCTTCCCCTTGAAATAGTTATACAATAACCTAATATATATATTCTCCTCATTGACATTATGTATATTGCAAAAATTGACTATGTCCATGAGGTGTTCAAAAGGTGTTGCAGCTTCGTCTCCAATATAATAAGGAACACTTTTAAGGGTTTAAACTAGGATATGATCATATTGAGATAATTCTAGAGGGATTTAGCCATTAAAATCCATAAAGGGAAAAGGTATAAGGGATGCCATGGATATAAAAGGATTTAACAAGAATCTCCTTGTGGGGGTAGGCCTTGAAAATGACATAGGAGAAAAAGTTCCCTCATATGGATGTGTATTAGCACCTTAATCTTTTTATTGAATTTAAAGGTAGTTAAACAAATTCAAATGGAATACCTCTTAAATCTGACTTTGTTGTAATCTTTGGCATGAGAATAAGCTATTTTTATACTACCATAAAGTTTGATCTTCCTTTTGGAGTCACCAGATGTTTCTTGGGAGCTTAACTACTATAAATTTGATCAAACTAACATCAACTTTTATCAATATTCCTTGAGATATGGTCTCACTAGGCATGATAGAAACTATTTTAGGCTCAATATTCACCCATGGAGATATTTCTTTAGGATAAATTTAATTGAGCTATGCAATGGGAACAACCCTAGGTTATGGGTCACCTATAATGAGGTTGGACCTCTGGAGAAATCTGACTTCCTCCTGATGCTCACCTAAACTAATGAAAATTTCTAAGAGAAGGGTTATAAAGGGTTTAAAGACCCCTAATAAGGATAAAAGGTGATACACCAAAGTTAAATAGACACTCATACAAGCTTAAACCTACACTATATCAACATAAAACAACTATAGCTCACACAACCTCACAATATCACTAGTTGCATAAATACTTCATAAAAGAGGTCCCAAGTAGAACAATATTCTATACCTACAAGTTATATTAAAGGCACATTAAAAGAAGAAAATTGAAGGACTATAAAATAGTAAGACTCTCCTTCACAAATTGACCATACACAAGCATACTAAGCACTGTTTGAAGATAAGAGATAGGCAAAGAGTAGATCATATTACTTCAAAAGGGAGTTATTACAATATTTTAATAGGGTTTAACCATATCAAATGAGAACACTTTTTCAAGAGTTTCAATAAGTATCCTTGTCCCAAAAAATAATGAAAAATTATAAGAGTTGAGAACCCCCATAATGGGAATGAGACTAGAATATATAAGAGAAGGGAGGGAGAAAAATGTGGGAGCATGCTATTAAAGAGGGAACACACCATCCTAGATCATTAATTGTGCTTGAGTTGCCACCTTTTGATCTAATGAATGCCTTACCACTTTTTTGATCAATTAAGAGAATTCTCATGGCTTACCAAATGGTAAAGGTCACTTAAGGCTCTAAAGATGCATTGAATTATCTTATATATAACTTTTAACCACTAGACCCTTTTCTTGATCCTTCATGCCATATCTTACTGAAGACAAAACTTTCATGCTCATAGATCTGATAGAAACATGTCTTTTCCTATTTTAGGTGGTTTCTTATTGAAAATATGGTCATGTTGAAGAATAAGGTAAAAATATCTACCCTTGATCAAATTTGGACCAAATATTTTCTATAGATGGAAAACCTATATATTTTATTAGTTTTCTTGTAACCTCATATATTGATGTAGACCTATAGAATACATAGATTTGATCTTGATCTCTATTAGGTGTATAAGACATATTTTAACATCTATACAAACTAAAGACTCACCATATATAGGTTATTCTACAAGAATGACAAACATGGTCCTAGAATGAACTCTATAAGCTACAAATCTTTAAACCAGAGATCTATATTAATATTCAATGGTATCCTTTATATTCTTATAACCTAGATGCATCATTATGTCCTTTTAATGGAATTATATTGAGATTTAATGGTGACAAGACAACCTTGAAAGACCTTGCTTTCCCTAATTTAACCATGGCCACATGTTTGACCTCATGTCGAAGACCCCTTAGTATTTCAACTTTGAACCTTGATCATTTATTTAATTTGTATGAGATGTATGTAGACCATTGATTTACTTGGGAAATTAATGAGATAATGCCACTTGGAAACCTCTCACCTATCTTTGAGATACATTGACCCTATTGAATCTGCTCATTCTATTGGATCATATTGTATGAAGCAATGCAAGCCCTTGATCTAGATCTAATGACTTTATAAATTTAACTCACACCATTAAATCTTAAAGTACAAAGTAACGTGATCCTCTGATCTTCTTAGCCCCAATTTCCTACTAGTTCTTATGAACCATTATATCTTTGGTATGATTGAACATTGATTATTGATCTATACTAGACCTAACTTCTTATCAGTTCACCTCACACTAATGAATCTCTACTTGGTAAATCTACACTATTAGATCTTACCCAACTTGTAGCCTTTTAAGGGATCTTAACCCAAGGACCTTTTGACTCATTTCACCACAGCATAAACCATTATATTTATGTTGTTAGTATATGAGCTCATATATAACATTAGATCTTAATCAACTTTAAACCTTTTAAGGACGTTTTGAATCCAAATGGTCATTTTTAAAATCTTAAACTTGACACTTACATGAACATCCCATGCCATAGGTCTAACTTTGAACACTTATATCTTGAGTTAAAAATCTCACACAAACATGAAACCTTTAGATCATGTTCCTAGCATGAATAACTCCATGGTATTGTAATGATTTAGTTTTTAATTATTTTTTAGTGGAATTATAAAATGTGCAAGTAAATTGGTTTGTTTTTTCTTGCATGATGTCTTGATGATAGTCTGGCTCACTTAGGCTTATGTTAGGGACCTTTTCTTTAACCTTTAAAGCTTTAAATGATTTTTTAGGCTTATGCAGGCTTTCTTATGAATCTAATTGCTTGAATATCATGTAAACTACTTGGGAGCCAATTTATTTCTCTGTATATAGATTAGATTACACTTTAAGCAAGTTTTAAAAGCTTTATGAGCAAGTTTTAAATCTTTGGGACACTCATCCCATATAGAACCTTGGATCTTTTGTTCAACATGAACTCTATTTAGCTTATTGCTCCACACCAATACCTCTAGAATATTTATTACAATGTCAAGTTTTGTGTGCCAAAATTGGATACCAGTTAGAAAATGTCAATATGGTTAGAGTGATTGTTGGTGACTTCATGGAAATGCAAGGTAAAATTACTTCACATTTTTATAGTCAGAGTGAAATTCACTAGGTGAAGAATGCAACATTTCATGATCAAATGAAACATATTGAAATCAAGTACCACTTCATTAGGAGTGCAGTTTAGGAAGGTATAATCCTATTAAATAAAATTGACACCAATCAAAATACTATAGACATGTTGACAAAGATATTCAGAACAGATAAGTTTGAGTGGTGAAAAACTTCTCTAGGATTATTGAAATTGTGAGGAAGGTAGAATCAATAAATGAAGGTAGTTGGATGGTAGAATACATATATGTATTAAATATTGAATATTGACTTCAAGTGGGAGAATGTTAGGATGTGAATTCATTATTCATAGTGATGATGTAGAAGACACTATTCATGTGATAAGGTAGTAATAACTACTCATCTGATGAGGTAGTAGTTATGGTGAGGTGGTATTTACTATTCTTATTGAAGTGGAATTTAGGGAAAATTACTCTGCTAAGGAATATGGGTGACTTTGGTGATTGATATGGATCGGTGTGGGGTGAATTTTTATGGGGCTCATTACATGTGAGTGTTGTCTAAAGTCATAAAGGTGATTGAGAACCTTTTGAATTTTATGTACAAGTGGAAGACATTGACTACTATTCATGATTTATCACACATGTGGTGTGGGGCACCATATATTTTTGGCACATGGGGGTGGTAACATTTTTTACATTAGTTTCACTAATGTTTTACCTTTTCACAATTAGAGACAAAATTACACTATTAGTAATATGCATCTATAAATGTGGTTCCATTTTTTTATCTCACCTTTCTTCTCTATTATATTTTTTATTTAAAGGATGTTAATCCTTTGTAAATGTATGCTTGGAGGTTTAAGATTAAATTATTTGTATGCTTGGCTTTGTATATGTTTGTAATTTTAAGAATTGGAAGGATTTGTAATGTAAAAGGATTTTTACTAAAAGTTAATATAAGTCTAAAAACTACCATTACCCCATGTTTTTTCCTTACATATTATAAGGTTTCCATGTAATATTATTATGTAATTTGTTATTGATTTTTAATTTCTTTATATCTTGTTTTACTATAAATTATTTGCTTACATTGTTTGGATATTTTTCCTAACACATCCTAATGTTAAATCATTTTTTATTCATCATCAACCAACTATCTCTAAGATAAATAGATCATAATGAATACATGGGTTTCTCTGATCCAACCAATGGTGAAATGGAAACTTGGGTTCATAGTTAATCATTTGTCCTAGTTGAATAATGTCTAAAATGCACCCTAAGATTCTACCAATAGTGATTTGAACATTAAACAATAAATGGTCTAGAATCTTAGTAATGACTTTTTAGGCCTCCAAAGGCAAGTTGGGAATGTTGGTGGAGAAAATAATAACACAAAATTATTATACCAAAGGTATAATTATCACTTTAACCATTATAATAATCATTATGATCCTTCATCAAATAAGTTTCTTGAGATCAATATATGTGAGCTCACCTTGGCCAACTAGTGTAGAGTGCATAATACTACCTAATATGAAGAGATGGATTGTATAGGACATTTTAATTCCTTATACATCTTCCAATAAGATATGGAAGAGTATGAGGTGGATCCTAATCACTATATCACAACCAACCCAACTAAGTCCCTGAGCATGTCTAGATCCCAAACACCACCATAATATTAGATAATTTTGACTTATTAAAACAAGATGATAATGAACCATAAGAAGTTTATAATGAGGTTCATTCCTCCCAAAAATATTAATAAAATAATTGTGCTAAGTAATAAGGCACAACACCATTTCATAACATCTACTCCACCTAACCCTATATCTACACTCCCTAATCCAAAAGTAAATAATGAACCCCACCTCCAAAAGGTGGTGCCCAAATGCTTCATGTGGAATCGCTATGAGCCTTAGGTAGAGGTGGTCATAACATAGTGAAATACATGAAGAATATCAAGGTGAATATTATGTTACATGAGCTCACCCAAATCACATAACAACACAACCTAATTTTGAAAGTGATAACCAAAAAACCAACTCAAAATAAGTAGAAAAAGGCCCATACTAGCATAGTATTTCATAAAAATAAGGTCAATGTGCCTTCATTAATTCTCATGGTTAGTAGATTCATAAATAATTTATATAATTTCTTAGCACATTTAGGTGATTCAACCAATGTTATTCCATAATAAGTGCATAGGAAATAAGGATTGACTCTAATTAAACTAAACAAGATTGTCGTCCTTATGGATAAATTATAAGTTAAGGTAGTATGGGAGTTATCGAGTGTCCACATGTAGTTTGCATCAAAACCTAAGGTCCAGTAGTTCATAAGCATCCAAGTAGTATAAATCATAGAAGCATATGGGATGATTATAAGTAGAGATTGATTCAAGATTTTTACTAAATACATGTCTACATACTTTTATCACATATGGTTGCCTTAGAGAAGGATTGTTAGCAAAATCAAAATAGATAGAGAACCTAGGATAACACATATGATCACTAAGTATATTTATATAAGTTATAAATTAGACATCATATCATATGGCATAGGTATGTGCACCCTTTTTATTAAACCCATAAGTATCAAACAAAAAAAAAATTATGATGTTAGGCTTATGGTCCATTTAATTTGATGGGGCTTGTTTCCAGCTAGGTTTGGGATCTAATATTCTATTAATCGACCCACAAAGTAATATACACTTAGCCACATATATGTTATATCTACCTTATACCAATACATTTTAAATATGAAACACTAATCCTAGGATCATAGTTTGATTTAAAACAAAAATTCAAGGAGCTACGAGTGTTTATAGATTCCATTTTGGTGATTAATTAGGTCAGAAATATGTTTTAATGCAAGTTGTCCTACTTAAGAAAGTAAAAACATAAGGAATGGGTATTTATTGATATATTTGATGATTTTAATATTATCCCCATCCCTTATGAGATTAATCAAAATACAGAATCCTTAGTATCTTCAACTTCAAATATGTCACCTCTATATAAGTCTAAGCTACAATAGATATTACTCTAGTTGGTACATTATCCCTCAATCCTTAGAAATGTTAAAAAAATTCAAGTCTTTCATGATGAATATCATATAATAAAATTTAT
This sequence comes from Torreya grandis, assembly GCA_037957365.1. Classification (NCBI taxonomy): domain Eukaryota; kingdom Viridiplantae; phylum Streptophyta; class Pinopsida; order Cupressales; family Taxaceae; genus Torreya; species Torreya grandis. Next base: position 3,662,199 of record JARHVA010001165.1, on the reverse strand, counting down.
GAACAATGCCGATGTGTTCAATGTACACATCATAAAGAAAAAATATGGATATGGCCTTATTAGTAGTGATTATGAAAATGATGGAATAATGAATCTAAGGGAAAAACACATTATAAAGGGCATGGTATCATTATAAATATTATTTGACATGGATAGGTACATTGAAAGACCCAAATGACTAGTCTCCATAGATCATCAATCCACTAACTTAAACTTATGATCAATCAATAAGACTAGAAATGTTAATTTTGGCCCTGATTGCACTAAGTCTAAGATGGGAGAGATAAAACAATTGTTCTAATGGTATAAATATGTAATCACTTGGACCTATGATGTCCTAAATATATTTGATAAAAATGTCATAACACACACCATCCTAATTAATCAATGATAACAAAACTTTAGGAATAGGTAACAACATGTGAATCTTGTTATAGAACCTCTTATTCACAAAGAATATCATAACTTGATCTTAGCCAGAATTATTTTCCTAAATTCCCATTTTACTTGGGTGCCCAAATTAGTCCTTATCTATAATAAAAGTGGATAAATATGAATTTGTGTTGATTTTAAGAACTTTAATAGGAAATCAAACAAAGATATCTACCTTTACCATCCGTCATGAGGTGATCCAAATGTTTTGTGGATCCCAAATGATGTCCTTCCTACATGGATTTTTAGGGTATAACCAAGTTCTAGTAAACCAAGAAGATAGAATAAAAAATGGATTCACAACTAATTGGGTTACTTTTTCATATATTAGAATTTTTTTTGGTCTAACTAATATAGGATATAGTTTTTACAGAGCCATGGATTTCCTTTTTCTAGGGCCTAATTACTAAATGCATAGTTATTTACATGGATGACTTGACTATCTTCCCTAAATGTAGGTTTGATAACATAATCCATTTGTAAAAGCTATTTGAAAGGTTAAAGATATATGCCATCTCTATAAACCCTAACAAGATTGTCTTTTTAGTTATTTAAGGTAATTTTATGGACCCCATCATCATGAAATAAGGTATTTTTATCGATAAGGACAGAGCTAATATTATTTTAAATATACCTCTTTCTAAAAAAATAGTTGAAGTCTTTCTTTGGAAAAATAAATTTTGTGGGTAAATTTATTATTATTTTTTATGAAAATTTTAAACCCCTTAACACTATGATAAAATAGGATGAAAAAAATCAAGTGGATTCCTTAATCCAAGTCAGCATTTCAAGATATTGAGAGTGTCATCATGTAAGAACCATTCTTGATTTGTCTAGACTTCACAAAGTAATTTTATATCTACCCATTTTATTTTGAATTTACTATAGTTATCATTATTACAAAAAATATCGATAATGGGGAGCATATCATTACTTTCATGAGCATAAATTTGAAGTTATAGATATAAAGTTTTCTACTTTATATAAGCATGCTTACGCTTTAGTGAAGGCAACAAAAAAATTTGGTACTATATTTTGTGAAATAAAATTTCATTCCATTGTGCTAGATCCAACCATAAATCTCATGCTAGGAAAAATTACCTTGGGGATAATTGAGATAAGTGGATTGCCAATATGCAATAATATGACATTAATATTAGTCTGGCCAATAGAGTTCAACTCCTTATTTAGTTAATTATTGAAGTTGATCCCCAAATCATTGTGTTGTAAATATTGATGAAGTTGATTATGGTATGAATCATAATTATTTTGATGTGTGATTTATTAGGCTAATTAAATCACTAACTTGATACATCTTTTCATATTAATATATTTTTTTAAATAGTCATACGTAGATGTATTTTATTAAAAATTTATGTGGTTTTTCATATTATGAATTAATGTTACAAGGATCATGCCCACTGAAATACTTTATCAAAATTGTTACCCCATCTAGATTAGTTTGAGACCAATAATAATTACCTAGATAGAGAAAATTCATAGTAATATTCATATATATACATGCAAAAAATAACATCCCCCATAAATTTTGAGAATTTACTATTGGTAATTGTCCTCCCAGATTAAATGCCAACCCCTACCATCAAAAACATACATGAAAACCCCTCTAATATTTTATATATTTCCTAGACTCTTATGATCTCATAGATGTATATTTAAAGTCTTAGAGCCTTGTAAGAATGTCATTGTGTGTTCTAGATCCTGTTTGTGAATCTATTGTGTCATGCTTTCCTTGAGTCTATTAGGTGAGGTGACAGTGGTTTTAATGATCTTGGAGTGAGAGAGGAGGGTGTAAAGATGTATTATGAAGGTCTAATGATGTTTTAATGTTATTTTTCATGTTTTTATAATTCAAATAGTTTCAAGTTATCATAAACACCTTAGAAGTCCTTTTAAGACCCTTAAATGTCTCATATGGGTCAATATGCCTTATAAATATTTGGAGAAAGGGAATATTCTATTGTTTAACTTTCTTAAAATGGTCTTTAAAATGTATTATCATTATATGTTCATGTGTTTTATATCCTTAAAGTCTCATTTTGAAACTTATTTCCACTTCCCACCTACCAAGTGGACCCCACACATGCCAAAATATGTCTCTATAACTCCCCCTACCATATTTTTTGTTTTAAATTATCAATTAACTCATTTTATCACTAATTTAATCCTTTAATGTTGTTTTTAGGTCAAATCATGGAGAAAATGTAGGAAAAGAGGTGTTTTCAACTATTTTTGGTACATAGTATAGACTTGTAAGGTCAGTCCATACAAAAGAGAGTTAGAGGTTGTAGGTGGGATCATGGAAGGTTCTCAATTTGACTCTCCCTCCTTTATGACCAATAATTAACAAGGTAAGGAACTCATAATGCCTTCTCCATTCAAGTAGGTTATTAGTTTTCTTTGTTTTCTCCTTTCTTAAGCATGGTGATAAAGAAATGGAATATATAAGAGTTTATTAGGAGTTTGAATCACCTTCTCATACCATTCTCTAACCTCATATCACACATTTAAAGGTATATAAGATAATAAATCCTCTTATTTTCATGTAAGTAGGCTATAGATGATGTTTTCCTTACATTAGAGCCTTCAAGGCATGATGGTGTAAGTGTATGATGTTATTTGAGGTGTTTGATATATCCCAAGCATATCAAAGGCATGATGGTGTAAGTGTATGATGTTCATGTTTATGGTAGTTATCTACTTTGTAATCAAGAATAATATTGATTTGGATACATCAAAAATTAGTTTTAGAATGTATGTATACCTTACCCTTGATTCATGTTGGTGATACCTGATGACCTATTATACTATGCACCTATACAGTCTAAACAATCCTCATCTAGGCACTTATAGGCCTTTACATAGTATAAAATGATGGAGTTTTGACTGAAAGATATACATGAAGTAGATATTTAAGACATTAATAATCCTTAATAGCTTATGTGCACCTATGGAAATATATGGAAATAGGGGAAGATAGGGTCCATCAAGTTTACTCCAAGAGAAAATATGACTCAAACTAGGCCTAGAACTACTACATACATACTTGATTGTGGTTGAGGAGAAAGGTTAAGTAGTGAACTCAATTTTGAGGGAAAAGAAGGTAATAAAGATTAATTAACATGATGATGTAATTTTTAATAACATTAGAGTATCAAATTACATCTCCATATGGTTACCTACATAGTCAAATGAGCTAACTTAATCTAGACCTTGAAGAGACACTGATTATAACTACAAGGTCAAGGAACTCTAAATGCATGATGGATTTATTAGAGAGTTAAAAAGGCTTGGAGAGAATAGAATAAGGTAACTAATATCACTATCTCACCTAAGGATTTAGGGAGATATCAAGTCACCTCTCGAGTGGAGTATACTTAGTCAGAGGCCTAAAATAACACCTACAAGCCTGACTATAAAAGGAAGGCACTTTGAACAAGAAAGATATTGCCAAGATGTCTTGAAGAGTGTGAGGAATAAATAGGAATAAATTCAAAAGGAAAATGTGAATTATAAGAGGGTAAAGGTTTTCATGAAGGCAAGACCTATTTAGTCATACCTACATAGTCAAAAGGCAAGGTTGTCAACTTCAGATAGTGTCTTGGGATTTGAGTTTGAAGTGTCATGGATCACACTTGGTAAAGAGAGTGTTTAGTTAGAAACAATGGATAGGGTAGTTAATAATATGTATCAAAGTGTTTCTAACTAATGGGAATATCTAAATAGTACAAATATATTTATGGTCTACTTAGACCATTAGGCTTAAGATGGATATGTGTAAGCATGTGCATATAAGTTAGAGAGTCACATATGATTTAGGGTTGTTAGACTTTAAAATAATCCATGAGAGGAGTGAATTAAACATAGTAAGAGTTGTTTTAGGGTTAAAACCTTATATTCTACAAGATACCCATCTTTTTCTATAGTCTAAGCAAGCTTGAGTGAGACCTATAGGTAGGGTTTCAGTTGAGAAAATGAAAGTCTGCAAGACCTTGCATTATGATGGAAAGAAAGAAGGATAATAGAGTCTTATCCCTATTTCTAGGTCTCTCCATATTTATTTAATGACTTATTACTCTAGGACACTAAAATATTTTTGATAGCCCAAATAGGGTTATTAGGCATATATAGACCTAAACAAGCTTGTACCTAGTCTAAATACCTTTTTATTATTTTAAGGATTGGTTAAGAGAAAAAGGCATCATATAAAGGTTTAATGGTAATAGGAAACTTAGGTAAAGTAGGAAAAGGTGCCAAACCCATCCCAAAGGTTACATAGGCATGGTTTTAACCAAACCCTATGATATTTGTATATAGATATAAGAAGTAAAGTTGGTAAAAGGCTTGGCCTAAGGGTGTTACCCAGTTTGAGAGATTTTTAGGAGTTTAAACACTACCAATTTTTTGGTAGAGAGTTAAAGCAATATTCATACCCCATTAAACTATTTCAGACACTCAGACTAACACTACCACCTATAGGTAGACTCATGAGCCAATGGAAATAGATTGGAGTTGTGGTAGATAAGATAATTTTAGAAGGATAAAAGCTAGGTTATAAAGGTGTTATTATTTTATTTAGGCTATATATTCATCTACATGTCACTTAGAACCTTGAGACTTAGTCAAGGCCAATTAAGCCTAAAACCCTATTTTAGGCCTAAAAACCCCACCACCACTTTGGGGTGCACTCAGAACCTCACAAGTAAATCCAAGGCCAAGATAAAGTATAGGAATATAGTAAAGGCCATAGAAGAGATTTTTCAAGTAGAGAAAATAAATTATGAAGGCCAATTCAGTCTTGAATACTAACTTGAACTTTATAGTCCTAAACAATCAATTTGAGTTGTCTATACAATTGCTTGTATCTCCCTCCATAAGAAGACTCAAGGAAAATTATCCTAGGGTATTTTTTTAACCCCTATGAAATAAATATCCATGGTAGAGGTCATAAATTTTAGGTGCATAGGTTTATAAATGAATGATCAGACTATTGACATATTTAAAAGGCTTACAAGGAGTATAAGGCCTATCATCCTACATTTATATCTCTCCACACTAGCTACATGGGAACCAAATATTGTTAGAGGTTTTAAGGTGGTATATGGACTAAACATCCATGAACATCAGTTTGGGATTGGATGTCTCATCTTTATGAACCATCTTTAAAATGAAAACCCTCAAAAACCTTGATTAAACCCTAAGATAGACTATACCTAAGAAAAGTGAAGGTTTTTACACTCAAACACTCATGAACGAATTGATAAACACCTAAATAGACCTTAGAAGAGAACTTGGTCATGGTATTTTGTTGTATAAAAACTATACAGACTTATTAGAAAACTATAATTTTTTAAGGTTTTGAGATATTTGTATGGTGAAAATCTATTTAAAAATCATTAGAGGTGAAGTTTTGGAACTTGTTTCATATTAAAAAGTCATTATATGTACAAAACTCTACATGTAAATGTCTCTACAAATCTCCTTCAATTAGTCAGTCTATAGATATGAGAGAGAAGGTGACATAGTCACCTGGTTTGACAAGTTTATAAGTGTATGATACTCAATCTAGATCATGACATGATATGGGACACAGGTTCATGAATGAAACTCAATTATACATAGGTTACAAGGTTTCATATAAGATTTCATGACCATAAAATGCAAACAGTTAGGTAACTAGGATTCATTATCCTAGTAGACCTACTTGGTCAATAAGGAAACATCAAAGTTGGTGTAGAGGGATGATGAAGTGAGTCAATATAGATATATTATGCCTAGTAACTAATTAAATAACTCAGTTTCTTGAATTGGTCAATATGCTCAAAAGGAGGAAAGGTTGTTGTATACTTTATGATGGCTTAATTGCATCTCATTAAGGTTTTAAATATCAAGAATATGATATATTTGACCAAATAGAGGTTTATCCATGATTTAAAATATCTTTGATAAGTCAAATATGGTCTCACCACCTCATCTTAATACCCAATAACCCATTGAAGATTGCCAATCAAGAGACCATTGCATAAAGGGTATATGGCATGAATGTTTTTAAGTGATATAACTACATTATGAGTTGATTATGAATATTTATGACCCTTAATTATCATCTCCATGTCATCCTCTATCTCTCCCCTTTCCTATTCTACTATATATTTAGGCCTTAAGGCCCTAATTTGTATCCCTCACCTAGGTATGAGGAAACTTTACCTAGTTTTGTACTTGTAAACCTGTTAAAATGATGGATAAGACTATTGCAACTTATCCATGATTGGTTTATAGTGTGTATATGTTTTTTTGATGTGATAAGTGGTATAAATCCTCCTTTATCATGTCCTTATCACACCTTTATGTTAATATGTTATCTTATGTAAGTTGTATGAAGTCTTAAAATTTGATTATCATGTTTGGAGTGTAATCTAGTTGAAATTTCCTTAAGATAGGCCTCTCATCCTTCACCTCAAAGTTGTGGTCACTCATCAATATCTTCATATTAAATATTATTTCTTAATATTTATTGGAGATAATGCTTTAGTTCATTTATGGTTCATTAGTGTTATTAGGAGTATAAACTGAGTGGATGAATGTTTACATTGGTGCATCACCACCCCTTAGATTAGGTTTATTTTATGCACTTATATAAATTTCACCCTAATAGTAACTTAGTAAATTGAGCATAGCTACTGAGCACGATGGAGAATTTGAATCTGGAGATTTTGAATGTTGAGCGCCCACTTGCGCGAGCAGGAATTCAAAACTTGAACTAGGTAGCCATTGATCTGGCAGCTGACATGGCTGAGGTCTTTGCAACGAAAGGGACTCCACCTGGGAATGGGGAAAGAATCTTGATTGCTCACTCTTCTGCAAAAAGGGGCTTTGTTCCAGTTACGAATATAGCAAAAGGATCCCCTATTTTTGGTTTTGTCCTTGGGCCAAAGGGAAGAAATTATGAAAATGTGGCTACCTATGAAGCTGAAATACATGGAGTGAAATATCAAGCTTCTATTGGGAGATCGTGCGTTGCACCTATAAGTGCTTTAAATCCTATCAGGGTTAATCTAGATCCTAATACAATTGAAGCAATCTTTAATCAGGTAGAATATTTTTCAAAGTATGGGGCTATTTATCAATTTCGTGGCTACTGGCCATCTCTTGCAGATCTACATGGCTAGATCTCTAATATCTGGATGCCACTAATTGATGGAAATGTTCAAATATACCCATGTGTTAAAGGTTTTTTTATAGCTTTATTCCAAAACTCTAAGGACAGGAAGACCATTCTGTCCAACAATAATCTTGTATTGTAGGGTAAATACCCTCTTATGGCCAAACATTGGCATATGGACTTTAATCCCCTCACAGAAACCTTTAATAAGATCCCTGTATGGGTTCGGCTCCCTAATCTACCAATACATCTATGGCATGAATCGGTGTTTAAAACCATCAAAAATGCTATAGGGGAGTTTTTATTTGAGGACGATGAAACTAAGAGGTTTTACTGCTCGACCTGTGCTCGCCTTATGGTTGAGGTGGATGTTTCTAAGGGCCTTCCTGAGGTGATCTGTCTGGACTCCCCTAGGGGTTCTTGGATGCAAATGCTAGATTTTGAAGGTTTACCTTTTTGATGTAAAAAGTGTCACCAGATGGGGCACATTGCAGCCCGGTGTACTACAGGGAAATCCAAATCTATAAATTCACCTTCTTGGTGGTCTAAAGCTGATCATGAACACTATTTTGGTAAACAACCTGAGGGAGATTCGACTGATTCAGAGGATGATGATGAGAATGAAAAGAGTACCTAGTCTGAATCAATGGATCAGGAGACTCTGCTGGAGACTAACCTTGTTGAAGGTACTATGGAGATTGGACAATGTGATCTCTTCGAATTGATTACTGAGGAGGTGGTGGTTCCTCCACCTCTTTTGAAGGATTCTCTTAGAAGCCAAAAGTTGGCTAGTTCTCATAAGGATTTTGCTCAGGCTTCGACGCCCCCTAGACTTTATGGATCATGGCCTTCTGAGGACTGGGTTGCTGAGGTAGCTAAGGTAGAGGATGGATGGAATGCTGTTAAGAGGAAGAAGTCTAAGCCTTTGGTCCACCCTCTATATATGAAACTTCGGTCTTATAAAAAACAATATTAATTGTTTGTCCAGCTCTTGTCTACTATTTTTAGTTTCCTGGTTATCTGGTCTTGCTTACGCAGGTTCCAGGCTTTTTTGTATTTTGGTTGTGCTTATGGTTTATCTCTCTTCTAATGTATAGGGTTTCAGGGCCCCTTCAAAACCTATTTTTACCATAAATCTAAAACTTAGTAAATTGAGCCAAATATATGCACTATGGGAGCTAGCCCCATAATCTAGATGTTTAGTCTAGTGATAAGGTCACCCACAACCTTTAGGCCATTCCCATGTTAATCTAGGTTTGAAGTATAATTAAACACTCTCATTATGAGGGTTCAACATGGGTTGATAATAGTTATGCCATGCTTTGTGGGATCATATTCAAGCATCATATCCTTTACATCAGCATCTTGGCCATTAGAAATAGTTTCAATCACTCACATGTTAGGTTTATAGTTTAAAGATATCATATGGTAATCATCTCAAAGTTAAGAGAAATTATTGTTGATATTTCATTGTTACTCATGTGAATTGTTGGGAGATATGGCTGTATATGGGGTAGATTTCTATCATTAACTTCCTTATCATCATCCCTATGATCCATTCTAATTCTATTATGATCTATATCAACACTATTATAACCCCTTTTAGCCCTCCATTCACCCTTGTCAACCCTATAATGAATCTCTTTATTGCCAAGATTAACAACCCCATTGTGAGCCTCATCCACCTCCTTGGCATCCTTCTTATCAACCTAATTAGTCATGGAAACATCATGATGTTCATGTTTAACATTCTTATAGTCAAATTCAATTTATAGCAAGCCTTAAATAAAACTTATTGGGATATTAAAAACACATAGTGAGAATTGACACCCTGAGCGGGTATGGCTAAGAAATCCCTAGGAATATGATTGAGAACATGAGGAATTCATTATATAAAGCCTGGGAAGAGTGGGCATTTTTCATGAGATAAGGTCATTTAAGGATCAACAGTGATATGTTGGATATAGGGGGTCTAGTTTCAAAGATTAGGAAAAAGTTAGTAGTATATGAGGGACAAAAGTTCACCATCATCATCATTATGTTACCTCTTCAATCCCATATCAATCCTCTATTGAGTTTTTATTGTCCCCTCAAGAGTCTCAAATAAATGTGTGGCATAGCCCTCAAAATTTCTCACAAGCCCTATCAAATTTTGCTACTTAGAGGTATGTCCAAGAGAGAGTTAAAAAAGAGGTAAAAGTGTTTCTTGAGAAGGATGGTTACATGATTCATAGTAGAACTTTCAAGGCCATTCACCTTTTGATTAACATGAAGAGACCTCCAATTAAATGGTTCTTGAATTTTAGTCTCACCTTGATAAATATATTGAACTTATTATCAAGCATCTACATTAATCAATAACAACTATAGGAGAAACACAATCTCAGTTGAATATACCTTCATTCCTTCCTCAATTTTTGACACATGTGAAAGAAACCCCTACATCTAAATTTCCAACTTGGAAACAAATACAGTAATTAAGGGGATAAAGAGACTAGTTAGTATAATCCAAAATGTTGAAATAGAGGACAAGTCTAATGTCATTCAATAAATTAAGGCCTTCCCCTCATGGAGGTCCATTCAATATAATGTGCAACAAAAATATGAAGTGATGGTTATCAAGGATGAGAAGTTAATTAAGGAGAATGAAGCATCTACAACACCACTGGATTTGACTCACCTTCTTGAGATTTTTCAAGGATTAACCATGACATTCTTTGAGAATGATCCTCTCTTTTATTATATAAATAAATAAGAAACAACTATAATTATAGAGGATGAGAGTGTTTTAAGTGAAAAGGAAGAGTAAATTACCATTAGGACACCTCTTGCCAAGGATAGTTATGAATTAGTTTCTCATAATGCAAAATAAAATGAGCCACAAGAGGTTGTTCAGATAAAAGGTAGGCCATAAGGAGAAGACACTTCAATGGGAAAAGAATAATATGGTTCCCAAGAGATCCTTGATGACATGATGACCACTCTTTGTCATGACATTCCTAAAGAATGGGAAAATGAAACATGTATTCAACTTGAAGTAGTTACAAGGGAAGAAGGTAACCTTATAAAGTATTATAACATCCAAGAAAAGATATGTATTCAATAATCTTATAGTTTCATTGAATATAAAGGACCAATTATTATACACCAATATGAGCTAGATATTGAATGAATTGAATATCTCCATTCTCCATAGAAGAGGAAGATGACCAACTTGTAATAGATCAAGGGCCTTGTTATGACTCTATGAGAGAGTTAGAGATGATTGATCAACATGATGCTTCATAATAAAGTTGTAAGAATGGTAAATAACACCATGTATTTCTAATTAATCATGAGGAGATGGCCTTTTAGGAAGATTTAGAGAACTTTTGTTTGGACTTAGACAATCCACCCTTACCCCATGAGTAACTTGATAAATGTCTCAAAAGTAACCCTATAATAGATAATAACTTTGAGTCTCATGAGTAGAATGAAGACACTAATAAAATCCTATCAGTTGATTTATTAAGGAAATCACTTCATGATAGCATGACAAACCATCAACATCTCATGACTTAGTTATAAATCAGATTATTGATATAATAAAGGTAAGTTTAGAATGAGTATGATTGGGTATTGGACTTATATAACCAACCCATACACTTAGGGGTAGAACAAGAAGATCTAGTTACTCCCCCAAGAGGTCTTGAACATGTCAATACCCTTAGTTATAAGTGGGAGTCCTCATATAATAAGCAATGATGGATTGGTCTCAAATTAAGACATGGAAATTAGATCTTATGGTGCCATAGTGACCATACAAGTTTTCCATTTGATCTTGGAGGAAAGAATTTGATCTCAAGTTAGGTTTTTTAGTTTTTTTGTCTTGTTTCAATAAATTTTCAACACAAGTAGTCTACTACCTTATTATTTTGTTATCTTGTCTTATTATTTTCCTTAGGTTAGGCATGTTTATTAGGTTTATGTGATGTTTCTTTAGTTGTTTCTATTTGATTCCTATTATTTTATTTCAATCCAAAGTGGTCATTAAGTCTTACTTCCATTTATGACTCATCATTATCATGAAAATGAGTGGGTTCCCTTGACCAGTAGATTGGTCAACCCCTATGAGTCACTAAAAATGTTGGAAATTTGGCTTCCTAGAACAAATGACAACCCCTACCATCAAAAACTTACATGAGAATCCCTCTAATACTATCTATAGTGCCTAAGCTCTCATGATCTCATAAACTTATATTGAAATTCTTTGAGCCTTGTAAGAATATCACTGTGTGTTCTAGAGCTTGTTTGTGAATTTATTATGTCATGCTTACCTTGATTCTATTTGGTGAGGTGACAGTGGTTTTAATGATCTTGGAGTGAGAGAGGAGGGTGTCAAGATGTCTTAAGAAGGTATAATGGTGTTTTAGTGTCATTTTTAATGTTTTTATCATTCAAAAAGTTTCAAGTTGTCATAAACCCCTTAAAAACTCCTTTCAAGACCCTTGAATGCCTCATAAGGGCCAATATGCCTTATAAATATTTATATAAATGGAATATTCTAGTGTTTTATTATTTAAAAGGGTTTTGAAAATATTTTATTCTCATTATATGTTCATGGCTATGTGTTTCATATCCTTAAAGGTCCATTTTGAAACTTATTTCCACTTCCTACCCACCAAATGGACCCCACACATGCCAAAATGTGTCTCTCCAACTCACCCTACCATATTTATTGTTTTAAATTATCATTTAAATCTTTTTTCCCTCATTTAATCCTTAAATGTTAGTTCAAGGTCAAAATCATGGAGAAAATGCAAGAAAAGAAGTGTTTTCAACTTTTTTTTAGGTAGTATGAACTTATATGGTCATTATGTATAGATGAGAGTCATAGGTTTTAAGTGGGGTCATGGAAAGTGTTTCAGAGAATATTCAAGGAAGAAGGATCCAAAACAATCTCAAAATTAACCCTTATACTCCACCAAGCTCCTTTATAGCCCAAGACAACCCTTCAGGTTAGTGGATGGTATGGGCATTAGAGAAAAGATGAAGGTATAATATTTTATTAAAAGGAAGGGACCTTAGATAGATTCCATATTTGGTATTTTTTTATAATTTTAACTCTCCCTCCTTCATGAACAATCACTGAAAAGGTAGGGCACTCATAATACCTTCTCCATTCAAGCAAGGTACCAATTTTCTTTGTTTTATCCTTTCTTGAGAATGGTGATAGATAGAAGATATGAGAGATTTTCAAGAATTTGAATCACCTTCCCATACCATTTTCCAACCTCATCCCACAAGTGTGAAGGTATATAAGATAAAAAAAATCCTCTTGTTTTTATGTAAATAGGATAAAAATAATTCTCCCCTTGTAATAGAGATTCCAAGGCATAGTGGTGTAAGTGTATGATGTTATTTAAGGTGTTTGATACTCTCCCAATCATATTTGTGTCATCAAAATTCCAATTAACCTCCATATGGCCCTACATCTAATGCAATGGTCATATGTATGGTTGTTATCTCCTTTACAAGTAAGATAAGGGTTGATGTGGATACATCATCAGTTGGTTTTAAAATATATGTATACCTCACCTCTAAGTCATCTTAGTGATACTTTTCAAAGATAATGCTCATCTTTAACCTATTATTTGATGCACTTACATAGTCCAAGTAATCTTCATCTAGGCACTTACAAGCCTTTGCATAGAAATTGGAGTTTTGACTGAAAGGTATACATGAGGTAGATATTTAAGATAATAATAATCCTAAATAATTCTTATTCACCTATGGATGTGGATGGAAATCGGGGCAGATAGGTTCCATCAAGTTCACTCCAAGAGAATATAAGACTCAAACTAGGCCTAAAACTACTACATATAGAATTGAATTTGGTTGAGGAGAAAGGTTAAGTAACAAACTCTATTTTGAGAGAAATAAAGGAAATAAATATTTATGGAGATGATTATGCAATTTTTAATAATATTAGAGTGTCAAATTCCATCTCCAAATGGTTATCTACATAGTCAAATGAGCTAACTCAGTCTACACCTTAAAGAGACACCAATTGTAATTATAGGGTTGAGTAAATCTGATAGCATGATGGAGTTATTAGAGATTTAGAAAGTTTTAAAGATAAAATAAGAAGGTAACCAATATTACCATGTCACCCAAGGAGTTAGTGAGATATCAAGTCACATCTCAAGTGGAGTATACTCGGTTAGAGGCCTAAAACAACACCTATAGTCCTAACTAAGGAAGGCACTTTGAACAATAAATATATTTCCAAGATGTATTAAAGAGTGTAAGTAATAAACAATAATAAATTAACAAGGATAAGGTGAATGATAAGAGGGTAAAGGTTTTCATGAAGGCAAGACCTATCTATTCATACCTACACACAATTAAAAGGCAAGGTCATCAACTTCAAATAGTGTCTTAGGATTTGAGTATGAAGTGTGATGGAACACACTTAGTAAAGAGAGTGTATGGTTGGAAAAACCTAATAGGTTAATTAATAAGATGTATTAAAGTGTTTATAATTAATGTGAAGCTTTGAATGGTATAAAGATCTTAATGGCTTACTTAACCCATTAGGCCAAAGATGGATATGTGTAGGCTTGTGAACACAAGTTAGAGAATCAAACATGATTTTGGGTTATTAAAAATTTAAATCATCCATGAGAGGAGTTAATGGAGCATAGTAATATTTATTTCAGGGAGGAAACCTTAGATGTTATAAGATACCCACCTTCTTCTATAGTCTAAACAAGTATGAATGAGACCTACATGTACGGTTTTAAGTGAGAAGATGAAAGTGCCTAAGATCTTGCATTATGATGGAAAGGAAGAAGGATAAGAGAGTCTTATTTATGTTTCTATATATCTCCATAATAATCTAATGACTTAGTTATCTTAGACACCAAAGGATCCTTGATAGCCCAAATAGGATTATTAGGCCTATGTTGGGCCCCCTTTTATGGCAATTATGTGGACCATGCCAACATGACCTATCTCATCACAAGGAAACCTTTGGAGTGATTTATCCCATTTTTTACATTTTAGTTCTAGCTAGAGGAGTCCCTAAGGATCTTTCACCAGTTGGTAGTTGATTGTGTGGCACTAGATTTGAAAGGACATCCCTACCAACACTTGTATGTGGAAGTTCAAGAAGCATGAATGTCAAAGAGTGGAGTATGTGAGATAGAGACCCTTCCAAAAATAACTTAGCATATGAAATATGCTCATTTGACCTAGATAGCATAGTAAGTTGGTGGAATTGTGATATCTCACCTCTTGGCATACACCCATCTGACATGGTAAGGAGATGCCCAATGCCTATAAAAGAAGGCTTAAAATTGAAGATCAAGGGAGGCAACCAAAGAGGAGACGAAGGCAATGAAGCTTTAGAAAAATAGAGAATGAACCATTATTATTTAATATTATACATATGATAGTTTATACATTGAATGTATAGCCCAAGCTCACTTGTGAGTTGTTGTGCATAAGTGATACTAGGAAATAACATAGACTCTATTTTGTATCTTAAACTATGTATGATGAACTATGAGATTAATGAAGAATGTCATTGATACATTAATTTATTTATTCTTGTAGTTTAGATAGCATAGTAATATATTAATGAGTTGGTAATACTAATGATTTAGTTCATTAAATAAATATATTGTGGTATGTAGGTTCAACCCTAGTTGTTAATGGCATCCTTATGCCATCTAGTAACTTTGGCTTACCTAAAATAGACTAAGGGTTGGAATATGGTTGTGCCAAATCCCTAAGACCCATGCCTAAAATTCTACCCTATGGATGAACCATTAAACCCAAGCCATCCCCATGCCTTGTTTAAGTAACTAAAAGACCCTATGCTAACCCTTCTCCCAAGTTGCATCACTAAGATCCCTACCTAGCTAGTTATTGGCTCACACCTTAAGACTTATGCCATTAAGAAGATTGTGCCTATTGAAATCCTCATGAATAACCTAGAATTATAAGACCACCTAAACCCCTTTTACCAGTGGTTAAGTCCCCTTGAACCCAAAGTTGTGCTACGTTGCAACTAGCCCAATGCAGGCTTGGTCCCTTTGTTGTTACACTTTGGGTGAGTGTACAAGGCTTGCAACTTGTGTGAAATTGATTCCATCACCATAGCATGATTAAATTTTATGCACCAGGCCATGTTATGCTCATGCCTAAATCCATCAAGTCTAAAACCAACTTGGTTTGATAGTTAAGCACTTGACCAAGCACAAAAGCCAACCTAGTGTTCTTTTCTACAATATTTTGGTTCTATTGCTAGGACTCATGTTGAATTTTTTTGTTGTAATGGTGAAACAAAATGATGCTCTGACTATCACTTGATAACATTGAGCATTGGCTAGAGCAAGTGGAAGATATTTTTATGTAGAATCATCCCACATTGAAAGAACATGATCTAAGAAAATGGGTGTAAGCCAACCTATATAATTATCTATAAGAGGTGTTCTTTTAAGAGTTACCTAAGCATGTGTAATAGTGGCTAGTTAGTTATACTAATACTAGAAGGCATAGTTATGTCTAATGCATCAAATAGACCATAGGGTAGATAGAGAGGTTAAAAGGCCTAAATGAAGTTTGGATGCACACTATGGATAAGTGGTGGAGTGGTGCATTGAATAGCTATGTGTTTGATTTTATAGTGTCAAACTTCTCATGACCTAAAGAAGCAGAGTATGAGTTTCTTTATGAACCAAGGGGCATATTCATAAGAGGGATTAGGACTAAACTGAAGAAGCTTTTGGTGGATTGTGGTATAAAAACCATAAGGATGGAAGGCTAAAGTCCATGTGTGTATGGGAAAGCATAGAAAGTGAGAAGGGGAAGTGTAGGTATTGTGCAATGGAGAAGGAACAACAAAATAACACCTAAGATCTCTAGAGGATAAAATATAGTAAGCAAAGGCACATTTTGATGGAGAATATAGAACCTAGAAGTGCCAAGAGAACTCATAGTGAGTGGGGAGGGCATGGGGAAGGATCCCTTAAATTATAGTAGTGTGAAGAGAGAGAGGAAGAAGAAAACCAAACTTAGTAGTTAGATATAAGATGTAGTGGGTTCCTATGAGAGGTGGCACTTGAGAATGTGCTAGAGGCACTTAAACCCTTTGAACCTAAAGTGTAAACTCATGTGTTGGATTCCCCATAAAAAGATAGAAGAATGGTAAATGAACTTGTTATCAACATTGACTTTGATAGGATTCAAGATTTGAATCAAGAGTTTGTGATTGATAAAGTGATTTCTTACAAGGAACTAAGTGAGGATAAAAAAATTTAGAAAGTGATAATCCAAGAACCATGAATACAAGCACAATTATTCTCATGTAGAGAATGTTAGTAGCACTAATTGGGCAATAGCCCACCAAGAGTGACATGGTGCCACAAGTAAGTGATACTACACTGATGAGTTCAATAGTATAGTCAAAAAAATCAAGATCAATTCCCTAACCCATAATTGGAGTCATTATAGGGCTACCTCTAATATATACACAAGGGGATAAGCACTTCATAACCTAGTACCACCCCCTCAACAAGTCTACTATAAGATAGAGATGCACTTGCCCAAGTATTGTAGCGTAGAGAATGTCATGGAGCATATGCTGAAGTGTGAGTTGAAATGGCACACTCAGGGCATAACTTAGCTTGAGTGTAAGGCAACATAGTTCATGACCACCTTGCTATATCATGCCCATACTTAGTATCAAAAATTTGTTTTGAACCAAGCTATGGTTGACTATAATGTACTAAAAGAATCCTTCTTGAAAGAGTTTGATATCCCTAAGTTTGAGAAGAAAAGAATAATATTACTTAAGTAAATCATCCAAGGGTTATTCAAGAGCATGTACCTATATGATGCATAGTTTAAAACTCTTCTCTCTAATCTTTCATTTAACATTCACCCCTCTTAGCATGCACAATGGTTTATTGGATAATTGCTAGTACCATTTAGAAAATCATTATCTAGGAAGACCTTCATAGACCCTTATGAAGTGCTTAAAGATGTACTATAGGTTGAGGCAATAGGAAATCCTAATAACAAAATCAGCCCATTCATGTAGGTGTATATCATGTTAATGACCTCCCAACTATAGAAGTTGACTATTAGTTTGACACAAGACACTCATAGTGAGTTATGGTGCACTGTCTATGAGATGGAGGGGAATAATAAGAATAATTACCCATGAATAAATTTCTACACCCTAATTTTCAACTACAAATTTTGTCATGGGCCACATGACTCTCAAAACTATCCTTTGTTGCAGTGCACTAGTTAAGTAAACACCACCATTTACTACAAAATGTGTGATGCCTATACACACTCAATAGAAAACTATCAAGTCTTATATGAGATGTGCCAAAACATGTAAAAAGGTATGAGATAAGTGATGACATCAAGTGATAGTTAGGCAAGATAAGGCAATGAGGGATATGGCCAGAACAATATGGGTTAAGGGAACTAGTGAGACACACATGAGTAAGGAGGAGGACATGGTGGAGTAATATTCTCACCATGATCAAATTACAAGTGTGGGTTGACTAAATATTATTAGCATGATTACTCCATGCATCTAATGTATAGGTATTATTGAGGACCACATATAGTTTTAAAATGCCCAAACTTGTATAAAAAGTTGACTCAAGGTCAGTTTGGTAGAGACAAAGGTGTTGTAATGGTTAGGCATGAGTCTAAAGAGGAAAGGTGGGATATTAAGTCAAAAAAACTCACATGGAGCCACATGAGGTGTATTCCATGACCCAAAGTGGTTTTACCACTCGATCACCCACTATGACAACACAAGAACTATGCTTGGAGTATGGTGAGTCAAGTTGCACTAAGTATATAACATGTCTTGAGCCAAAAGTTTCACCCTATCCTGAACCTTCATGATAGAAATATGTCATAAAGAAAGTCATGAGCATGATATAGATTTTTTAGGGAAAACTCCAAGTGGTCAGATATTTAGAGGAGTAAGCCACCATTTTGTGTAGAAGATAAGATAACTATGACATTGAAGTATAGGAGTTAATCAAGATCATATGCCTCATATAAACTAAAGGTATGTTTCCCCTACTAAAGTATTTGTTGTTGAAGTATGTAAGGAATAAACTATAATTAGGGGTTGTACCTAAAATGATTAAGGTTATGGCATTGCCTATGGAATAGGCACATGAAGTAAGGCATACTTAGAATGATGAGTATGACCAGGAGTTATTTATATATGCCACCATCAATAGATGGTTAGTTTTTGAAGTATTAGTTGATACAACAACAGAGGTCGATATCCTAACCAAAACTACATAATAAAGATGGGGTGGCCACCCTTGAGGCCTTCACTTCACATGTTGTTCATGGCTAATAAAACTTGAGCACAACGAATTAGGATCTTGAAGGGTGCCATTATATATATCATGGGCACTAAATTCCAGGCCAAATTCAAGGTCATCAAGTTAGAAGAATAGCAAAACTACCCAATACTCTTGGGAAGGCCATGGTGCTATGATAACAACACAAACATGTGTTTTAAGAAATGCTATATGACTTTTGATAATGATAAACAAAGGGTGGTGATCCCTCTTTTAAGTGTTCAAGGTCCCTCATATGTAGAAAGTGTTGATCTTGAGGATGAGATCAACCATATCTATTACATCATGGTGCAGGGTGCCAAGAAGCTCAACCCTAATGACCAAGGCATGCTAAAATGGGAGGATGGACAATTAACCCTTGATATAATTAATATATCTTATGAGCCATGGGTCAAAGAGGCCTATGAGGTCACTGGTTGAAGGTGTTTCCTAGTGTGTATAGCTAAGACATGGCCAGCTAGGATGAGACTGGTTAGGATTGAGCACCCCAATAAGAAATGGGTTTCTTGCACCTGAAGGATGGAGAAAAGAGTGTTCTAGCTAAGTGAATGGAAGCTTGCAGTTTTTTTAAATTATGAAGGGAGCTAGCCTATTGAAATGCATTTCCATGATATTTTATCTCGCATCCCCAAGGAAATAGATAAAATAGACACACTAGTGCATACCTTGAAGTGCACTACCACTTGCTAGTGGCTAGTGCAAAGGCCTCACTTACCAACTTGGCAAGATGTAAAGGTAGTAATATGCACTAGGTTTAGTAAAAGCAATGAGGACTTAGACATACCCACGTACTCAGGTGATTATAACCTAGTTATATATGTGTGGTTGTGTGAATAAAATTAGATCATCTACGAAGAGAATATACCAAAAGGTCTATGGGTTCATTCCTTTTATAAGACCTTGAAAACATGGGCATGAGCATGGTACATTTTCAATGAGATGTACCATAAGATAGGAAACTAGGAGACACTCAAGGAGAGTTTCATGCATACCTTCTCCTTTTATTCACAAAACTTAGAGATACTAGAGCCACTATAAGTCATTCACATGGTAGTGTTTGAGGACACCACCATCCTAGAAGAGCACCTCAGTGAAATTTTTGGGGAGAAAGGACTAACACTCCCAACATTCTTTAAATAATAGGTTCTCAATAGTGACTCTAACAAATAACATGATGAAACATAGAAAGATCATAATTGGAAGGTTTTAACAAGTAGACAAAAACTTGTGCACCTTGTAGATGGCAACACCCTAGATAATGAAGATCTAAGGCATATTAAAAATGAGATAGTAGAGGGGATAAGGCAGGTTAAGGACACTCATTAGGAGAGAAATGAACCTTACCATGTGTCACTCAAGAAAACTAAAGTATATATTAGTACATAAGGTGATCCAAATATTACTACTATAGGCACTTACTAGTCTAAAGCAAAGATGGCAAAAATTTTAGACATATTGAAGGAATTCCAAGATTTGTTCCCACATAGATACCAAGATATGAAAGGTACCCACCCATCCCTTGGAAAATGACCATCAAGATAGTAGATGGTGTAAAGCCAATCAAGAAGTGCCCATATTAAATGAATCCCAAGCTCCATGCTAAAGTGAAAATAGAGATTGATGGAATACTAGTAACTAATGTCATCTACCTAGTACAAGAATCTGAATGGGTGAACTCGATGGTCATTAACATCAAGAAGCATGGGCACATATAAATCTACATCAAGCAGAGGATGTTGAATGCCACTTTCATCAATGATCTATTCCCAACCCCATTCACTTATGAGGTCTTAGATAGAGTCATAGGATATAAAATTTACATTTTCACTGAAGGATTTTTGGGCTACCATCAGGGACAGATCGAGGAGGAAGATAAGCCCAAAATAACCCTCATAACTAAAAGGGGTTATTTTTATTATAATGTGATGCCCTTTGGACTCAATAATTCACTATAAATATTCTCTATGGTAGTCATCACTACTTTCCAATACTTTATCCATAAGTTCTTCTAAGTGTACATCGATGATTGGACTGTGTATGGTCTTATAAGAGACCACTACAACAATATATGCCTCATGTTTGAGAGGTTTAGGTATATTTAAATATATTTAAATATAAATAATTGCATATTCATAACTCCATTTAGGGCATTTCTCAGGCACATCATCTACAAATATGGTTTGCTTGTTGATTTGGTAAAGATAGCAATCATAATCCACCTCTAGACTCATTCAATGTAGAAGGACATTCACACCTTTCAAGGCCATTTTGGCTAATAAAAAAAGTTCATTCAGAGATATGCCAAAATCATAGCACCTATAAAGTAACTCTTATGCAAGGATAACCGATTCTATTAGGGTGAGGCACAAGAGGAAGCCTTTGAAACACTAAAGTTGAAGTTGTTTAGCTTGCCAATTCTATAATTTCTAGACAAGACTACTCTATTCCATGTCTACATCGATGCTTTAGGATTTGCTATTGGTTCCATCTTACATAACCAAGTGAAGGTAATATGGACCACCCCATATCCTTTTCAAGTAGGAAATTGACATAGGCTGAGTAGAATTACACCACCATCGAGTATGAGGCACTAGCAATGGTTTATGCCTTACAAAAATTTAGGCAATATCTAATGATAACTTCATTAATATTTTTCATAGATCATGATGTACTTAATTACCTCATGAATAATCCTATTTTACATGGGTTCATATGCATATGGATTTTTCTCTTCCAAGAGTTCTAGTTTTCCATTATTTTTAAACTTTGGAAGCAAAACTTGAGGCCAAACCACTTATCCCACATCAACTCTGGTGATATAGTGGCACCAATTGAGGATGACATGCCAGACATATAGCTGTATAGATTTTAGTGCATTCCTAAATATCTAGTAGGGGTTTCCACTTTCTTAACATCTAGGTTTATGCCCCATACCTTTCCACTTGTGGTCTATACTACCCACTTCCATCTCATTGAGGTGGAGTTGTATCAATTGAGTAGGTATGAAGTTCTACACTGGTGTGTTTTGGAACATAAACAAGACTCCATCCTATATGAAGCAAATGAAGGGATTGTAAGAGGCCATTACATTGGTGATGAAATGGTATGTAAGGTATTGTAGTTAGGCTTATGGTGGCCAAGTCTATTCTAAGATGCCAAGGAGTACATTAAGGCATGTGATGTATGCCAATGCATCAAAAATCCCAACCATCAGGATGAGATGCCTCTCATCCCCATTATTTCTTAGACACCATTTGAAAAATAGGCCATTAACTTTGTTGGGCCAATTACCCTTGTAGCATGACACACAAGTTTTAGATATATTTTAGTAGTCATTGAATATTTCACCAAATGGGTTGAAGCTACACGAACTAAAGATTGCACAATCATGAAAACTACATGCTTCATATAGGAGAACATCATAAGCCAATGTGGGTTCCCATTGAGCTTGACTAGTGACAAGGGCACTAATCTCATCAATGAAATGGTGCACATCCTTCTGATCAAATATATGGTGGCACCTCATAATACCACCCCATATCATCCCCAATCCAATGACATAGTTGAAGCCTTCAATAGGATTTTGGGAATGTTCATAAAAAAGATATGCAATTTAGGTCACAAATATTGGGAAGACGATGTTTTAGATTATGGAAAAAGCAGGTTTTGAAGGGGCCCCAAAACCCTAGTACAAGGAAAGAAAGAAAGATCATCCAAAACTATAGGCAAAGCCTAAAAAACTACAATAAGGAAGTAGCAAAAATAGGTTTTTAATGGACCTAAAACCACCAGAAAGACTACCGGTCAAAACCCAAATTTAACAGAGATCTGGTTACACCAAAGGCAAAGGATTACAAAAAGAAAACAAAGAACAGGACCAGTTTCATAACCAACAAGAGGAACCAGATTATTCATCCAGTTCCAATATCATTTTCATAGTTTCTTTTCCTTTCATAACAGTATCCTGGGTAGTGGTTGCCGCCATCATGGCTCCTTTTTGTGTCACCTTCTTTCTTAAACTTTGTCTCGTCCTTTTGCTAGGTCCCTCCAAGGCTTTGGTCTCCTCACTGGCTCTATTTCCAATATTGACAGTAGCAGCACAAATATTGGATGCAACTTCCTCCATTTTCATTTTGTTGTCCTTAATAAGTTTCCAGAGGTTATTCTCATAGGCTTTGAGCTTGACTGGGATCTCTCTTATCTGATTTTCCATATTGTTAATTTTGTTCCAAACAACTTTCAGGGTATCTTCCATAGTTTCCACTTTCCTTTTGAGATCCATAATCTCCCTACATGTCCAAGAATCAAATTGGGAAGATGCCTCTACTTTGCAATTAACCCAAGTCATTGGTGTGTGTGTTTCATCATTCTGTTTCTTCCCTCTCCATTCCTCAAAAATTTTATTGGGACTATTCCTGGCTTCTTCAAAGATATCCTCTCAACCCTCTTATTCCTGCTCTTTAATTCCAGCTTGAATTTCCATATCCATATCTTGATTATCATCCTGACCTGTAGTTTCCTTTTCGTTCTTTAAAGCTGGGTCCTCAACAAGGCCATCTTGGACAAATTCATCCTCTGACACTTTTTGATTTTCCTTCGTATCTTTAGTTCTATTTGCAGAATCCTCCTCTGTGTTGACATCATATTTTTCATTCTTCTTAGGACATTCTTCATCCTCATTAGAGTTTGTATCCCAACTTTCAGTTCCTTCTTCTTCCTCCAAGTTTTCCTCCCTGGGTTTTTCAATTCTCTCCCATTCCGTATCTTCTTCTACATTCTACTTTTTAGCACTAGGGAGCTTGATTTTGCCTTTCCCGTTTACACTTTCACTCTTTATGTTCCCTGACTCCTTGTTTTTCCCCTGTTTGGGGTGCTTTACCATTGCATTATTCTTGCAATAGCCTTTGATTAGCAGAATAAGGCCTTCATGTAGGATAGGGCGCGTTTCCTTTTTCCTATGAGCATATAAACTTTGGACCAAGGAGAAGCGAAGATAAAAGGGAAAAGACAAACTTACCTTGTGCCTGAAATGGTTAAGGAAGACAAAGTGGAATTTGTGCACTTGCTTACTTCTTCCATCTAGGATGAAGTACTCCCTTATGCAGCTTAAGACATCCCTCCATATCCCTTTAATCTGATCCAATTCATAGAAATCCCCATTCTTGACTATCTTATGTTCTTCCTCATCCATTTTGGGGAACTTACAAAAGGTCTCATTCGAAATGCTTGTCTACTTAGAGAATTTAAGTCCATCCGTAGGTAGCCCTATAACCTCAGCTATAAAATCCTCTGTTAAGTTCACGGTGATACCATGCAGGGTGACCCTTTCATCAGTCCAATTTTTGAAAAAAGCCGTAGTGATATGCGGTTTTGACCCATGGAGTCTTTCCATATAGCTCACAACTTTTCCTTTCTACAGAATTCTCTAGACTTCTTGTTTCTCTTTCCATTCATCACAGCTCTTGGGTTCCTGTTTCTGGGGTTCTCCCTTCCTTTCGCATGCCATTCTCATTTTCTTTGAAACCCAGTTGCTATGGTCTTTACAATGATCCCACCTACTACCAAATTAATTGGAAAGTTGGCTTTGTTTGTGCTTATTTAGGATCCGCTTCTCACTCTTGAGGGCCTTCTTCTTTAATGATTGTTGTCCTTTCCCCGCGCTGCCACTCCTCCTACTCAATATATTTCTATTACACTCCAATCTTTCCTTCCTTTGCATGGGTTGCATCATGAAGAATGAGTGCCCTAAAATCCACGTTCTTTTCTAATGTTTCATGCCACCTCACTGTTTGACCTGCTCGAACTGCACAATTAGCTAGCCAATCTGCAACACCATTGGCTTCATGAAAGGTGTGGGTTATAATCACTTCTTCAAATTTTTTTATTAATGTTTTCATCTCCATTACCTTATCCTCTGTGGTCCAAGACACAATATTTATATTATTAATGAATATTGGGAAGACCTTGTTTCATTAGTACTTTGGGTGTAATACACGACTTATAAGTGCCTAAACAAGGCCACACCATTATAATTAGTATTTGGCACTAAATTATTTCTAACCATAGAATTCATGGTGCCCTCCTTAAAAATTGCATGGATTGATTAGTTAGACAACCAAAAATCTTTAAGCATAAGGTTAGAAGACCTAGAGCACTTGAATGAGAAGCATGCCCAAGACAATTAGAGTTAGCAAATTGAGAAGGTGTGTCAGAAGCATTGGCATGACAAGCATATCAAGAATAAGGAATTAAATGAAGAACCATTTGAGTTTCTCTATGATTATAAGTACTTTAAGCACCCAATAAAGTTACAAATATGGTGGATGGACCCCTACATCACCCATCACATCTTGGAGATAGGTGCATATAAGTTATGCATGTTATCTATAAAAATGATCCTTGGGTATTTCAATGGAAATAATTAAAGCCATATATATAGTAAGATAACACTCGTGCCATAGAAATACTGACTTCTTGGTCATAAGTCAGTTGGAAGTAAGTTGACTAAGATATCATTTGGCACAAGCCAAACCGTTATTTTAATTATTTTATTTGTTTTGTATGTAGTGTATAAAGGTAGCGAGTGGTTCATGATGGCTTTAAGAACTTATGTGTTAACACTTCATCCATAATTCCAATCAGGTGAGTTAAGAACTTGCACATATAAATGCATGAGGCTAGACATCTAAGTAATGGGCACATGAAGATTACCGTGTGAAAATAGAAGCAACAAAAGAGACATGTGCACAAGATGAATAGTGTAGGGCACTTAAAGTCCCAATAATGAACTACTCTAGTACTACCTTTACACAAAAACTACAAGAAGGAACATCAATTGATCTAATATCAGAACCTTAAGAGGCAAGTGAAGACATTTAACATGGTTGAGTGCAAGGTAGATAGTGAAGATGCACATTTTAAAAGTGTGCAAGAGCATTAGGAAAGAAATAAAGCACTGAAGGGCTAATGCAAGGGATTTGTATGGGGTAGGATAGGCCAAGGTAAGATGATTCACAATAAATAGACTAAGATAGAGAAGTACACTTAAAATAGGATCATAATCAGAAGATAGTAGAATTGAGGAGGTTAAATTATGTGTATGTGAGGCATTATGCCTAGGTTACCACAAATAAGGCAAAGGTCATGCCAAAGGATACATGTGTAGAAGGATAATGTCTAAGATAGCTAGCATCCATCCAAAAAATAATAGGAAGTGACTATTTGAATTTCACATCACTTCACTAAAAATTCTATTAAGAGCATTTAATAAGGTTATGGTGGTGAGACATAGATACATAGTTAATACATACAAGACAAGACATTTTTGAGGATCTCATAGATTTTTACATTTTCCAATAAATTGAGGCACCTACACCATTAAACCTACATTAATACTAGTGGTTGATAAGAGAAGGCTATAAATTACCAAGAATATAACTTTCTTAGGTTATAAATTTTATGCTAACTCTAAGACTTAGTGCAAACAAAGCAAGATACTAGAGAGCTAAAGAGATAAAACTTTGCCATATGAAAATTTAACCAAGTTAGGCAACAAGAGTGAAAGAAAGAACATTGAAATGAAGTGCATTCATAAGTGAAGATAGTGTGAAGGGCTGAATAGAGAGAATTAATGTAGGGATCAAAGCAAAATGAGAAGGTATCACCTAGGTCACCATTAATGATCAGGGAAGCTCAGATTTGAATGCATAGTTGAAGATCTTATGACTACAAAAGTGTTATCCATCATTTGAGGCTTTGATAAGCCACACATCCCCAAGTTCAACATAAGCTACTTCAATATGGTGAAGAATTAAAAGGAATTGAGCTCCAAAGAGGTGAATCTAGAACCCAAGAGGGTTAAGATTATAGAGGAAGTGATGGATGCTAAAACTAAGGTGTAATTAGTCATGGTAGTTAGCGACATGGATATTGATACTGAGGCACTAACCAAGTTGTCCTATCAGTATATGTAGTATCCCTTTGAGGTTAATGTAGGGGAAAATTGGTACTCTTTCATGCATAATTATTATCTAAAGGAGTATAACCATTATATGTCAACTCATTTATAGGACTTGGTGTAGGAATAGATGTTAGACACAGGGCACAAGATGTCAGAGGGCAATGCATTGTTTGATGTTTTGATTTGAGATAAGTTGAAGGATATAGGTGTAACTTAGCTCTATGAGTTACCCTACTTTAAAAACCTATAAGAACTTCTCCAGTTCCTACTCTCGTGTATCTATGAGGACCACTTCTATTTTTTAGGGTAGCACATGAAGATATCATTATAGTGAATCAAGAGGATAACTAGGCTACCAGATGCTAGACAAGACATTCATCAAATGATGGATGATATCAAAGAGGTGGAGCACATCATGAAACTCCTCAACTACTACAAAGGGATTTCACATTGCCCATTAACAATTATGATGACCCAGGCATGAGGGTGGTGGCATGACTTGTAAGCTCCAAGTTATACCTAGATGGATGATGGATAGATGTGTTTAAGTCATACCTCTACATTATGTATCATATGGTGTAAGACATATAGTTTAATATCACATAATTAACTATTAAATAGTTGATTAAGAATACAATAAAGTGACACAACATCAAAATTACCTTTAAGTGGGGATCCATCCTCATCTTGATCATGATGGAAGAGATCAGGATTCCAAATGGGAGTGAAGACAACTTATGGGTGTTCTTAGAGCACCATGAATCCCCCACACACAAGTATAAGGACTACACCTACACCACTACCTTTAGCCCTAAATAAAATAATCATGTAATGTACTAGTGTGATTAGTACATCAAATCCTTTATATTAGAGTGGCACATCCTCTAAGGGATCCCCCAAATCATGTTTGGGATAATAGTCTTTGTTGTAATGTAACACTATTATGTCATGTTTTTAGTGCTAAAAGATAGAAATAGGTCAATATGGTGGAAGCTCCCCTTCAAATTTTTGGAAGAATACTTTAAGGATACACTACATAGGATCCCAAAAACATAGTGAATGGATATTCTAGTTAAGAAACTAGATGTGAAAAGAAAGAAGTTGAGGCATAGGTTTCCCCATACATATGAAAGAGCGATAGAAAATGAAGAGGATAACTTGGATCAAATAAACATTGATCCAATTCAAGAGGTGACTATAATTGGATTCATCCATAGAATTTACTATGAGATGAAGCCAAGGAAGAAGGATTCCAATGCTGGGTCAAGTGCCAAGAAAAAATAAGACCCCCTAGTACTAGTCATAGATGAAGGAACCCTTGCAGCCATAGAGAAGAAAAATTCTCTCTAACAGAAGAGAGGGAAAACTTTAAAGAAAATAAAAGAGTGCCTAAAGCTCAAAACCACCTCAAAAAAGGAGGCATCCTTCTTAGTTTCATCTAAGAAGTGCATCAAGTTTATGCTAAATACCTAACCTGACACAAAGAAGAAGAAGAGGAAGGCTTGGATTCTGGTGGTAAAGGTAGTCCTCTCTGACATAAAGGAGGAAGTGGAAGAAGTGGAGGAAGAGGAAGGGGAGGAATAAGGTGTGATAGGTACCTATATTTTGCCCAAGGAAGTTAAGTACTCATCAAGTGAAGGGAACCCCTCCCCAACACCTCAAACTAATCCAAAAAAGTGCATAAGGAGATTGAGAAAAATTAGGTTCAATGAATCCAAAATATAAAGGGTGTAGGAGCTGTGGGAGAAAAAAGAAGAAATGACTAAGGCAGGGGTGCCAAAGGAATTATATGAGATGGTAGAGGCTAAAGTGTACATAAAATAGGATGAGCACTAGGTGTTGATGGAAGAAAGAAGCTAGGAAGGAGAAAAAGGTAAGGAGCTCGAAGAGGCAACCCAATTAGGCATATCAATGGAAGAACTAAAACACTAGTAGAATGACATAGGCCTTGACCAAGTGCATATTGATATGATGCTTAAATTATATTAGAGGTATGAAGAGATGAAAGCCAAGGGCATGTCCTAAGCTAAAATTAATCAGCTAGAGGCTTAGGAAATAAGAGAGTGAGAAACTAAATATGTAATGAAAGCCATGTAAAGGAAGGATGAGAAAGAAAGAGCCAATAAGGAAGAGGTAGAAAGAAAGGCCAAGGAAGAGAAGGCCAAGAAAAAGGAAAGGAAGGAAGAAGTAGTCTAGGTAGAAAGGGATATAATCTTGAAAGAGAGAGAGGAGAAGAAGGTAACCACAAGTACGGGACCAAATAAAGAAAAAGTATTTAAAAAGATGCCAAACATCACCACCAGTACAATAGAAGAAGTTTCATAGAAGGAATGCACTAGTTCTAAAAGGGCACTTGGCTATAAAGAAGGAGATACTAGCACCTTAAAAAATCAAATAGAGAAGGAGGTTGAGTTCCTATTAAGGAGAGAGTAAGAGAAAGATGGTCAAACGCATGTTTGCACCACATAGCCACTATAAGAGAAAATGGACAAAAAGGAAAGTCCATAGAATAACCCCTAGAGGAGGAACATGATGGTGAGCCAAGCATCAAAGAAAGATAAAAAGAAGAAGAGGGAGAATAAGAATAGGAAGAAGGAGAAGAAAAGGTCGTATAAGAAGGCACTATCTCGAACACCAGCATAAGCAATGAATAAGTGTTAGGAGAGGATGTGGAGTTTATGCTAGACAATAGATAAAGCTATTAGTATTGGCTTAAAGAAAAGAAGGACCTCTGCCTGATATAGTGCAACCTCAAAAAAAAGACATGACCCTAAAGTGTCACTAGGTTTCTTAGGTGTTGGATTGCTACATGGACAAGCCCAAATTTGAGGTTCCAACAAAGCCAATTTAGAGGACCAAGAAGCTATAGGAAGGGCATGATTTACAACTCTTAAATTCTCATGACATAAAACCTATACACTTAGCCAACACCTTGATAAATATGGCCTCTACTGTATCATGTAATAATATCATCAATGATGTTTATGACTATAGTTGAAAGAAAATAACAATAAAGACTAAAAAGGAGATCAAGGCAACCAAGCTCCAACTACAACAACTTGTGGAGCACATAGGAAAGGTAGATCCATCCCTCCTAGATGAGATGGATACCTCAAAGAAGAGTGAATTTGACTAGTTTTGCATGCTTGTGGAGTAGATTCTCCCTAGGATGAGGTTGGTGCTCAAGTACCAACAAGACCCATGTGAGGCCCTAAGGAGTTTTAAAAAAATATGGATGTGGTCATAGACTTATTGACCAAATTTGACTTTTAGGTCAAATTGGGACCCCTATTGTAAAAACTTGAGTTTTATATGTTTTAGGGGGTTTAGTGTTTGGTCATAAGGTATATCATAGGCCATTTAATGTTATTAAATGTTACATTAGCCTTGGTCATTAATCTTAATAACCAACATATACTTTTGAGTCATTTTAGCGGTCAAAATTAAGCATTTAATGAGTTGTAAAAATTTATTGGGAAGTGTGAAGGTCCAAAAATGTGATGTCACATCCCATGTGTCCTTAGAGGTATTAATCAGCTCACATAACTAAAAAGTGGTAGGTTTATCAGAAGAAAAGTTAACTTTCTAGAGAAAGGAGAAGAAAATGGAACTTATATAGCCCATGGGGAAGTGTGCCACATAGGAAAAACTCATATAAGATACCTTCATCTTCCCCACACTCATACAAACATTTTATTTGATTTATAAGTGCAAGTTTTGGCCCAAAACCATTATGTTCCATCTTTGCTTTCTTAGACATACAAAAGTGACCTTCAAGTTTTCAGTCAATACAAATAGATGAGAGAGTTTCAAGTCAAATAATTTTAGGAGTTTATATTACACTTAGATACATTAATTTACATATAAATATTTTGAATAATGGTGGTATGTTCTTCGTGAACCATCCTCATGAAGTTGATTGTACTTTTCTACCTGCTAATCTATGTAAGTTATAAGTTTTCCTTTTTTTGAGTAAGTCCATAAAAATAGTTGTTTAGGTTAATTACAAATGATTTTGGATTCCTTATATAATTTTACCTATGTTTTTTTTCATGTTTAAATTTTATTTTATGACTAAACCATCTCATGTTGGTAGATTAGTCTCATTTGGATGATAGGTAGGTTTCCACTATCTACAAAGTTTCTCATGCTTTGGGAATGTTTATAGAGAGTTTTGATAGTTCCATCATCATTTTTCCATGATTTAATAATCATATTTCCTTGATTATTAGTCTCATTACATCTTCTTTAGATCTAAATTTTAGTCTATAGTCATACTTAGTCACCTCTCATCTACTTTACAACCTTAGTCATGGCTTGTAAAGGTTTTGAATACATCTGTATAAGTGTAATTAAGGTATAAGAGTTGTGGTATTTATTATAACATGAAATATTTAATTTATATTTCAAATAATGGATAAAAATGTTATGTTAATGCACATTGTTCATACTTGTGCTCATTGTCTGCCATGGAAGTGCACCTACAAGTGTTTTGAAGGAAGTTTCCACATTGAGAAGAAGGTTTTTAAGTTGGTTTAAAATGATTTGAAATATGTAAAATGTATTTGTAGGTATGAAATATGTTTACATCTCATAAAGGATCAATGATAATGCTTACTACTTATAACCACTATTGTTTCTTGTATACCAGAGTAACCACCTATAGGTGTTATTGATAAAAATCAAAAGGTCATTTTAAAGTGTTGAAATAAGTATTTGAACTCTTATTGAGGTCATGGATGGTTGGAAACATTATAAAATACCTTTTGGGATTTTTATATGGATATAACAAGTTGAAAATCACCTCCAAGGTGGAAGACTAACTCAGGGATTTTGTCCTTAAAAAATGAAAACAAAGATCCTAGAGTGTTTTGAAAATAACATATGACATGGCTACATGAGATTTTAGAACATCCAAATGGATTGATTTTTTAAAATATAGCATGGATAATAAAATTAAAAATATATAAGATAGATAATAAATGGATAATTTTTATAAGGCATTCCAAAGTTGCTTGCAAAAGCATTGAGCTCAAGTAATGTTCACCTACAAGACTATGACCCAAATGACACCTTATTTACCCAAGTTGTAAACTAGACTAAACACTATGAATAAATGTTTCAAATGGTTAAATTGACCATAGTTTACTTAAATAACAATCAAATGGAGTGATAATTAGTGTTTTACTCCCCATCTATACCTACAGGTCCCCTATTCACCATAGTGAAGCCTACAGGCTGGTTGTAGGGTCATTATGGGGATAGAATAGTACATTAGTAATGGACCTAATTTAAATAATTAACATGAAAATTATAGTGATGTAAGTTGGAGTATGTTGTGGAAGGTTTAAAATAGGTTTTTATTCATTATATTCAAGGCCTAAAACAAGCATTAGAACCTACAGGATTCTTTTTTACCTTTAGCTAGCTGAGTAGACATACAGTGAGCTAGAAAGAGAGATTCCTTGTTGATTGGTAATATACAAACATGAGTGGAAAGTTATAAAAACATAACATGATATAATAAATTTATTAAAGTTCTAACTATATATC
Organism: Torreya grandis; assembly: GCA_037957365.1. Lineage (NCBI taxonomy): Eukaryota > Viridiplantae > Streptophyta > Pinopsida > Cupressales > Taxaceae > Torreya > Torreya grandis. The sequence continues at coordinate 3,629,675 of JARHVA010001165.1, read as the reverse complement.
CAAATCCAAATTCAAAACTAGTGAAACCTATAGGACCCAAAAAACTCCCACATAGTCAACTGGAAGTGGTTGTGAATGGACAGTGAGCAATTTTTATGAGTAGGGGCATAGATGGAAAAAATTATAATGGAAGGTGATAATTATACCTTAAAAATTCATTAAAATTTAATTTTTTTCATAAATTTCACCTATAATCACCCTAAACAAGAAAAATGTAGTTAGTCTTTGAATATCAAATACACAATCATTTTTTTGCATGTTCAGTCTTAGAATTTGGATGAGTCAAGAGGTTTGTTGACCTGGATCATAGCTAAAATTTTTTATATATACTTTATAATTCATGATTTATCTCATACAATATTTATTTTATCTAGGATAAAAGGGGAAGTACCCTCTATTTTGTCTCAGATAGAGGGTACTTTCCCTTGAATACAAACTTCCTATTTTAGTGAATAAGGTGAGAATGGTGGGTCAAAAGGTTTATTTGAACTTATAGAGACATTTTTAAAGTTTTAGCATAACTATTTTTTATCATGAAAACTTTCCATATATAATGTAAACCCAATGGGATGATCTAGACCATCAGGTTTACAAGCAAGCCTACTAGGCAAGTTTTGGCCTAGTGCCCAATTGAAGGGTCACTCACACTTCTATCCCTAACTAATATTTATATAATATTTAGTTATGTTTTAAAGACCAAAATATAGGTTTATAAATATTTTATAATGTAGGGTAATCTTAAGGAAGTCATATTTGGGATTTGAGGTATAGACAAGATATAAGACAAACATTTTACTTATGTCTTAATGGGGGGTCTTTCACACTTATATCATGTGATGATATTTGTAACATATTTAAACATTTTTATGGGGTCAAATAAGATGTATTAAAAATATTAATATGTCAAGAAAACCAAATTAATTCATTTTTGGATGTTGGGACTACTCAAGGATGCAAAAAAGGAGAAAAAGAGCTTGATGGGGGATGTTCAAATGTTCATATCTTCTTAGAGGTTTTGAATGGATGATAAAGGTGTTTATATATGTTAATATTTACCTTGAATATCAATATTTTTATATTTTTTTTCAATTTGAATGTTAGGTTTTTATGAACAATGCTTAAGAGGTCAAATAGGACTAAAACCCTTGCAAACCCTCAATCAAGACTAGTTTGGAGAAATGGAGTTGGATAGATGATATAATGGAATATTTTGAAAATAAAACATATTTTAATTTTTATAGGACTCACTAAATATCCATCCCATACCTTTTAGTTGTATGGACTTGTACAGACATGGTATAAAATTAGATTTTCTTGATAGTTTTATGCATTGTGTAGGCTAAAGGAATATTCTAAAGATGAAATAAAGTTTTAAGGTAATATTATTAATTTTATTAACTCCTTATGGTAATTTAATTTAAATAAAAAACTCCTATGTATCAAAACTAGAGCTCTCATCTCAATCAGTCAAAACTGGCATAGTGGACAAGCTAGTGAGAAGGGTGGGAATCTTCAAGTGAGGTGATTTGAAGGTGTCCCTAAGGATTATAAGGCCATGTATGGTATTTAAAATTTTAATCCACTCCATCTCATGTATTTTTATGAGAAAATAATGCCAATTTTGAGGCTAAGTGTGTAGGGTGCATGAAAAAAGGAGTTTTCATGATAGTAGATGATGATAGCTCATTTTGGGATGATTTTGGGTGACCAAGCTTGAAAATAATACATGGAGAGGCATGAATAAAACCATTACCATTAATTTAAATAATTTTAACTATTAATAATTAGTTATTAGGATTCTAATAAGCTCAAATTATGAAGGTAGTTTTTTTTAGCCAATTAAGAGGATTTTATGCCACTTTGCAAGAGTTTGATGACCTCGATGGACACTTGAGCTTCCTAAAATTTCATGATTCATCCCATATCATCTTCTCATGTATAATTAACTAATTTTATTATATTTAAAAGTGTCTTTATGACCATTATAATTCTCTCTTCTCCTCTCTCTCTTAAGTTCTATAAGAACTAGCCATTTTGGCCATTGTAACTTATGCTCCTCCTAAGTATGGTGAAGCCTTGATCATTTTCATACAATTTTATCAATAATACTACTGATTTTTACCTTTTCATGACTATTAATAGTGTGTTTTACTTGAATATTGGATCTTTCTTAGTGAAGACTATAGATTCCTTAGCATGTCTCATTCTTCCATCCTATTTGTTGTTGGAAAAATTCTTCTTATAGGGCTTGTGAATTATTATAGGAAATGTCAAGGATTGAGTGAGTTAGTATATTCATTATTTCCATTCAATTCATCTTGTCTATTCTTCCTATCTTTTTACATTCATCCATAATGTCATAATCTAACATCAATGTGAGAAGATACAGATTGGAAAAGTGTATGTTCAGTTTGTCCCTTGATTTCATGTGTAACATGTAGCTAGTTGGAAGTCATCATGTTATTTGGTGTATCACCTCCTTTCTAATAGTTTACTTTCAATTATCTCTCTCCCTCCCCCCCAAAAAACTTTAGGTATAGTTGTAATCTAAAGTGGTACATCAAGGGAGCTATCCCTATATAGATATTTACCTCATCCTTAGGATACCCACAAGCCTAGAGGTGTTTTCATTATGCCACTTGGATGAGGAAATATTTGAAATCTTATCAAAGGGTGTAAATTCAAGTGACAATATTTTTTGGCACACTCGGTGGGACTCTTGGTCTAAGAAGTTGAAGGATTTTTGATGTTGTTATTCAACACATTAGCCTTTGGAGGCATCTATTCAAGCATCAATGACAACTCTAAAGATATATCAAGTGGTCAAGTATCCAAGGTTATCCTTTGAAGATTTTTGGTAACATTTTCCTTTGTGTTCTTGATTCAATGAGGTTTCATGACTAATTTTGGTGTTGAGCACTATTTTACACAAGTTGGTGAGACATTTCAAGCTTGTGCCATTCCCTATCAATATGAACAAGTTCTTAATCATCTATTTCATGAATTTTATTATCCCATTCATGAATTATATCAGTCATATATCTAGCCTTATCAATGTCTTTTTCTACCTAGTCAACCTATCCACTTCTCAAGTCAATCCATTTCCACCTTCAAGAAAACTCTTTTGGGATATGAGAGGTCTATGTTGGATCTTGATACTCTAAGAGGATATGGTTAAGAGTTTCTTACTCATCTTATTTATAAGGTGATAAATGAATTATATTTAGTCAAAATATAGTGGTTACTTATAAACAGAGACAATTGGCAAAGGCTCACAAGTGAGATGATTGATGTGAGTGACCTAGTTTCTTTCGTAGACGATAGGCTAGGAGTTAATAAAAGGTAACCTCACTAAACCTATCAGCCTCTATATCCACTTCCTCAATTTTCCTATTATCCATATTTGATCCCTACTCATGATCCAAATCAAGAATATCAATTTCATCCTTCTCCCAATCATTTGGAAGAGAGAGTTTAAAGTAGAAACCTTATTTTTAAAGCTAATCTTGATAGGAAAATTGATTTGGCTAATATGCATATGAAATAGTCCATGTTGGTAGGAAATGAAGTGGAGTTTAATCCCTCATTTCCCTCTAACATTACATCCCCACCACATCAAAAAGAGACTTCTAATCCTAAAATTCTAAGATGGAATAAGATAGTGGAGTCATGGGCAAAGAAAGAAGAGATAACTATTGTTGAGTGTGAAGTTGATACTTTGCAAGTCCCTCCCACCCTTCCTCAAGAAACCTCTTATCCTCCATATGAGACTTATTATAGTCCTTATCCTCATGATTATGCCTATGAACTTCAAGAAATATTTTTCTAAGATAACCTAGCCAAGTAAATTAGAGAGCTGGAGTTAAGGATGAAGTTGCTAAGTCAAGGTGTGATGGAAGGTTTAGACCCAAAAGAAGATCATATGCATAAACACACCCCATATATCCCTACTTAATAAAGTGTTCAAATTGAATTAGATGTGAATGAATTTATTTTCAAGTGGAAGGAAGATAACCATGATATCTTATCCCAAGGTCTACCTCCCCTTCCTCAAGAGCTCCCAAAAAAACCCCAACTTTACATTCTCAATCTAATTTTGAGCCCTATTTTCCACCTCCACCAAATAGTTCCTCTTTCCATCATCCCATAAGCCTTTAACTTGATGGACCTATGATATGAGAACATAAAAAAGAGCCTTTTGTGAAGGAAAATTCAAAACTTTTACTTGAAGAAAGTATAACTCATTGGCAACCTCATTAGGCTAGGTCATCAGATTTTAAGATGCCTAGTTTTGGCATCACCAAAAAGGAGAAGGATATGGAATACCTTGTATCCCTTGACAATAAATATTAGATTATGATATCTAAGACATAATTTGAGATCCCTCAAGAGGTCTTAAGTGTTAAATAATAGGTAAGCCCTTCTGTTAAGTCTTCTTGTTTAGTTGATAATGAAGAATACCTTTCTCGTGTTGAAGAGGAAATCTTGGATGAAGTACTTTTAGATCCTAAGGAATAGGATGAGGGAGCTTATCTTGTTTTTCCTCTTCACAATTTTTATCAAAAAGAAGATGAGGACTTATGGTAGAAATTTAAAGACATGTATAATGAATTTGAGTCTCTCAAGGGGTTTAATATGTCATTAGATCTAATTATAAGTGTGGATGAACAAGATGACATTGTCCAACATTTCATCGATGAGAAAGATCAAAGTCCCCATCAGCCTTTGGAGGTCAATACAAACTTATAGTGGCATCAATCTTTCAAGGAACAAGAGATCATTCCTTTTGAAACCATGCCTATAAAGAAGATGAAAGTTGATCATGAGATGAGAAGTAGGAAGCAATATGAGGTATATGTCCAAAACTAGGAGGAATAATTTTAAATTTTGGACCCATTTGAAGATGGTATACTTGAGAGCATAATAAGTGAGGTGCCAAGAAGTAGTTCTGGTTCATCAATTGTTCAATCCAAAGATCATCATGATTGGCACTTGATTCACCTCACCAAGAAGGAGATGAAAGAAACTTTACTTTTAATATTAGAAATTAAGGGAGGTATACTTGATTTTTAGTTGTGTATAGTTTCTTGCTTCATGTTTTCCTAATTTCTTTGAGCACAGGTGTGTGTCTTGTTTGTTTTTTTGCTTTGTTTTGTTTGTTTTATTTACTTTTTATAATTGAGGTAGTCAATTAGTTGTCTTATCTTGGTCAAGCATGTGTTCAATGGTCAAGGTCTCTTTGTTTGTCTTAGACTTTAGATGACTCCCTAATCCCAATGGATTGATAAGGCTACTAGTCTAGTTACCATATTAGGTATGCTACCCCTATGATTTGCCAATTTGTTAACCAAAATTGACTTTAGGTTAAAGTACCACCCCTATAGGTAAACACCCGAGTAAATGTTTTATGGGGTTTTATTTTTGTTCATAAGGTATATAATAGGTCATTTAATGTTATTCAATGTTATATTAGTCTTGGTCATTAATTTTATTAGCCAACATGTCCTTTTGAGTCATTTTAGAGGTCAAAATTAAGAATTTAATGATTTGTATGGTTTTATTGGGAATTATAAAAGTCCTAAAATGTGATGTCACATCCCATATGTCCTTAAAGGTCTTAATCAACTGACATAACTTAAAAGTGATAGGTTCATTAGAAGAAAAGGTAGATTTCCTAAGAAAGGAGAAGAAAGTGGTACATGTATAGCCCATGGGGAAGTGTGCCATGTGGGAAAAGTTCATGGAACATCCCTTGATCTTCCCCAGACTCATAAAAATGTTTGATTTGATTTGGAAGTGCCATTTTTGGCCTAAAACTATTCTTCTCCATCTTTGCTTTCCTAAAAATACAAAAGTAACCTTCAATTTTTTGCTCAGTATAGATAGATGAGAAGGTTTCAAGTCAAATAATTATAAGAGGTTGTAATAAACATATATACCCTCATTTTAGTATAAATATTTTGAATTATTATATATTTTTATTCATGAACCATCCTCATGAAGTTGACTATACTTTTCTACTTACTAATTTCTCTAACTTATAGGTTTTGCTTCATTTTTAGCAAGTCCGTATGAACCAATTGCTGAGGTTGATTATAGATTATTTTACATTACTTATATAATGTTACCCATGAATTTTTTCATGTTTAAATTTGATCTTATGACTAAATCATCTCATGTTGTTAGATTAGTCGCATTTGGATGATAGGCATGTTTCCATTATCTATAGAGTTTCTCATGCTTTGGGAATGCTTCCATAGAGTTTTGATAGGTCTATAATCATGTATACATGATATTTTTATCTCCTTTCCTTCATTATTAGTCTCATTACATATTTTTTGGATCCAATTTTTAGTCCATAGTTATACTTAGTCACCTCTCATCTACTCTTCAACCTTAGTCATATATTGTGAAGGTTTTGAGGGCATCTATAGAAGTGTGATGAAGACTTAACAGTTGTGGTATATCCTCTTATAAAATTAAATAGTTAAATTATCTTTCAAATAATGGAGAAAAATTTATGGAAATGCACAATGTTCATACTTGTGTTCATTATTTGCCATGGAAGTGCACCTACAGCTGCTTTGAAGGAAGATTCCACATTGAGAAGAAGGTGTTGAAGTTGGTTTAAAATGATTTGAAATATTTAAAATGTATTTGGAGGTATGAAATAGGTTTAAAAATCATAAAGTATCAAATTTAATTCTTACTTCCTAAATCCACTTGTGTTACCTGCATACCAAAATAACTGCCTATAGGTGGTCTTGATAAAAAATCAAAAAGCGATTTTGAAGTGTTGAAATAAATATTTGAACCCTTATTGAGTTAATAAAAGGTTGGAAACATTATAATAGACCTTTTTTTTATTTTTATATGGATAAAACAAGTTGAAAATCACCTCCAAGGAGGAGGACTAACTCAAGGACTTTGTCCCTAAAAAATGAAAATAGATATCCTAGAGTGTTTTAAGAATAACATATGACATGGATACATGAGCTTTTGGGGAATCCAAATGGATTGGTTTTGTAACCTATATCATGGATAAGAAAATTTAAAATATATAAGATAGATAATAAATGGATAATGGTTATGAGGTAGTCCAAAGTTGCTTACAAAAGTACTTTGTCTAGGCAATGTTCACCTATAGGACTGTGACCTAAAAGACACCTTTACCCAAGTTGTAAAATGGATTACACACCATGTATAAACGTTTAAAATGGTTTAAGGTTCCTTAATTTGCATAAATAATCAAGTAGAGTGATACTCAGTGTTTTTCTCCCCATCTATACCTATAGGTCCTTTATTCACCACAATGAAACCTACAGGCTGTTGTAGGGTCATTATGGAGATAGACTAGTACCTTAGTAATGGACCTAATTTCAAGCATGAACATGAAAATTATATTTATGGAAGTTATATTATTGTTTTTTAAGGTTTAAAATAGGTTTTTATTAATTATCTTCAAGGCCTAAAATAAGCATTAGAACCTACAAGATTCTTTTTTACCTACAGATGGCTGAGTAGACACACAATGAGCTAGAAAGAGAGATTCCTTGTTGATTAGTAATCTTAAAATATGAGTGTAAAGTTATAAAAACCTAAAATTATATAATAAATTTTTGAAATGTCTGAGTTATACATCCAAATCGAAATTCAAAACTAAAGAAACCTACAAGACTCAAAAAACTCCCACACAGTCAGCTGGAAGTGGTTGTGAGCAAATAATAAGAAATTTTGATGAGTAGGGGAATATATGGAACAAATAATATTATAAGGTGATAAGGATACATTAAAAATTCCTTTTTTCATGAAAATTAAACTTGCAATCACCCTAAACAAGAAAAATGTAGTTAGTCTTTGACTATCAAATACACAGTCAATTTTTTACATGTTCAATCTTGGAATTTTGATGATTTGAGTGGAATATTGACCTGAACCAAAGATAAAAATTGGTATATATCCTATATAATACATTAGTGATATCATAAAATATTTATTTTTTCTAGGATAATAGGGTAATTACCCTCTATTTTATCTCAGATAGAGGGTACTTCCCCTTGAATGCAAACTACCTATTTTAGTGAATAAGATGAGAATGGTGGGTCAAAGTTTGATTGAAATCTATAAATATGTACAAAAATTTGTAACATACCTATGTAAATAATTAAAACTTACCATAGAGAATATAAACATAATGTGATGATCTGGACCATCAGGTTTACAAGAAGGACTATTAGGCAAGTTTTGGCCTAGTGCCCAATTGAAGGGTCACTCAAACTTCTATCCATAATTAAGATTTATATCCTATCAAAGCATGTTTGAGGGACCAAAATATAGGAGTATAAATATTTTTGAATTTATGGGAAGCTAAATGAGGTCATATTTGGGCTTTAAGGTATAGACATGATACAAGACCAACATTAGGTCCATGTCCAAATAGGGGGTCTTTCACACTTATAACATGAGATGATATTTGTAACCAATTGAAACATGTTTATGGGGTCAAATAAGATGTGTTAAAATTTTTAAGATTTAAATAAAACCAAATAAAGACATTTTTGGACATTGAGACAACTTAAGCATGCAGGAAAGGATAAAAAGAGCTTGATGGGGGATGTTCAAATGATCATATATTTTGGAGGTTGTACATTTATGATCAAGGTGTTTATATATGTTAATAGGGTCCTTGAAGATCATTCTTGTGATATTTTTTTACAAGTTAAACATCAATTTTTTTATGAACAATGCTTAAGAGGTCAAACATTCCTAAAACCCTTATAAACCCTCAGTCAAGACTAGTTTGGAGAAATGGAGTTGGATATCTGATATAATGGAATATTTTGAACATTAAACCTATTGGAAGTTGTAGAGGACCCACTCAAGCTCCCTCCCATACCTTTTATCTATATGAACATGGTATAAAAAATATTTTATTGATTAATTTATGTATTGTGTAGGCTATAAGAGGATTATAAAGATGAAATAAAGTTTGAAGGGAATATTAGGGTTTTTAATAACTAATTATGTTCATTTAATTCCAATAAAAAACTCCTAAGTGTCCAAACTAAAGCTCTCATCTTAGCTAGTCAAAACTGGCATAGTGGACAAGCTAGTGAGAAGAGTGGAAATATTCAAGTGAGATGATTTTAATGTATCCCTATTTGCAGTTAGAAAACTTCTTGCAGGGCATATGAAGTGTTCTAAAAATATCAAATATTGAGTGAGTTCATATATTAATTAGTGATATTAAATTCATCTTTTATAGTCCTCATATCTTTTTACATTCATCCATAACCTCATAATGTAACATTGATGTGAGAAAATATAGATTGGAGAAGTGTATGTTTAGTTTGTCCCTTGATTTCATGAGTAACATGTAGCTAGTTGGAAGTCATCATGTCATTTGGTGTATCACCTCCTTTAGAATAGTTTTATTTCATTTATATCTCTCCCTTTTCCCCCTAAAACTTTAGGTGTAGTTACAATCCAAAGTGTTACATCAAATGAGCTATCCCTATCTAGAGATTCACCTCATCTTTAGGATACCCACAAACCTAGAGGTGTTTCCATTGTACCATTTGGATGAGGAGGAATTTTTCATCTCCTTAAAGGGTTAAAATCAAAGTGATAAAAATACCTCTTCAATATACTTAAATATGGCATCGAAGAAGCAGACATAATATTTTTCAACTTTTCCAACTAGGCAACAGTTATCGATCTATGCCTCAAGAAGGTAAAGGAGGAGAAGGATGATTTATTTCAACACTCCTTCATAGTAACTAGGACCAAGCACATGAAATTAATGGAAAATTTTAACTCCCACATCACTCAATTTAATACTTAAGCAAAATATTTGGAGGCAATCTTTTTCACCTTCCAAAATAAGGCTAGTAAGCAGGGGGAGATCTTGGATGGTAGGGTGAAGCATGCAAAAGATAGTCTTGAAGCCTTTAGGAAAGAATTAGAAAGCATGAATGTGCCAGCTCTCAACGCTGTGTCCACTAAATCAAATGGTTTTATTGAAGAAATTATGGTTTTTATCTAAGGTTTTGATAATTTCAAGGTAGATCTAGAGTAGGGTGCACCCAAGTTTTGTGTACCTAAGGTGCTAAAAGACTAGTCTAGGGTGGACTAGTAATTTTGTATAAGGTAATGTTGGGCCCCCTTTTCTAGAAATTATGTGGACCATGACAAAAAGACCTATCTCAATATGAGGAAACATTTAGAGTGATTTCTCCTTTTGTATATTTTTTCACCAGTTGGAGTCCCTGAAGATCTCACATTAGCTAGTAGGTAGTTGCATGGTACCAACTTTCAAAGGGCATCCCTACCAGGACTTATACACGGTATCTTGAAAATCACATATGTCAGAGAGTGAAGTAGGTGAGATAGATACCCTTCTAGTAACAACATAGCATAAGGTGTACACTTGTCTGACTTGGATAATGTAGTGGAGTCGACAAACTCACAACTTACCTCTTGGGATGTGCCCATCTGACATGGCAAGGAGATGCCCAGTGCTTATAAAAGAAGGCTTGTAGTTGAATATTGAGGGAGGTGAATAAGGTAGTGAAGATCTAGTGAAATAGATAGAAAACCATTAGTATTTATTATTCTACATATGATATTTTAGACATTGAATTTATACCCCAAGCTTGACTATGAGCCATTATGCATAAGTGATATTAGAAAATAACATAGAATTTAATTTATATCTTGAACTATGTATGATGAAATGTAAGATTAATGAAGAATGTCATTGATACATTAATGTGTTGATTCTTGTAGTTTATATAACATAATAATATATTTATGACTTGTTAATAATGATGATTTATTTCTTTACATCAATATATTATGATATGGAAGTTCAACTCTGGTTGTTAATGACATCTTTACACCATCTAGAGACTTTAGCCTACCTAAAATAGACTAAGGGTTAGAATATGGTTACATCAAGGCCCTAAGACCCACACCTAAAGTGATACCCTATGAATGAATCATTGAACCCAAGCCATCCCCATGACTTTTTTAAGTAACTAAAAGACCCTATGTTAACCCTTCTCATAGCTTGTACTACTAAGAGCACCACCTAACTAGTTATGGGCATGCACCTTAGGACTTATAACACTGAGAAGACTTATACCTCTTGAAATCCTCTTGAATAAAATAGTACCAAAAGGATAACTTAACCCATTATGCTAATGGTTAAATCCCCTCAAACCCTGAGTTATGCCATGTTGCAACTAGCCTAATGTGGGCCCAATCCCTTTGCTATTCAGACTCCATATCACTATTTTAGATACTCAGACTAACACTACCACCTACAGGTAGTCTCATGAGCTAATGGAAATAAAGTGGAGTTGTTGTATCTATGGAAATTATATAAGGATAAACTCTAGTTTATAAAGGTTTTATCAAGGTATTTAGGCTATAGATTCATCTACATGTCACTTAGAACCTTGAGACTTAGTCAAGGTCAATTAGGCCTAAAATCCTATCTTAGGCCTATAAACCCCACCACCACTTTGGTGTACACTCAAAACCTCACAAGAAAATCTAAAGCTAGGATAAAGTATAGGAAGATAGTATATGCCTTAGGAAATATGTTTCAAGTAGATAAAATCAATTATGAGGGCCAATTAAATCTTGAAGACTAAGTTAAACTTCACAGTCCTAGATAGTTAATTCAAGTTGTATGTTCAAGTGATTGTATATCCTTCAAAAATAGCACTCAAGGAAAATTATCCTAGTGTATTTTGGGCATCCCTATGGACTCAATATCCATGGTAGATGGAGTTGATTTCAAGGGTACAAGTTTATGAATGAATGCTAAGACTACTGACAAGTCTAAAAGGCTTCTAAAGAGTGCAAGGTCTATCATATTACATTCATATCTCTCCACACAAGCTACATGGGAACCAAATATTTTTATAGGTTTTAGGGGGTGTATGGACTAAACATCCATGACCATAGGTTTGGGATTGGAGGTGTCATCTTTATGAACCATTATTAAGATGATAGACCTTCAAAACCTTGTTTAAACCCTAATATAGACCAAACCTAATAAAAGTGATGGTTTTTACACTCATGAATGACCTGATAAACACCTAAATCACTCAAAATAGACTATGTTAAGGATACTATGTTATACAAAAACTATACAAACTGGTCAAAAAATTATACTTTTTCAAAGTTTTGCTATATTTATAGGGTGTATAACTATTTTTAAAGTTGAAAATCATTAGAGGTGTAATTTTGGAACTTTTTTCATCTTCATAAGTCATTATATGTCCAAAAATATACCTATAAATGTCTCTTCAACTCTCCTCCAATCAGCTAGTTTATAGATATGAGAGAGAAGGTGACCTAGTCACCTAGTTTGGCAAGTTTATAAGTGTAAACTACTAAGAAGGGATTATGAAATGACATGTGACATAGGTTAAAACCTAAAAATAAATTATAAATAGTTTCTCATGGATTCATATAGGCTTTCATGACCACCAAATGCAAATAGTTAGGTAATTAGGATTAATTAGCCCAATAGACCTACTTGGTCAACAAGGAGACATCCAAGTTGACATAGAAGGCTTATGAAGTGAGTTAATACAAATATATTATGCATATTAATTGACACCTTTAAGGATTAAAGTGTACTTTCAATGGTCATAATGGATAAAGAAGTTAGTTTCTTAACTTTCAATATGCTCAAAAAGAGGAGAGGCTATTGTGGGCTTTATGATGGCTCAATTACATCTTATTAAGGTTGTAACTATTTAATATGAATTATTTGAAAAAATATTGGCATATACATGATTTAAAATAGGTTTAAAAATTAAAATAGAGTCCCATCACCTCATCTCTATTCCCAACAACCCATTGAAGACTACCAATCAAGAGACTGATGCATAAAGGGTGTATAACATGACCATTTGTAACTAATATAACTATTGTATGAGTTGATTATGGTTATTTATGACACATATTTCTCATATCCATTCCATATTATCTCTCTCAATTCCCATTTTGTTATATATTCATGCCTTAAGGCCTTGGTTTGTATCCCTCACCTACGTATGAAGAAACTTTGATTGATTTTTTACTTATAAACTTAATAGACTGATGAATAAGATTATTATAACTTCTCCATGACTATTTTATAGTGTGTATATTTTTTTATGTGATAAGTGGTATAAAATCCTCCCTTATCATGTCCTTGTCACACCTTTATACTAATAGGTTATCTTATGTAGGTTGTATGAAGTGTCAAAATTATATAATCATGTTTGGAGTGTAATATAATTAGAAGTGCCTCAAGATAGTCCTCTCATAATTCACCTCTAAGTCACCCATCAGGACCTTCATATGAAATATTTTTTCATAAGATTTATTGTATATAATACTTTAGTTTATTTTTGGTTCACTAGTGTTGTTAGCAGTCTAAATTGGGTGGATGAATGTTTACATTGGTGTATCACCACCCCTTATAGTAAGTTTATTTTATGAACTTATATCTATTTTAACCATAATAATAATATTTATTAGTAAATTAAATAAAATATATGCACCAGGAGAACTATCCCCATAATCTATAGGTGTAGTCTAGTGATAAGGTCATCCACAACCTTTATTCCATTCCCATATTAGTCTAGGTTTGAATTAGAATTTAAAACTCTCCTTCATAGGGTACAAATTGGTTTAATAACACCTAATTTTTTTCCTTATCTTCCTTTTTTTTTATTTTTTTTATTTGACACACTTTTATAATTAATAACCACTATTAATATTCATCTTGGGACATGTTGACTATTATAGTCACCCTTGGTCTCTTGACAATTCACATGCCTTGAGAAAGTCATTATTTACCAAAACTACCTGAGTATGGTACTTGATGGACCTTCATGATGACTATGTTATTTTTTTCACTCAAATTTTCATCCTTGGAGAGGTAGTTCAAGCCTTCTCCAAATTGAGTAGAACATGGGATTACCCCTAGACCTATGGGTTGTCTATAACAAGGGTAAAACTCTAGATTAAAGGGATAGATTATAAATATGGTTCAATATGGAACTTGGCCAATGGTTATGTTATTATATTCACATTTTATCCATACCTTTTTCTAAAGGCCAAGAAATACCAATCAATATAAACATACCCTCCTATCTTGGTAGTGAAGTCTCTTGATAGACAAATAGCAAAGTGTGTAGGCAATTCCACCACCATTATATCTTGTAGAATTAGAAAAATTGGGAAGTTGTGAAAGAATACATTAAAACCTTTTATATCTTTATTTACTTAGTTGTATTTGCATTAAGATATAACATCCCCTTGCTATATGTCTCATATTTCAAGCCCAACTTGTCTACAACTAGTTTGGGCATAATTGAAGTGCTTGTCCCACTATCCACAATGCAATTATGGACTAGTTTGTCTCCCACAATGAGGGTAAGGTATAAATGTGGGGTATTTTTATATTTAGTTTAAGGTTCAAAAATATTATTAGGTGCATTTTTTAGGGCTACACCACTATGCTTGACAAGTTGGGGATTGATATGGATTTCGTACTACTCTTAAAGTAATTCCTTTTCACTGGGCATGTAAAGTACTCACCAAAGAGATAAATTTTTTATTGCTCTTAAAATATTAAATGATATTCAAAGGATAAATATTAACATTTTATTTCATCCTTATAGACAATGAATTACCTTGATATTGAGGCAATGAATATTGGGTCACCCTTCCCAAGTTCTGATTTTGAAGAGATGTAAGACTTGTAAAGGCTACCACATTCACATTCACACATTATTTCATTGAAGGAGTGTTGTTTTAAGTTGTGTACACATCTTTAACATCTCCAAAAGATCTTATTTTTGACATTGTTTTGGATACAACCGAGGTTCTTTGATTTAGGACAAGTATATCTTCCACTTGAAAGTTTATAGGGCTAACTCCTTAACTACTACACTCTCAATGTGGTTTTGATTTCATGAATCTCTCATCTTATACTATAAAATGAGGAGTATCCATCCTTGAGTTACCAGATCTTATCCTTCACCTTAATTAACTTTCATATAATATCCTTAAGATTTCCATTCTTCTCCTTGAACCAAGTTATTATGGATTGGAACCATGACTCTTAAAGTGGGAGCAGAATTTGGATTGTAGGCATTAGGTGTCTTATGGAAATTAGGTTGACCTTGTCCCCTAACTTGAACATTATGATGAGGTGTAAATATATTTTATTATGGAGGGTAGTATTATGGGTTTTGGTGAGCTCCAAATTGTTGATTTGGTTACCTAATTTGAGCTTTTAGGTCCTTGAACTTTGCTTGCCAATCAGTGGCATCATCTAATTTCTTTGGAGCATATATAAACTTAATTCTTGAACTTAGAATTGGGGAAATAATTAGAGGAGTAACATAAATGTTAGGAAAGATGGTCATAAATACTTTTGGAGGTATTTTACTATATTGAATCAAACCATTCTCAAATCTAATAGCTATATCATAGGCCTAAGTTGAAGTATATCTACCCATGGACTACAATATGATATCTATATCAGTCCCAATAGATCTAAGATAGTTTGGGAAAATAAGACTTGTAGGGGGTCTCATGAGAGGTGAAATACTATTCCATGTCATTTGGAACCTTTTATTAAAATCATGCATAGTTTCCTTGGCCCTCTTTGGATAAAATTTAGATGATGTATGAGTGATGCATGATAACTTTTATCTTTAAACTGTTGAGTCAACAACTCCCTAAACTCATCCCAAGTAGTGATACATCTTCATAGAAATGTTCTATACCAATCAAGGGGTTTTCCCCTAATATACATGGCAAGCAATCTGACTTTTATGTTAAC
This sequence comes from Torreya grandis, assembly GCA_037957365.1. NCBI lineage: Eukaryota > Viridiplantae > Streptophyta > Pinopsida > Cupressales > Taxaceae > Torreya > Torreya grandis. Next base: position 3,613,813 of record JARHVA010001165.1, on the reverse strand, counting down.
CTCTATGACATTATGAAAATTTCAAAAATTAGATATGTATCTAATATGCTCACTTGGGTGATAGGACCTTCCCTATTAAAAGTGGGAACATTCTTAATGGCATTGGGAGGGATATCATCATAGGAATTAAGGTTTATAGTATTTTTAGTATTAAATCCTAGGAATCATGTTGTCTATCAATGTTTCCTTCAAACTCTTCTTCACTCTCTTACTCTTCTTAACTTTTAAACTCTTCTTGTTCTTTAGGATCTTCAAGTGTCAAGATAGGCTTATGATATTTAACTTTAAGAGGAAGTTCAAGATTGTTAGGGACCCCTTATCCAACGGAAGCACAATTGATTACTTTCTTATAAGTAATTAAACACAGAATTATACCAAAATGATTAAGTAACTAGAAACTTGAGACAACAAAGAATTTGAGAGACAATACACACTCTTGTATTAAATATTACTAGAAGAAAATACAATAAAGAAGATGCCACTTCTTCCTCCACCTCAAAGGCTTGCCACACCTCAAGACCTTCTTCCCTCTCTCTCTTGCTCAACCAACACCAACTCTACAACCTAAGTTGCTATCCCTCCTTGAATGCTTCAGCTGATCTCTTGACCTTACACTTGTAGATCTCCTTGACCTTGCTTGCTTCAATGCTTTTACTTGCCTTCTTAATGAATTATAATACATGCCTCATAGGTCTTTAAATAGATTCCCATGGTTACAAAAATAGAACTCTAACTACAATAATTAGACACATAGCTCGTGACTATAATTAGTCATTTGACATGCAAACACTCACTTCACTTAACTGACTGTTCATCAACAACAGTTCTAGAATGCATAGGCGACTGATGCCAGTCCTTGCTTGCCTGGTGCTGTCGACGTCAGCTAATTAGCTACCATCACTAGTTGCCTTCTATACTACATCTGATTGATGTTGGTTATGCTGCTGACATCATTGCTTCTGGTTCTTCAACAACCTCTTCTTCATTTCTGCAAATAGTTAAAGCTTTAGCTCCACACCCTAACAATCTCCCACTTGGAGATAAATAGCTGCTACTGTACCTTTACCTGTACACCATCTATTTTGTTCTCTTGGCTCTATATCCCTCTTCAAAGTCACTCTTTGAAGACCAACCACCACAAAACTTGTGATGCCATACCTATCACTTATGCTAAAAGAATTTTGTTGCTCCCAAATTCTTCATGACATACTTCTGAACCAAATCTACCCTTAGCTCAAAAAACTCCCTGTTTATGAAACCCTACAACAAGTAACACAATACAGTAATAGGATAATGTAGCTAATATTATTTGACCTGGTAAAGATAAAATACAATGCTCAAACCTCCATTGCTCTACAACCTAATCAAGACCATATACCATAGCCTTCTGTCTCACGTGTCCATCCACTCTCTTCTCTAATATGGGAATCCATCCCTCTATCTAGTGCTTCCTTCCAGTTGACAACTCTACCAATAAATACATGTTTGGTTCTTCTCCAAGGACTCACACTCCTCATTCATGCCAAACTCCCACTATTTCTGGATTCTACCTGCATTGCTTCTTCCATCTTCCTAGTTCTTAACCATCAGTAAGCAATATAAAGAAGGTGAACAATGAATATGAGGTTCACTTACCATTTTTGACCTCCATATGGGTGTTTGAGACTCCTTGATAGCTTGCTGTCCACCCAACATCCATTCTAGTGACTGATCTTAGCCATCTCCCAGTCTACTCTCGATCGATGTCAGTTCCTTGCACTGACCCTGACTGTTGACATCATTTCCCTAGCCGACGCCGGTGTCCCCCCTGTTGACATTAGTCCTGATGATCGACATCAAACTTCTCCTACTCGACTCTATCGACCCTACTGGTCTGCACATGACTGATGTCAGTATCTGGCTAACCGACGTTGGTTCCAAGTGACTAACATCAGTGTCTGTGTGTTCTTGTAAGTGATGAAATCTTCATCCGCGAGCTCATCTTGGATAAAACCTCTATCCATACTACCCTGCTCAGATTTCTTCAGCCCCTGTGACTGATCTCTATCCTTCATCTCCTCCATAAACACCAAGGCTTCTTTGTTCTTGTCAAAAGCATCAAATTTCCTTTTTTTGCAATGAACTCTATCTATGCTTTCTGAATTTGAACACATACCTTTTGAATCAAGAACGTCCATTCCCTTCTTATTCATGTGACCAAGCCTATTAAGCCACATCTTTGAATCTACAGCTGAAGTAGATAAACCAAAAGTAGAATCAACAATACAAGTAGATAGATAAAGAGTATCTACTTTCTTACCTCTTACTATAATAAGTGTGCCCTTGGTAACCTTCCAAGAATCCACTGTGAGGGTTATTGTGCATCCCTCATCACCCAACCTTCCTACAGAAATCAAAATTTGCTTCAGAATTGGAACATGCATGACCTCCTTCAACACCCATGTGTTGTCAATCTGCAATCTCAGCTACACTTTCCCTTTGCCAACTATCTAACAAGGCGTACCATCCCCTAAATAAAGAACTCCAAAGTCTCCCTATTCATACTCATGGAATAAATCTCTGTTTGGGGATGCATGAAAAGATGAACCAGAATCTAAAATCCATGATCCTACCTGACTATCCAAAGAAAGTATGAGAGCATCTTGTACCATAATATTTGCATCCTTTACTTCTTCAATACCTGCATGTTGATTCTCTTTATCTCTCAACCAACACTCCTTTGTATGTCCTTTCTTTCCACAAAACCAGTAGGTAATACCTTTGGACTCGGATCTCCTTCCCGACCTTGATTTCCCTTGCTCAACCTTCTCCCTTTGCCTTCCCGTACTTTTTGCACTTAGAGCATTCCCTGATGATTCACCTGTGCTTCTCTTGCGTATTTCCTCATTCAAGATCACACTCACAACATCATCAACTTTTAAGATTTTAGAAGCAGACACAAAATTACTTACTGCCATAACCAAACTGTCCCAACTTTCAGGCAAAGAACATAAAATCAAGAGAGCCTTTACCTCATCATCAAAAACAATATTGACTGAAGCTAATTGGTTTACCAAACCATGGAAATCACTGAGATGAGTATGTACCGATCCACCTTCCTGCATTTGCAAAGTAAATAACTGCTTCATAAGATATACCTTATTAGAAGCCGAGGGCTTTTGGTATAAATTTTCCAAGGATTTTATCAACTCTTCCATTGTCTTACACTGTGATAAGTTGGAAATCACAAATGATGCAAGACTCAACCTTATGGAACCAAGAGCCTTTCGATCAAGAACACTCCATTCTTCATCCTTCATATCTGTCGGCTTGCATGCAACCCCACCCAACGGTAAATACAAATCCTTCTGATACAGATAATCCTTAATTTGCATCCTCCAATGTTGATAATTCTTTTTGTTAAACTTCTCCATTCATAGCTTACTTTCTTCTGCCATTGCTGAACTCCCACTCAATCAGAAAACCCTGTGAATGACCTGTAATCAAAAAATAATAACCTGCTCCCTGCAAACCATAGCTCTGATACCAACTGTTAGGGACCCCTTATCCAACGGAAGCATAATTGATTAGTTTCTTATAAGCAATTAAACATGGAATTATACCAGAATGATTAAGTAACTAGAAACTTGAGATAACAAAGAATTTGAGAGACAATACACACTCTTGTATTAAATATTACTAGAAGAAAATACAATAAGGAAGATGCCACTTCTTCCTCCACCTCAAAGGCTTGCCACACCTCAAGACCTTCTTCCCTCTCTCTCTTGCTCAACCAAAACCAACTCTACAACCTGAGTTGCTATCCCTTCTTGAATGCTTCAGCTGATCTCCTTGACCTTACACCTGTAGATCTCCTTGACCTTGCTTGCTTCAATGCTTTTACTTGCCTTCTTGATGAATTACAATACATGCCTCATGGGTCTTTAAATAGAATCCCATGGTTACAGAAATAGAACTCTAACTACAATAATTAGACATGCAGCTCATGAATATAATTAGTCATTTGACATGTAAACACTTGCTTCACTTAACTGACTGTTCGTCAATAGAAATTCTGGAATGCACAGGCGACCGATGTTGGTCCCTGCTTGCCTGGTGCTATCGACATTGGCTGATTAGCTACCATCACTAGTTGCCTTTTATACTACATCTGACTAACATCGGTCATGCTACCGATGTCAGTGCTTCTTGTTCTTCAGCAACCTCTTCTTCGTGTCTGCAAATAGTTGAAGCTTTTAGCTCCACACCCTAACAAAGATGAGGGAGTGGATTTTTAAGATGATAACCTCTACTATAAGTTGATATAGTAAGGACCATGAAGCATGAAAAAATAAATAATAAATAATAAATTAGTCTACAACTAGATATTATACCTTTAGTGGAGTTAGGAAATGCTAAGTAAGAAACACTTATGTAGTTGTGATGTTATCAAGACCAGAATTCGACTTGAAAACAAGTGCTTGAGATAATTGTCCCATTTAGCGTGCCAAAAATTTTGTCACTCAATTTTTCACCCTTTGAGAGATATTTAAATACTAATATAAATTTATTGAAACATGGTATTACCCTTAGGCCTATGGGTTGCCTATAATAGAGATAAACCTATAGATTAAATGGCTAGCTCCCTAGATTTGTCTTGATTGCTCATCACCTATACTAATAGCTCATTTAGATGAAAATGGAAACATAAAATATAAATTAAAACTATTCTAATGAGGTGATGTACCAATTTTAACCTAATCACTACCAACTAATTACAATTACACTTCAAACAAAAGCCTAACTACACATGACACTAATATAAATCTACCCCTTGCATTAGTATTTCTCATGGAGGTTTGTGAAGAAAAATTAAGTTATAAGGACTAAACAAAAGGTCATAACATGACACTAGTAGAGATAAAACTCACTAAACTCATGAAAAATTCATTAGAACACTTCAAGGGACCTACAAGAGACTTTCAAAGCTAAACATCAATACAAACAAGGACAACATGCCAAGGAAGAGAATATATCACTTATAAAGATAAAATAGTCTAACATACACATTAAAACAACTCATGGAGAAGGTAAGCTAGATTGTTATTTATTTTTCAAACATTTAAAATTAATAGGTCTTTACCACACTTAGTTGGAAGATTCTAAAAATAAAGCCAAACGTGGTTAATTATATAGAGAAGTATGAAGAGAGAGAGGGGCATAGTAGAAGAATATTGATAGGTGTCCATGAGTTAAAATAATAAAATGAGTTATTATATAGTCCAAATAGACCTCCAAGGACATGTATCTCAGTCCTAAAGAAGCTCTAACCTTCCAAGTTGTATAAGGGTTACAAATTGGCTTGACACCTTGACTAGCTCATTGAAAATTACCCTTATTTTCATGAAAGGAGTGAAAATTTTACTTTTAAATCATGAATTATCCATAAAATTATCTCAAAAAACTCATTTAACATTTGAAATTCCTTAATAAACTCCTTTGACCTACCATTCCATCATTCATGTGCATAGGTGTTATGAAACTCTTCATTTCCCATTCCAAGCTTGGTCTAAGTGGCCCAAAACTCAAGTGAATATTATTCAATGCATCATATCTCCATGAATTCTCATAAAATATATTATCATCTCTAAAATAAATCATTTTGGTTCCTATAAAAACTCCCTAGGACTTGTTTTGCTCCTTAAGCCTTCACTAAGCATAGTTTCCTTGTAACCTTAAAACCTATAAACCTCATTTTGTAGGGAGTTATACGGATTATAATGAGAAAATAATGAAATATTATAGGATAAATTATTTTTTTAAATCTCTATATTAAATTTCATCTTCTGAATCTAAGTGAAAGTCCATCTTTTCTACCTTTCTATCTCTTGAATTAGGTCTCAATTAGGCCTCCTTGTCTAGAACCTTGTTTTATTGATATATACATCTACCACACATGTTAAATAACCAAAAATAATTTTATTCAATTTATATAGGATATTACAAACCTATATGTCAATTTTTAAGGTCTGACACCTTGTGGAAGTATGAAAACCATGAAATCACCTTGTTATCTAACCTCATTTTAGGCATATTCGTGACTACCTTGGAAAATGTGCCTAATTTGATCACATATATAATCTCATATGAATTTTTTTTGAATTTAATAGATATTAAATATCCCAAATTACCTCATCCAATTATTGGAAAGTTTTTCCCTTCTTAGAACACTTGTAAAACACCAAAAACATGCAAAAATAAGGTATTTATAGTAATATGTATAATTAATGTCAACTTCAAAACACATTTTTATAACCTAATTGTAGTCCTTAAAAAAAATAAAAAAAAAATAGGAGAAAAATGTGGCATTAGATGTACTTTTGAGGTCGTTTTACCTTGACTAGTCACTATCAGGGTTTTAGAGGGGTTTAAGACCTGTTTGTGGTCTTAAAAATTGTTCATAAGATAATTAATTGACCTTTTTAAAATTTTAAAACCTTATTTACTAAACTCATAAAATTTACCAAATCTATTATCCTCCCATTAAAAATTATATCTATGGTATGAGCATTTGAAGTTTCTCCCCAATTGGCATGCTTAGTGTTTCTTAAGCTCAAGAGAGGTCAAATATGAATTTTGAGAATCAAAAATTCATCTAAATATTTGGAGAGGTTTATAAACATATAAAAAATTCCCATTAATGATTATAAATTCCTTTTTATTTCTCATCATTTCTCTATATACTTATGGTATATTGGTTAGGGTACTTGGGGTTATGAATAGATCATCTTCTTGTTATCCCTCAAGGGAATTTGAGCTGATTCCTAAGGTTTGGTTTTAATTGTGAGTGTAATGATAAAATTTTCATGTATATTCATTTCCTCAAGGACTCTCTATGATTTATATCATATTTTTTTCTTGCCTTTGAGCTTAAATAGAGCCCTTAGTCTCTTGACTGCCCCTTGTCAATGGAGTGGGCAAGATCTAAGACAAAATAGTGGGTATATCCACTAATTATATGGCCTTAAAATGATAATTAATGAATTTTTATATTAATTATAACCCCATTTAACAATTTTTTGAGTAGTATCATGCCTATAGAACCCTCAAAACCTTAATTTCCCTTAAGACTAGTTGTAAGCCTGCTGGTCACTGTGTATGGATCTTGAAATCTAGTTTGATCAATATTGTTCATGATTCAACATGTTTCCATTTGGTTATATATTTACATTATGAAATTATGGTATAATTGAGATATACCTTAGTTTCCCTTCACCATGTTGTGTCTTACTCAATCTTTAAAACTAACATGCCTTATATAGCTTATGGATGATTGTTTGGTCACTTGACTATGTTCATGTGTTTTAAGACCTCATAATTATCACCAATAGGTGTCTTAATTATCTTTGAATATGATTTTAAGTCTTGGTGGATTCAAATCATTTATCAATGCCTCCACTCCCTTTCCTTTAGACTTAGGACTAGCCTATTCTTATCTACATCATGTAGGTATTCTTTAGGGTATTGACTGTGTGCTTAGGGTTTAATACCTTTCCTTCAACATCACTAAAATCTATGGATTGGAAATTTATTGAATTTATAATTGGGTTTATACCCTTTTTCATACATGTTACACCTCTCCTTTAGATCTAAGAATGAAACTAACCCTCTAAATAGGCATGTAGGTGCTTATTAGAGTGATTGATTGCATTAGTGATTATAGGAACTCATTTCCATGCTAAAAATATCCCAATGAACCATAAACTCAGTTTAAGTCTTTAATTGGTTAAAAAACCATTCATACACCTTTTTCATCTCTTTAGATTTAAAAAATTAATGATTCTCAAATAGGCTTGTACATGGTCTTTTAGGGTATTAACTATGTATAAGATCTTAAACTTACTCTTCTCATTAGGCATGATGCTTGAAGGATTAAAATTATTTGAGAAGGTTTATTTCATTATACTATAATTTCTATGGAATTTTTGTGAAACTTTTAAGCTAACTCCTACTTTCTCTCATATATAGTCCATACAGGGGTACTATAAGTGCTTACTTGATTGTCAACTTAGTTTTTTGGCTTTCTTTGGCTATCAAACACACCTAGATGATTTCATCCTAGTATTGTGTCCTATTTCATCTATTATGAACTTTAATCTTCATGTTTGAGAATCCTTTGAGTTAATATGAGGTTTATCTTCATCTCAAAAGAGGACCTATATCTTAGGACCCGAAAGCACAATTGATTACCATATACAAGCAACTAAACACTGAATTAAACCAAAAGCAATAAGTAACTAGAAACTAGAAACAACACAGAATATGAGAGACAATACCCAATTGTATTAATACTCTTCCAAAAGGAAATACAACAAAGAAGATTCCATAGTCTTCTTCCTTACACTCCTCTAGGGCTCCCACACCTCTAGGCACAAATAGTAAATCTCTTCAAGAGCTCACTCTCTCAATTACGGTCCCAACAAACAACTCAAACATAGAGTTATTGTTCACCTCCACCAGTCAATAACAATACTACCAATCCACCAATTAGTAACAATACTACTGGTCCACCAAGTACTCCACGTACTCCAAGTCTGAGTATACACACATACTCCAAGTACACAACGTACTCCAAGTAGATCTCACTTGATCTTGCTACCTATTGTGTTGCTGACCTCCTTGATCTTGCACACCTACAAATCAACCTAGTTATGCACACCTAAAAACCTAGATCTCTCTCTCTCTCTCTCTCTCTCTCTCACACACACACACACACACACACACCTGTAGATCAATCGACCTTACTTGCACATGAAGATCTCCTTCCTGATCTTGCACACCTACAGACCAACCTGATCTTACATACCACGAAGAACACTTGTCCTCCAAACCAGCACCCTTGTGGATCTTCTACCAGACCTTGCTCTCCCATAGATCTACCTAATCATACACACTTGGCACTATGGCACTATGAGGAGCCAAACTTGCTCTCTCTATCTAGCACCTGGGGAATCCCTGCTTTGATCCCTCACCCTTTATAATACAACCCATCAGTCTATTAAATAGATGTCATGCAAACAATAATTAGACATCTAATTACAATAATTAGATCCATAGATCAAGACTAAAATTATCCTTTTAACATGCAAACAACTAGTTTGTTAACAAACTATCTTTGAAACTCGCATTTTGGAACTACACAGGTGACCGACGTCAGTCCCTGTCTAGCTGGAGATGACCGATGTCGGTTGATACCTGACTGATGTCAATTGATCTGCTCACTATATATGACCAAAATTGGTTGATCAGACTGATGTTGGTTGCTCTGCAACTCAGCAACCTCCTCCATGTTTGCATTAGTGAAGCTTTTAGCTCCACAACCTAACACTATAGGCCTAGGGCTTGTAGGTCACCTTTTGACTATTTAAGGATACCAAGCCACCTTAATAATTTCCTAAACCTCTTTCAACACTATAAAACCACTTTATACCTTTGGTTTTATTCCTTAAAGGTTCATAGGTCTTCAAATTAGGCAATAAGTCACCCTCAACTCACCTTACAGTTTTGTATAAACTGCATACACAGTCCACTAATGCATAAGCCTTATGAGTGAAAAATTAGAGTAGTTATTCAATTTAAATAATTTGATGAGGGTAGTGAGGTAGTTCATACCATATGAATTCATTAATAGGTGTGTTAGTTACTTATATGAGTAATGGGAATCTTCCAAACACCCTACAATCTGTATAATTACATATAAAGGAGATGTTTGTGATCATCCTTGAAACTATGCATTTGGACTACTTTCATCACTTTTATTCACTTATAATGGTGAAATATCATATATAGGATATCACACTATGATGTACCACTAGTATTTGATCCCATATTGACAATCAAACTTACAATAGACTACTCAAACATAGACAATGTGCCCAAAAAGAAAGCAAACTTGAAGAATATGGACCAAAACACATCTCACACAAAATAATATTGATTAAATGAAATTGTGGGAGTTTCCATGAATAATGAAGCATTATAAACATATAATAATTACCACCATGAAGATAACATATATTTTCATAAAAATCTTCTAAAACACATTATGCACTAAGACACTCTTCTTCCAAATGAAAGCATATCATAGAGATGAGTTGTTTAATTAAAATACCATGAAAGGGATCTCTTTAACCTATAAAACCCACCCTCAAAACCATTCCTCTCTATCAATTTCTAATGTGGATAAATAGGTACAAGAATAAACCCCTAGTGACCTACTATCATGCTTAGTGATTTTGCATAAATAAGAAGCCATAAATCTACAAGCCAATGCCACATATTTCAAGATTATTAAGACCCCTAACAAGGCTAAATTTTTATCTCCTAGCTATCTCTCTTTCTTGGATGTACTATTTAGTTCAAATTTTCCTGCCTAGTCTTATGAAGGTGGAAATGGAGGAGAAAAGGTGTTTAGAGCATCATCTTGACCTAAAACATGGTCCAAATATGCAAAATGATCTTAGGGAGCCTAAGGGACACTTATAAACCATTTACAACTTAAAACTAATCTTTTAAGGCCATAAAAGTTATTATAAAGTGTTTTTTAACCAAGATTAGGCATTAAACTATAGATTTTATCAAATTATGAATACCCATGAACATTCTCTTACCAACATCTAACATCAAGGACATTTTGAATCTTATTAAAATTTTCTCTCCTTGAAGTGGTATGTCTAACTCTTCCAAATAGGCCAAAAGGTGGCCAAAATGTGATTTTTGGCATATAAGAGTCAAATAAAAGTTAGAGAATGATAATATGACATTAAATACACCTCAAATAATATTTTATAATGACCCTATACTATATTATACCTTTCACTATGTTTGACCATTCCAAGTCCTTGTGATTGACCATAGGACTAGACAAGTGGATATAAGACCAGAACTTGGATAATGTTTCACAAGGGAAAATATGACCATATTGACTTCTTTAGGACCATTTAACACTATGAAAAACATTTTAAAACCTTATGAGGTTTAATCTATGATGGGGTGACCAAATTTTGACTTGGGGTTCGAATTTGGTCAACATTCTTTTACATCTAGTATAGGTCTTATGAATGGTAAGTCTTTGATCATCTTAAAATGTAAAAAAAATTTAACAGACATATATGATATGGTGATTTACTCTCATGGAGTAGTTGTGACTCAAGAAACATCTTTTTTTATCATATTTAAAGAAAGAGATATGGTTTCATCACCTCAAACATGTTTTGAAGTCTATACATAGTAGGTTAGTTGTGTTGTTTTATGTCTTTGTTGTGTGTTTTCCCTAAATGCTTTGAATCATGGTGTGTGTTTCCTTATTATTGTGTGTTTTGTGTAAATTTTAAATCTTTAGAAGGAAGGTCATTTCTAGATTGATCATAATATTGAATCCATTTCCCAATGGTCAAATATGGCTAATTTTCCATTAGCATTGTGGGTATGCTAACCCTATGAATCACCAAGAAAATTGACCAAATTTTGACCCCAATTAAAAATTTGGTCACCCCCTCATATATGAAACCTTGTAGGGTTGTCAAACTTTTGTCATAGTGTTAAATGGTCGTAAATAAGTCCATATGGTCATATATTCCATTTTTAAACATTGTCCAAGTTCTTGTCTTGTATCCACTTGTTTAGTCCTATAGTTAATCACAAGGTCTTGGAATGGTCAAGCATGGTCAAAGGTCTAATATAGTCTAGAGTCATTATAAAAGGTTATTTGAGTTGTATTTAATTTCATGTTATCATGATCTAAATTTTATTTGAATCTTATATGCAAGAAATAACATTTTCTTCACCTTTTGCCCCATTTGGAAGAGTTAGACATACCACTTCAAGGAGAGAATATTCCAAACATCCATGAATTTAGAGGTTGGTTAGAGAATGTTTAGGGGTAGTTAGAGTGTGATATAATATGTAGTTTAATGATTTATATTGCAAAAAATATAGTTTACAATCACTTTTGCATCCTTTCAAGATTAGTTTTTAGTTAAAAATGGTTTGGAATTTTCTCTTGGGCTCCTTCAGATCATTTTCTAGTTTTTTACCAAGTTTCAAGTTGAACTATCACTCCAAACACCTTTTCTCCTCCATCACTATCTTTACAAGGTTAAAAAGGAAAATTTGAATTAAATGGTATGACTAAGAGAGAAAGAGAGATATTTAGGTGATAAAACATTTGACATTGTTAAGGGTCCTATTAATATAAAAATTAGTGGAACTAGTTTGCAAATTTATGGCTTACTCTTTATGAACAATCACTAAGAGTGACGGCAAGTCACTATGGCCTATTCATCCAAGAGGGGTTTATTCTTGCACCTATTTTTACACTTTATAACTTTATGGAGATGAATGCTTTTGAGGGTGGTTTTTAGAGGTCATATATCTCCCTTTCATGGGGTTTTCATCATCCAAATCATAACTATGATATGTTTTCATTTAGAAGAAGGTTGTCTTGGTGTATAAGGTGTTTCAATGGATTTTGCTACAAATATATATTTTTTATTCATTGTGATAATTATAAAAGTTTCATAATGATTTATTTTTCATGGAAAATCCATCAATTTCATGGATTCCATGTTATTTTGTCTGAGATGTGTTTGGGTCCATATTCTTTAAGTGTGTTTGCTTTTTGGGAACATGGTCTATGTCTGAGCAGTATACTACAAGTTTGATTATCAATATAGGTTAAAATACTAATATTATATCATATTTTTAGAATAAAGAGATGATATTATACCATTTTAAGTGAATAAAATTTAATAAAGGTGTCTAAATTCACACTTTCAAGGAGGATCACTAGTGTTTCCTTCATATGTAATTGTATGGATTATAGGGTGTGTAAAATATGCCCATTGCTCATGAAAGGACTTAAGAAATTTCTCCATGAATTCATATGGTATTAAATACCTCACCACCCTTATCAAAATTTTCAAATTGGCTAACTGATCCAATTTTCCACTAATAAGGCTTATGCATTAATGGATATTGTATGTAGTCTAGATAGGATTATAAGGTGAGTTGAGGGTGACTTGATGCCATATTAGAATCCCTATGAAAATTTAAGGAGTAAAAATAAGTCATAAATTTTTTTGATAGTGTTTTAAGAGGTTTAGTAACTTAGTAAAGTGTCTTGGTATCCCTAAATAGTCAAAATGAGAGTTATAGGCCCTAGACCTATAGGTCCTCTTTCAAAACAAAGATCAAACTCAAACTAACTCAAAGGAGTCTAAAAAATGAATATTAAACTTCATGATATATGAAACATGACACAAGCTCATGATGAAAGCATCCAGGTGTGTTTGATATTTAAATAAGGCCAAGAAACTAAGTTGATAGTCAATTAAACACCTACAGTACCCTATACAGACTGTATATGAGAAAAAGTAGGAGTTATCTTGAAAGTGTCACAAGAATTCTACAAACCCTATATTATAATGAAATAAATCCTTCTCAAATATTTTGAATCCTTAAAACATCATGCCTAGTGAAAAGAGTAAGTTCAAGATCTTATGCATAGTCAATTCCCTAAAAGGCCACCTACATACCTATTTTAGAATCATTCCTTTTTTCAAGATAAAGAGATAATAAAAGTATATTAAGGGTATTTTAACCCATTAAAGACTTCAAATAAGTTCATGGATCATTGGGAGGTTTGTAGCATATAATTGAGTTCCTAGAATCACCTAATGCATTCAATCACTCTAATAAGTACCTACAAGGTTATTTTCATTCTCAAACCTAAAAGAGAGGAATATAACGTATGAAAAATGGTTTAAACCTAATTTTAAATTTAATAAATTTTAAATATATGGATGTTATTGATCCTAAATGAGAGGGATTAAACCCAAAACACACAATCAATACCCCAAGGAGCACCTATAGGCTGTAGATGAGAATAAGCTAGTGATAAGTATAAAGGAAATGAAGTAGAGGTGTTGATAAATGATTTAAAACCACTAGGAATTCAACTCATATTCAAATATCATTTTTATGGTTATTGGTGAGAATGATGAAGTCTTAAAACACATGAACATAGTCAAGTGACCAAACAAGCATATATAGGCTACATAAGTCAGGCTAGTCTTAAAGCTTGAGTAAGACAAAACATGGTGAAGGGACACTAAAGTATATATAATTTAGACCATAAGCTCATAACTTAAATTTTAAACCAAATATAAACATGTTAAATCATGAATAATATTGATCAAATTATATTTCAAGATCCCCACACACAGTCACTAGTAGGCCTATAACTAGTCTTATGGGAAATTGAGGGTTTGAGGTTTCTATAAGCATGATAATACTATAAAATTAGTAAAATGGGTTATAATTAATATAAAAATGCATTCATTTTCATTTCAATGACATACAATCAATGGATATACCCATTTTTTTATCTTAGAGCTTGCACACTCCATTGGTAAGGGGTAGTCAAGAGACTAAGGGGTCATTTTAAGCTCAAAGGCAAAAAAAATGATGTAAAACATCATGGAGAGTCATTTAGTAAATTTAAAAACATTAAAATGGTCTCATTACACTCAAAAATGACAATATACCTTAGGATTCAACTCAAATACCCTTGAGGGATAGTAAAAAGGTGAAAGACTCATAACCCCAAGTACCCTGACCAATACACCATGAGCATACATAGGAGTGATGATCACTAACAAGGAATTTATAATCATGAATGGGATTTTTTTATAGGTTTTATAACCTCTCCTATCAGTTATATTAAGTCTTGAGGCTCAATATTTGGATTTGACCTCTCTTGATCTTAAGAAACATTAAGCATGCCACCTAAGGAGCAACTTTAGATGCTCATACCATAAATCATACTTTAAATTTGAGTATAATACATTTTTTATAGTTGATAATGTTAGTTAATAAGGTTTTACAAGTTGAAGGAGGTCAATTGATGATCTTTTCTTTATGAAAAATTTTTAGGGCCCCAATAGGTCTTAAACCCCTCTAAAACCCTGATAGTGAATAGTCAAGGGAAAAGGACCTCAAAATCACATATAATGCTATATTTTTCTCTTAAAACCTATTTTATGTTTTTTAGGACTCCAATCAGGTTCTGAAAATGTACTTTTATTCTAATGTCACTTGTATAGATTGCTACAAATACCCTATTTTTACATGTTTTTGGTGTTTTATAGGTGTTCTAAGAAGGGAAAAAATTCACAATAATTGGATGAGGTCCTTTGGTATATTTAATATCTCTTAAAGTAAAAAAAATAATAATATGAGATTTTTTAGGTGATAAAACCAATCCTATTTTCCAAAGAAGTCACAAATAGGCCTAAAAATGAGGCTAGGTAACAAGGTGATTTCATGGTTTACATACTTTCATAGGGTATTAGGACTTAAAAATTGACATGGAGGTTGATCATAGAATATGTAAATTTAATCACATACATTTGGGTTATTTCATAGATGTAGAAATATAGAACAATAAAATAGGGTTCTAGATAAGTAAGCCTAATTGAGGCTTACTTCAAGAGAGAGAAAGGTAGAAAAGATAGACTTTCACTAAGAGTCAGAAGATGAAATTTGACATGGAGATATAAATACATAATGGGTCATATAATATTCCATTTTTTATCATTATCATCCATACAAATATCTACAAAAGGATGTTTATGAGTTCTTAGGGCTATAAGGAGACTAGGCCTAATAGAGGCTTAAGGAGCAAAATGAGTCCTTGGGAGTTGTTCCAAGAACCAAAATGGTTTGTTTCAGAACTAATAACATATTTTAGGAACATACATGGTGATATTATGTCTTGAATAATATTCACTTGAATTTTTGGCCATTTAGAACAAGCTTGGCATGGGAAATGAAGATTTTTATGACACCTATGCACATAAATATGGAATGGTAGGTCAAAGGAGTTTATTAAGGCATTGCATATGTATAATGAGTTTATTGAGATCAATTTATGTATAATTAATGATTTGAAAGCCCATTTTTCATTCCTTTCATGTAAAGAAGGGTATTTTTCAAGGATTTAATCAAGGTATCAAGCCAATTTGTAACCCCTATGCCACTTGAAAGGTTGGATCTTTTTCTAGAGTGAGACACATGAACTTGGATGTCTATTTGGATTTTCACATAACACCTATTCTTTTTTTAACTCATGGAAACTTGTCAATATTCTTCTACTATGCCCCTATCTCTCTCTTTTCATACTTATCTATATAATCAACCACTTTTAGATTTGTTTGTATAATCCTCCACCTAAGTATGGTGAAGCCCTGCTAATTTTCAGACTTTGATCAATAAAGAACAATCTAGTTTACCTTCTGCATGAGCTATTTTAATGTGTATGTTAGACTAGTTGATCTTTTTAAGTGATAGATTCTTTTCTTTGGCATGTTGTCCTTATTTATATTCATGTTTAGCTTTAAAAATCTCTTGCATGTCTCTTAAAGTGTTATAATGAAGTTTTCATGAGTTTAGTGAGTTGTATCTCCACTAGTGTCATGTTATGACCTTTTGTTTAGTCTTCCTAGCTTAATTTTGATTCACAAACCTCCATGAGAAATAATAATACAAGGGATAGATTTATATTAGTGTCATGTGTAGATTAGGCTTTTATTTGAAGTTTAATTATAATTAGTTGTAAGTGGTCAAGTTACTATTGGTCCATCACTTCATTAAGATAGATTAATTTTATGTTTTCTCTTTCCCTTTTCATCTAAACGAGCTAATAGTGTAGGTGATGAGAAATTAAGATAAATATAGGGAACTAGCCATTTAATCTAGAGGTTTACCTCTACTATAGGCAAACCACAGGCCTATGGGTAATCCCATGTTCCACTCAATTTGGAGTAGGCTTGAACTACCTCTCCAGGGGTTAAAAATTGAGTGACAATAGTTACCCTAGGGACAAGTATGTTGAGGTCATTGATGTTACTTGAGCCTTTTTCTTCATTAGGTAAGGTGTAGTAGTCATTTATTAAGGTCATGGTTTGGATTAAACCATATGAGACTTATTAGAGGATCTATAAATACAAAAATGTGTGTCTAAGGTATTTTTAACCTTATTAGGCCATATTTTATGTCCAAAAGTATTCAAATTTCTCCATAATATAAGATCTTGTTAGAGGTCCTAATAAGTCGATCCTAAGGTCATGATGGCATAATAAAGCCTATTTGATAACTAGAACATGAAATTATTTCAAGGGTAAATTTATATAAATTGTCCTAAATTCATTCATTAGAATGATATTATCCTCAAACAAGCATTTTCAATTATTTTTCAATGTGATAGATACATAAAAAGTCTTAAGAAGCATTCATAAGGTCATAAAAGGGTGAAAGGTCATATTTGAGGTCATCAAATCATAAGAAGAGAGTGAAACATTACATAAAGGTTCATAATATTCATATTAAGGTTTAAACTCCTTCACAAACCCTTTAAGTATGTACATGTTTCCTAGGAATGCATTTGAATTGGTTTTCCCTCTCTCCTTACCTCTTAGAGGACTTCTTCATCTCTCAATATGGGAGAGGACTGTCATGGACTCAAGGGTTGTAGGTATAACTTATAATATCAATATAAGATCATAATTAAAAATTTCCTCGTGGTATTAAAGCTTATTTACGTTTTTTAGCTAAAAAATATGAGGTTACAGTCCAAACTCATCCAAAACCCATGATTTATAGGGTTTATGAGCAACATCAATCATGTTCTTTCATGGCTCTCCCTATTCATGGTTTGTATAACATTATGAAATAATTTTGGTTGATATTAATTAACCTTTTTAAAATATTAAAAACTCAAAGTATTCAAGAGATCATGTGTATCTATTCAATAAAGTTACATGTCAAAAACATTAGAGGGTTTTGAGAATAGGTTTATACATGAAAAGTTGTGTTGAGAATCTTATCTTGAAGAGGTTACAATGAATGTATTTTTTAGGTATAATAATATGTAATAAAGGATTTACCAAACATTAATAACCTTCCATAACCTTTGACAATGCTTTTAGAGAGTTTTGAAGGACTTTTAAGGCATACAAGTAGCTTTTAGAATCTTCAATATCACTAACATGAAGGTTGCATAGTTAAAGGCCTATATAATGTGTTTAAAGGATATATTAAGGTTTTAAACATATTTACAATTTTTTTTTAGGATTTTAACCTTAGAGTAAGTTCTTGTTGAGCTCAAAAACATACCTATAGGTCTACTGCTTATACACAGTCAAGAAAGATGCAAAAACAACCATGAAAACCTTATTTAATCCATGCTTTGAGGTTGATCAAGGTGAAAAAATTAATGATAAATGAAAATTATTATGGTTAATATATTTTCAAATTTTAATGGCTCAAAAACATGTCATAAAACTCAAGTTAAGTTTTTTAAGTGTTCTTGGCTTACTTGCTGACCTACTAAAATTTGGAGGTCAAAAATCCTCATAAAAAAATCAAACACTCAAAATTTGATGAAACTTGGTAGTCATGTGTATTATCATGTAATACAACTATTCCAAGTTATTTCACATCTATAAAAGGATTTATATTAAACACTTAGTCCACATGCCTAATACTTAGGCCTAGGAATCATTATTTTGTAGTTTATTGTATGATCAAGGTTGGTTAAAGGTAATAATCATTATGATAAGTTTATAAAAAATTATATTGGTGTGATAAATATTTTCATGGCATAAATATTCCTTAATTAATTTTTTAAGTCAATAAGGCTTGTAGGCCTAACTAGCTCACTCAAATAGGTTATAAGTTGATGTTCCTTTGAGAGCTCCATGGTCTTAAACCCTTCAAGAAATTTTTCAAATGAGTATACATGGTTCTAAAGGAATTATATTTTTATCCAACCACCTTAAAAACCATTTTTATGTCTATACCAATATTTCACGAGGTTCCTTTCAAAGATCATCCAAACAAGCATGTTTGCAACCAAGAGTTCAATCATGAGAAAGTTACATGTATAAAAACATTAAGAAGTATCTTCATGAATGTTAAAAATATTGAAAACAATTTTAAAGTCATTAATATGGTCTCCATAATGTTAAATAATAATATATGACATCTTGAAGCCATCAATCATATCTACAAGCCTACGTGACATGTTTCAATATTGTCAAGAATTCTAACCTATTGTGAGATCTACAAGTTGAAAAAATGGAAGTTTTATGACCTAAATACTATCTCATAAACCTAAAAATAGTTTCTAATGGTATTTTTAGAGTTTTAAATGGCTGATTACATTTTTATGAGATTAAAAATAATACAATATGAAGATCTCAAACCTAAAAAAAAAGTTTTTTAGCTTCTCCAAGAGCTCTTATGAGCAAATATGATGATGTATCAGCTTATAAAGCTCTCTTATATACCCTCACATGGATTTCAAGTTGAATTTTAGTTATCTCATTCTTATATAACTTGCCTAGTGTTACCATGAATGGATTTAATGGTCATTAAGATCATGAGGGATGTGTGAAACATTGAAAATTGTCCTTGAAGATGTGTAACTCCATCCATAGAATGGTAATTAGGTCAAGTAAATTAAGACTTAAAATGGCATAGGAGACCTCCCTCATGTCAAACATTCAAAAAATATTATGGTCATGGAAATGTAACTTGAGATAGATTCTCTCTAGCATGCATGCATGGGAAGTGGAGATGGGAAAATTAAGGCTAAAAGCATGAGTTTTTCAAGAGTGGAACATACATGAAGGAGAAAAATATTTTATTAAACACACCCCACTTTGCATTTTTTGATGGATAAATGGGGAACCCTTTTTTTTTAGAAGGCTTATTCATTATTTGGATGTAAATACATGTTAGCCTATTTCATTATCTATGGAAATTTGGGAAGTTTTGGCATTAAATTACCTTTGTTATATATGTTTTCCTCTTGGAAACCATTTTCATTAGTAAGACTTTTTTAGAACTAATTTATTGATGAAAATTTTCAAAACTTGCTATGTATGATAGGTATGCAGATTCACTTATTCATATTTATTTATTTTGATTTATTAGTTGGGCTCATTTATTCAACATTATGAACATTTTGGTCTTTGAGATCTTCTTGGTTAGTAACTTTGTGTCAATAAAATATTCTTTAGATCTTTTTTATCAAGAAATTTATTTTTAGCAAATTTATTGCAAGAAAATTTTGGTCTTAGAGAAGTTTCTCTTTGACACCTTCCATTTGAAGAATTTTGATTAGGACCTTTCTCTTTAACAAATATTCCTAAATTATAATTTACTTAAAGAACTATTAGACATTTTATACCACATACCAAGATTCTTGCCTGATAGAAAAGGTGAGATGAGTACCTGATGGAACAAAGATCAAGTGACTTAGAAATGGGTCCAAAAATAAAACTAGAGGGTCTGGATGGGTTCTCACATGTTTCAAGTATTTAGGAGCATGAACCAAGTTGAATAAATATTAAGAATCCATCAAAACCTTGAAAGATTAATCAAAGGATGAATTTGGAAATCTTTAAGGACCAAACCATCACCAAGACATCATGGAGAAATGAACAAACTAGTTCACTTATTCATTTAATAAATTCACCTTAAAAATACATGCACACTAAAGGATTATAGCACCACGAGGTTCTTTGTGCTCAGAACATCCTCTAAAATTTTCATGTCTTGGTGAGTTCTCTAGCTAAAGTTATAAGCATTCAAAGTTGAACCTATAGAATGGAAAATTCATGCAGATGTCAAAATAAATATCAAAATTTATCTATTGGGGTTCAAGGATTGATGGTCATGTAGACATTAAGGACATTCATGTAGATATCAAATGATGGGCATGCAGATGTCAAATTTAGACATGACAAATAATCATTGGGGTTCAAAAATCTTAATGATGATCACATGAACATCAAATACATTCATGTGGATGTCAAATATAGGCATGTAAACATAAAATTTTAGTCTCGTGATTTAGTCATTTTAGTTTAAATGGTGGGTCCTAGGTAAATCAAAGGCTTGCATTGCTTCATACATCTTGATCTAATGATGAAAGTGAAAGTCAACATGTCAAAGGATCTTCATGGAAATAAATAAATGTATCATGTTTGTTCATACCAATGAGATCAATAGTGCATAGGAGGTTAAAAGGTTCAAGATCCAATAGTAGGGATGATGCAGAGCATACACCAATTTATCTCACTATATGAATTTTCTCAAGATGCACTCCTTGAACTATGGTGTACCACTTCATGTTAAGGATCCCTTAATGATATTTATGGTTTCAATAGTCTTGATATTGATTATAAAGGTTTCATTAACCCTCTCTTCTCAATAACCAACTCTGCCAACACTTTCCAAGTCTCAATTCACTCCTTTTCACAAATCTATCTACTTTGTTCACAGTCCTTATATCATTTTGTATAGAGTAAATCTATGAGTATGGTTTTGTACGAACCTCTACATGAGAACCAATAGGCTCTATAGATACCATTTTCCCTATTCTTTCACAATACCAAGTCTTAGTCTTTAACTCAAAGTTTGGACCACTTTTTAAACCTCTTGTATGCCCTTGTTTAGGTCTATTAGGCCTATTTAGGTCTATTAGGTCTGTTTAGGTCTAGTTTTCAAATAGCACTCTCTAAGAGAACATAAACATATGTGTTTACTCTAAAACCTTGAAAATATTTTATCCAACATCAAGACCTATCAAATAAAAATTTTCTAGGCACTTTTATTGGTTCAATCTCCCTAAATTCATGAAACCCTAATTTAGGGATTTTACTACATTATGTAAACCCAAGGCTATATATAAAGGCTATATGCACATTTCAAAGGCTTTATGGAACTTTAAAATCATGGATCACTTTATGAAAATCCTAGAGACCATCTCCAATTTTCAATAGGTCTTAATCAAGTTACTTTTATGTTTTCTAATGTAAATTTCCTTTGACTGTGTATAAAAGACATGTTCAATAAGTTTGTACTTTGAGGGAACAAGTTATCACCTCACAACCTACTTCCAATATTTTACCACATTTAAGATATATATGAAAATATTACACACCATGTCCTTAATAAGTTATAAGAAAACAAGGATCTTTATTCAAGTTCTCAAGAAATAACAATTTTCTTACCATTATCTCCATGCACATTCTTAGATAATATCATGGAACCTTTAGAATCATGTATAACATTTTTTAGATACATTCAATGATCACTTGTTCAAAGAACCAATGCATAGTCTAATCTCATAATGATTGTTTCAAGAAGTAGGGGTCAGTTATATATATCAATCTCATTTGTTTATATCTAGAAAATAGGGTTAATAGTCTTTTTTGAAACATTTGAAATCATCCTTTATTTTTCTCTTCGATATAATTCCCATGATTCATCAAATATTTTTGGCCACTGACTAAGAATTCAAATTGACAAGCTTATTTACAAAATAACTACCAAAACTAATTCTTGCAAGCTTCTAGTCCATTCTTGAAAATTACTTCCTATGAGCTTATGGATGAATTGTGACTAAATGCCTTTAACCATACATTGCATGACCTCTACTAACCCCTCATATAAATATCATAAACATTGGACAACATGACCTAGGCTAAGAACATCCTAAAACTTTCTCAAATATTTAAATAATACGTTTGGTAGGAAATGTGTTTTCAAATGCTTCAAGCAACCTAACACCTATATAACACCATAAAAAGACCATAAAATGATTATAAGATACCTAAAAACTTGAAATAATCCAAAAATAGAATCTATTTAAGATACCCCTGCATCAAGGGATTTGTAAGGTCAATGAGAGTAAAGATAGGTTGGATCATTTTAATTGTCTCAAGTAATATTCGATGGACAAAGTCAAACTAAAAGGTAGTTTTTGACCAAAGAAAAAAAGAATTATAGGGGTTATCATTATACCATTAGAGCTTTATAAAACTCTAAGGAGTGAACATAACCATCCATTTAGGTATTAAGAACATAAAAGGACTACCATTAAGGCTAAATACGGACCTCTGGTTCAAATATTTGTGATGTGTAGGGTTCATTATATGACTATGTTTTCCATTATTACATGAAATATCCATGCGTATGGTTAATTATTAGTTCCTAAAAATATTAATGGGTCTATTTTTACCTATTTATATCAAGAAAGAGGCTATGTAGTCTATAGGTCTACATCAATATAAAGACTATAGGAATTCTAATAATATTAGATTGGTTTTTTTGCCTATATAATGCACCTATGATCCAAACATGGAAGTGGAGCATGTATATGATTAATTCAAAGGGTCTCATATATCAACATGGATCTATAATAGATAAAGTAGGTACTAGCTATCACTCATGGCATGCCATTATTATTTTCAAGATTCAAGTATTTAATCCTCATGAGCAAGTCAAGTAGATTTTAAGTCCCAAGATAGAGAAATAATGGTTGGAAAAGAAGTTAGGGCATTTATTTCACTAAAATAGACTTTTCATCATGATAAACAAACCCTTTTATTTTAATGGGATCTCTTAGCCAATGAAAGGAGCTCAAGGGCTATTAGAACAAAAGGAGGTTAGCTTATTGATAAGGATTGATCCTGAAGAAGGCATGCAAAAGGAAAAGAATCAATGAGCTTTCACCTCACTTATTGATCATGATGACTCTTTTTCCACTCTCTTATGCATGTTCACATCTATTTCTTTATCCTTTTCTACTATAAATAGAGGTTTTGGAGCCTAAAAATAAATCCCTCTATTCCCTCTCTTGGTCATGTCTAAACTCTACCAAGTGAGCTTGAAACCTCTTGGAATGAATAGAAGACTATGTTTCAAATTTCATTATAGTAGTCTAGTTTGTTTATATCAAATGATTTCCATATGTGGTAGATATTTCTCCCTTGTCAATTCTTGATCTCACCTAATTACTAGTTGATCTTGTCATGCAGGTCATGTTTAGTTTTCAAATATATTTTGATTAAGGATCATATGTGGATACATTGACTGATTAGTGTCTTGCATTATGCCTCTCCATCACTTCCCTTAGCTTTTGATCATTTGGTGAACCTCTGCATGAAATATTTATACATGACAGATACTTAGAGTCCTAGATCTAGTCTTTTGTTTGTCTCATTAGTTTTTAATAAGATCTCAAATGGAGTGGATAAACCATATTTTAGGTGCATCACCATTTTTATCTTAGGTTTTAATTTCAATTTATCTCTCTCTCCCTTTTCCATGGTAATTAGTAGGTTTTAGTAGTATAAATGAGCTAAAATGATGCATCTTAGGAGCTAGCCTCATTAAAAATCCTAGAGATCTGACCCCATTATAAGATACCCACAACCTGGGGTCATTACCATGTTGAGCTATATTTGGGCAAAGGACATGTTGGCCAATTTTGGCCCACATATGAAGCTTTTACATGATTTCATCAAGTAGTGGATCAAAGGTTTAAAATAGATCTAAGATTACAGAATGAATAGGACCAACAAGTTTTGGTGATGTTTTAAGAATTTAGAGCATGAACAAGGTTGAAAAAAGACTTAAAAATTGATCATAACCTTGAAAGATTGATCAAAGGATGGATTTATGCATGTTCAAATAGAAAACCATCACCAGAATGTCACAAAGAAATGAATGGACTATATAACGTGTGTATTTTATAAATGTAACTCAAAAAGTTTCCTAAGCTAAAATAATACAATGTCATGTAGTTTTCCATGTCAATAACATCCTTTAAAAGTTTCATGTCTGTATGAGCTTTCTAGCTCAAGTTATGAGCATTAAAAGTTGAACCTATAAAATATGATGTTCATTGCAAACATAAAAATAAATCTCTAACAAAAAATCATTCAAGTTCAAAAGGTGACATTCACACAAACATCAAAATAAAGCTTTGATAAAAAACCATTCAATTTCAAAAGGTGATGGTTGAGAAAACATCATTGAAAAGTGTATGGATCTATTTAATGGTCATGCAAATGTCAAATTTAAAATATCAAAAAAACCATTTGAGCCTAAATTTGATGGTCACATAGATGTCAAATAATAGGACTGTGGATGTCAATTTTGAGCTTTTAAAGTAGTCATTAGATTTCAAATAGTGGGTCCCAGTAGATTTGATGGTCCACATTACATCGTACATCTTGATTTGATGGTGTGAGATGAGTCAAAAGGTCAAGGAGCTCAAGAGGATAACATGTGGCATAATCATGTGAGGTTGATATATTGATAGTAGGATGTTGAAACCAACACATTATTGACATGTGGCATAATCTTTGATAGAGTTGATAAGTTAGGGGTAAGATTGATGGCTCTCACTTGATCATACTAATCAAGATCAATGGTATGTGGAAAGGTCAAAATGTTTATAGTCTGAATCATGGTCAATAGCCAAAAAGAAAAGGGTGAGCCTAGGACATTTCAATGAAAGTCTATAGGGAATTGTTAGACCTAATAAAGATAAAGATGAAGGAACCTAGCTTGAGCTCAATCTAGGCTGAGCTAGATGGACATTTCAAGATCTACCATCACCATTAAG
Organism: Torreya grandis; assembly: GCA_037957365.1. NCBI lineage: Eukaryota > Viridiplantae > Streptophyta > Pinopsida > Cupressales > Taxaceae > Torreya > Torreya grandis. Next base: position 3,588,288 of record JARHVA010001165.1, on the reverse strand, counting down.
GCTCCATAGGGACAAAATAGGTCTTTCATACCTAATATAGATAAAGGGTCAATAGATTGAATGATGAAATAGGACCAAGCATTGCCTACAGATATCCATGGAGGTAAAATAGGTCTTTTAGACCTAATATAGACCAAGGGGGTGGTATATTATTATCAAATCAATAACATGAACCTATGAACTTCTTTTGTTGATAAAAAATATAAACAAACCAATAATATTAGATTAGTTTTCCACCTATAGATGAACCTATGATCCAAATATGTATATGGAGTAGATATGTGTTTATATAAAGGGTCTCATCTATTGATATGGCTCCATCATAAAAAAAAGTAGGTAATAACCACTATTCATGGCATGGCATTGTCAGTTTTAGGATTTAGGGATTTGATCCTCATAAACACATCAAGTGGACTTAGGGTCCCAAAGTGGAGAACTGATAGTTGGAGAAATAAGTGAGGGCATTGATTTCTCTCAAATAGACTTTGTCAATATACATAAAAATCCCTTATCTTCTAGTGTGATCTCTCAGCCAATGAGAGGAGCTCAAAGGTTATTGGAGTAAAAAATGGATAGTTCATTGGAAGAAGGCACAAATGTAGAAATCAATAAATGAGCTACCACCTCACTTCTTGATCACAAGGACTCTCTCTCTATATATGTGTGTGTGTGTGTGTGTGTGTGTGTGTGTGTGTGTGTGTGTGTGTGTGTGTGTGTGTGTGTGTGTGTGTGTGTGTGTGTGTGTGTGTGTGTGTGTGTGTGTGTGTGTGTGTGTGTGTGTGATATATAAAGAGGCTTTTGAGCCAAAAAATGGATCCCCTCTATATCACTCAGATCTCTTTCTTGGGTATGACTAAAATCTACCAAGATGGAGCTTGTAACCTCTTGAGATGAATGTAAGACTATTTTAGATTTCATTATTCTACTATAGTATGCACATGTCATATTTGCATTTATGGTAGAAGCCTCTCCCTTGTCAAATCATAATCTCACCTATTTACTAATTGATCTTGTTATTTAAGGCATGTTCAATGTTTTGTATATTTTGATTAAAGCCTATATGTGGATACCATGACTGGTTAGTGTCTTCTATTTGACCTATCCATCATTTCCTTCAGCTTTTGATCATTTGGTTAACCTCTTCATGAAACACTAATGTATGATAGATATTTGGAATCTTATATCTAGTCTTATGCTTATTTCATTATTATTTAAGAGTAAATTAGAGTGGATCAACCATAATTTAGGTGCATCACCATTGTTATCTTAGCTCTCTCTCTCTCTCTCTCTCTCTCTCTCTCTCTCCTCTCTCTCTCTCTCTCTCTCTCTCTCTCTCTCTCTCTCACTCTCTCTCTCTCTCTCTCTCTCTCTCTCTCTCTCTCTCTCTCTCTCTCTCTCTCTCTCTCTCTCTCTCTCTCTCTCTCTCTCTCTCTCTTCCCTATTCATTAGTAGGTTTTAATAGTGGGAATGAGATAAAATGATGCATCAAAGGATCTAGCCTCATTAAAAATCCTAAAGGTTTGACCCCATTACAAGATACTCATAGCTTGGGGTTAGTCCCATGTTGAGCTAGATTTAGAAGTAGGACCTAAACACTTCTACTTTTATCTAGGGTGAAATTTAAATCTCCAATAGTTATGGCACACCCAATGGGACAAGGTATAAAAGAGTGGGAAGATATTGGTGTGTATTTTCTTTGATAATATTTTTAAATCAAGTAAGTTGACATCAATGGTGACTCTAAATCAAAGATTCTAGTTATGATTAGACCAGGTGTGTATCAATAAAGTTTTAAATAATTTTTTTCATCTCATTTGACATATGAGATTAATATGAAAACTATTTTGAATATCCCTATTATCCACCTCCTTATTAGTATTCCCAATTTGATCCTCATAATCTATATGAGCCTAATCAGCCCTACCAAGATTTATGTTAAGGCTATGAGGAACCTTGTTAAGTTTTTCATGATCCTTATTATTAAGGAAATGGATTTTACCTTATTTTTTATCCACACTATTATTATGAGGAATACATAAGTCATATATGCTAGAATATTTCCCTAATCCTTCCTATGGACAAGCCCATCATAATACTACTCCTTACCAACCCTATCATGAGCCATACATACTAGCACTTAGGTGAACTTTAGTGAGACTTGAAAAATATGCACTAGAATTGTGCTCATCAAAGTATTATGGCCAAGATGTCCCTACTCACATAATTCATCATGTGAGAGATTCATTACAACAAATAAAATAAGAATGGGCACTTGTTGAGAGAGCAAATTGGAACAATCTCATAGGTGAGATGATGGATGTAGTTGATTACATTCAAAACATTGAGTACAAGCTAAAAGTCCTTAAAGAGTAATAGATCTAACCTCAGCAATATCATGTGCTATACACCACCTCAACCTTCTTATGTGTCACCCATTCCTCCCCAAGAGACCATTCCAAGTGCCCCTTTGAGTATTCCAAGTTCTTCATATGTTCCTTAGACCTTCTCTTCTTGGAGATCTATCCAAGAGAGTTTTTAAAGAAAGAAGGATATTTATGTGGAACAACCTTCTGTTGAGATATTGGACTCCATCCTTCCTTAAGAATCCCTTATTTAAGTGATTTAAGTTAAGTTAGCACTAAGTGGTAAGTAAGGCAAGTCTAGATTTGAGAGCCCAAGATAAAGTAGGATCTAAACCTATACAAACCTCTCTCATCCCTCTTTAGGAATCTTATTATGTTCCTTATCTTCATGAAGCCACTAACCACATTTAAGAGGAGATATTCCAAGAGAATATTGAAAAGCATATCAAAGAGTTATAACTCAATACAAGGAAAGAGGAGGAGAACTAGAATCAAAAGGCTAAAGAAAGACCTCTATATTTTCCATCTTGGAAAAAAATCATGCAGTCAAGAAAATCCAAGGTCAATCAACCCCTATCCCTCCCTCCTCAAGAATCTAGGTCATTTCTATCTTCAAAATCCATCTGGAGTAGTATGAAAAATAAGGAGGACATGAATGTCAAAGATAATAAGTTAGACTAAGGATATGTCACATATATCTCATCTCTCTTGGAGTCATCCCAAGAATATCCTATACCACTCCTTGAAGAGGTAAGTAGTAAACTCCATGTTAAACTCATAATTGATAATGACAATTTTTAGAGTTAGAAGAGGAGGTCATTATGGGGACACCACTTGGCAAGTGAGAGCATGTTTTAGTCTTTCATAATGTTAAAGCAGATGAGTTTCAAGAATAATTGCAAGTTGGAGATGATATCCAACAAGAAGAAGACCATTGGTAGTAGTTATACCATGATTTCATGAGTGAGATTGATAAACTTAAGATGGCAGACTTAGATGATGAGATGGTACAATATTTTGGATATTTTAAGGATTCCATTAATTCTTTGGAGCATGAATAACACTAGCTTGATGACCTCATACGTCAAGAAGAGAAGATTGAAAAAGTAGTGGTTCTAGATGACAATAAGGACAAAGATGATTGGTGGCTATAAGTGAAGCTCTTTCAAGAGCTTGAAAATCTTTTTCAAATTGATTATCAAGTTATTAAGAAGGTGGAAAAATAGATTCCAATGGAGGATAATGACCAAGATCAGGATGAAAATGTAGATCTCCTTGATGAGCTTAAAGAACTTGCAGCCAAAAAGAGACCCAGTCTTGTTGAGGATGTTATGGAGATAAAGAAGGTATGCCCTTTTGAACCAGCATTAGAATTCATAGCTAAGGATCCATATGAAGGACTTGAGACTACATAATGCACATAGTTGACCTATTTGGAGCTACCTAATTCTCATTGAGCATCATGCCAATGAAGTTGTCAAATGTAATAAATAAGAAGCAAGCATCAAGACCAAGGGTCAATAAGCTACATGCCTCATTTAATCCATCATCTCATGATGAAAGAAGGTTATCAAATTTTCCTTTTGATCTAAGAAGAAAGGTACATAAGTTTTAAGATTTATATATTAGGATACTTTTATTCAAAATTCCTCTAAGTGCTACTTAAGCACATTTGTTTGTTGTCCCTATTTTTTTCTAGGTTAGTGTCCCTTTAATAAGTTCCTTGGGCACTCTATCTTGTTTCTAATTTTCTTGGTCCTTAGTTTGTTTTAAAAAGAGGTTAGAGAAGGATTGGTAGCCAGTATTAGATCTAGGTCAATTTGTTGGACTAGAGAGGAGACTCCATGCCCAATTTATTGGTCAAGGCAACATGGTCTAAGCTTTGTTGCATATACAAGCATGCAACCCCTGTGAGTTGCCAAAGATGTTGGATGCCCACATATAAATCTTTCACATGATTTGATCAAGAAATGGATCAAAGGTTTGAAATAGTTATAAGATTTCAAAAAGAAGAAGACTAGTAGGTTTTGGTGATTTTTCAAGCATTCAAAGCATGAACTAGGTTTTAAAAAGCCTTAAAAATCCATCAAAACCTTGAAATATGGATCAAAGGATAGATTTGTGCATGTTTAAGGACTAGACTATCACCAATACATCATGGAGAAATGAATCAACTAGCTAACTTGTGCATTTTATGCATGCACATTAGAAATCCATGTGAGCTATGAGAATATAACACCATGTATTTTTTCATTTCAAGAACTTCCTCTAAAAGTTGCATGCATGTGAAATATTTCTAGCCCAAGTTATGAGCATTTAAATTTAAACCTATAGAATGGAACATTCATGCAAATGTCAAAATAAATCTCCAACAAAAAACCATTCAAGTTCAAAAGGTGATGTTCACACAAATATTAAAATAAATCTCTAGAAAAAACCGTTCAAGTTAAAAAGGTGACGGTCATGTAAATGTCATTGATGGGCATGTAGATATATTTGATGATCACATGGATGTCAAATTTAAAACATAGAAAGAAAAAAATTGGAGCCTAAATTTGATGATCATGTGGGTATTAAATACGGTTACATGGACATAAAATAATGGGAGCATAGATGTTAATTTTGAGCTTGTAAAGTAGCCATTTGATTTCAAATAGTGGGTCCTAATAGATCCACCAGTCTACGTTAAATCATACATCTTGACCCAACAGTGTGAGATGAGTCAAAAGGTCAAGGAGCTTGAGAGGTTGACACATGGCATAAATGTATGAGGCTAATATATTGATAGCAAGATCCTAAAACCAACATGTGATTTATATGTGGTATAAGCTTGGACAAAGTTGACAAGTTAGGGGAAATATCAATGACTCTCACTTAATCATATTGATCTAGATCAATTGTGTATGGAAAGGTCAAAATGTCAATAGTATAAGTTATGGTCTATATCCAATAAGTAAAGGGTGATCCCAATACATTTCAACAAAAGTTGATAGGGCATTCTTAGACCCAATCAAGGTAAAGACAAAGGAACCTAGCTTGATTTCAGTCTAGGCTAAACTAAATGGACATTACAAGATCTAGCATAGCTATTAAGGATCCACAAGGATAAAATAGGTCTTTTAGACCTAATATAGATAAAGGGTTGATAGTTTTAATGATGAAATGGGACTAAGTATTTATAATAGAGATCCATGGAGGTAAAATAGGTCTTTTAGACCTGATATAGACCAAGGGGGGTGGTTTCTTATTGTCAAATCAAGAACATGAACCTATGAACTTCTTTTGTTGATAAAAAATATAGGAAAACAAATAATCTTAGATTGGTTTTATACCTATGTATGAATATATGATCTAGATATGGAAATGGAACAAATATATTTTTAATGCAAAGGGTCTCATCTATCAATGTGGCTCCATCATTGATAAAATAGGTATTATCCTCCATTCATGATATGGAACTGTCAGTTTTAGGATTCAAGGATTTGATCCTCATGACTTAACTAGACTTAGGGTCTTAAGGTGGTGAATTGATAGCTAGAAAATGTTTAAGGGCATTGATTCTGCTCAAATAGACTTTGTCACTATGCATAACAAGCTATTGTCTTCTTTTGGTATCTCTTATATAATGAGAGGGGCTCAAAAGTTATTGGAACAAAAAAGGGCTAGTTCATTGGAAGAAGACACAAATGTAGAAAACAATCAATGAGCGACCACCTCACTTTTTGATCACAAGGACTCTTTCTCCACTCTCCCACACATTGTTCTCATCTCTCTCTTTCTTTCTACTATATAAAGAGGATTTTGAGCCAAAATATAGATCCCCTCTATATCACTCAGATCCCTTTCTTGGGTATGAATAAAATCTACCAAGATGGAGCTTGTAACCTCTTGAGATGAATACAAGACTATTTTAGATTTCATTATTCTAGTATAGTGTGTATATGTTAGATTTGTATATATGGTAAAAGTCTCTCCATTGTCAAGTCATGATCTCACCTAGTTACTATTTGACCTTGTTATGCAGGTCATGATAAATATTCTATATCTTTTGATTGAATCCTATATGTGGATACTATGGCTGGTTAGTGTCTTGCATTAGACCTCTCCATTATTTCCCTCAGTGTTTGATCATTTGGTGAACCTCTTCATGAAACACTAATGTGTGATAGATATTTAGAATCCTAGATTTGGTCTCATGCTTGTTTCATTAGTGTTTAAGAGTCAAGTGGAGTGGATCAACCATAATTTAGGTGTATCATCATTGTTATCTTAGGTTTCCCTTTTAGTTTTTTTCTCTCTCTCTCTCTCCCTTTTCCTTGGTCATTGGTAGGTTTTAGTAGTGTGAATGAGCTAAAATTATGCATCATAAGAGATAACCTCATTAAAAATCCTAAAGGTCTGACCCCATTATAGGATACCCACAGCTTGGGGTCAATCCCATGTTGAGATATATTTAGAAGTAGGACCTGAACACTTCTACTTCTAGTTAGGGTGTAATCTAGATCTCTAACAAGACTTGAATAATCTTTTACTTAGCTAGGGTGAAATCTAGATCTCCAAACAAGAACATTTAGGCATTTAGAGACTTTTGGTGAGGAAATTTCTCTTTGGTAAATTTCTTTAGTAAATTTTCCCAAATTATAATCTCCTTGAAGAACATTTAGATTGAGAACTTTTTCTTCAAAAACTTTCTCCCAAAAATATTCCTAAATGATAATCTCATCAAAGAACATTTAGGTCTTTAGACACTTTCGATCGTGACTCTTGGCTCACCAAATAAAATGATTCATCTTGAATGCAAACACTAACCCCCACTAAACCACATATTAAAAAGTATAAAAAATAATAGCACCATGGAATCCTTGAATAAGTAAGCATCCTATGTGGCATGCCTACTAGGCCAAGGTGGTCAATTTTAAATTAAATGAAGGTGACAATCTTATAAACATTAGTGATTAATGGTGCACTAATTGAACATGAATTCTAAAAGGATATAACATCAAGATGATAACCGAATCCACAACCATTGATTGTTATCAATCTTGAGCATAAATTTCCTTCTTCATATTTGAATCCCTAGTTACACTCAAATAGGCTTTAATTCACATAAAAAAATATCAAGCCACCATTAATAAGAGATCTAACTCTACCAGCACTTGGAACCAATAATGGTGTCTTCATTTAGAGCATATAGAGGATCCAAGGTACCATCAAAGATTCAATATAATACATGGATATAGTTTTTGATGTAATAATATTCAATGGTAACTAAATTAATTACTTAACTTTGTGGGAGGTCATGTTATAGGTACAATCATTAAGAGGGGGTGGATCAACAAGCCCAAATAATCTAATTTCAATTTTAATCACTTTCAATTTTGTAATCAATTACCATAAACATTCATGAAGCATACACATTATCCATAAAAATTAACAAGAAAGACAATGCAAGATCAATCACATAACACATGACATATGTGGTAAACCCTCTTAGGGGTAAAAACCCACTAGAAAATATAATTGTAATACTATCCTATAATAACAAGAACCAATTTAGACCAACTATAACTAATCAAATAACTATTGTCCCTTATTTTAGTGAGATTAGAATCCCATAAGTAGCTTTTACACCTATCTAGCTGAGCTACCATAATAACTAGACTTTTATAAAGTTTCACCTTGCAAGGAGGAAACAACCCATTTATATTTTTATAACCCAAAATAACACCTATGAACACATCCACCTTTGAACTGATGTCTTCAACACCTAATGCTAGATCTTTGTTTATCACTCTTCACCTTTGCTCATACTCAAATAGCAAGAGCACTATTCTACCAATAAAATTATGACCTAAAAGTCATACACATAGTTATTAATATGTTATTCTCTTCAACTCATCCATTGTGCACCCACCCTTTCCTTTTCTTCACAAACTATGCTCTCAAATGCAAATTCCACACATAAGTCATTCACAAGTCTAGAAATTAACACATGTAGTTTCACTATTTATAGAGCTATCATGATTATCAGCATCTTACTAAGACATTAGTCATGTATTAATCCTTAATTAATTTATAATATGAAGACACAACTCAATAAAATCTTTATAGGTTATCTATAGCATCTATAGGTCACCATCAAGTAGATACACCTTTAATTTAGGCTTTTGTAGTTCTTATAGGTCTCGTGGAGACTTATACACCCATTTAACACTTTATCAAACAAAAAAATAACATAATAACACTTTAAAATTCATTTAAACATTCCATATGATCTATAGGTACCCCTTAAGTGTCAACAACCATCATAGTACCCATCTACTTAAGCACAAATTAATTAAATAACATTTTGTGCACACAATTACAATGAATGAATACATATTCAACTTCTAAACCCTTTTTCATATTATATAAAACTGATCAAACATTCATAATGAAAATAAATGGTCCTCATTTAGTATAAAATTCTCCCTAATAAATAATTAATTAAGAGATATCGAAACAACATCAAAACAAGCTCAAATAATCTTCTTGTGTCACTTGTAGGACATACATGAAAACATATTCAAATTTTAAGCTCAATAACTTTGAATATAGTAACAATTATAAATTTAAATTCATATTTATAGATGAAACTTGAAGTCCAATACAAATTTTATTTTTATTTGATGTTTAAATTCTACATTGATCAAAATTTATGGCTCAAAAACTAGGCACTGGTCTTTCCTTTGTTAAATTCAAATATTTGAATACAAACGGTCATAATTAAACTTCTAACACCATACTCGCATCTCATGTGATCTCTATTTTAGATAAATCACACACCTTAAATCTCATTTTATTAAAATCAACCTTTAACTCATATTTTTCCACTACCAAACATTAAACCTCAAATAGTTGACCTCATCTCATGCAATCTTGTAATATTAACTCATCATGTACCATTGATCTCTATGGATCAGTCAGGTCTTTATCTTATAGTGCTCACTATTTGATTCTACTCAAAACCCCCATGATCATGAAATTTTGTACCCTAATTTTCCTTTTGATAACTTACACTATTAAACATCATGCACTTTTTACCATCTTTCTTAACCCACACCATTAGATTAAAACTTTATGATCACCTACACACTATTGGATCTTAGAAGAATATCAATCTTTATCTCTATTAACCAATGAACACTTTGACCTATTTGACTTGATACAGACCATATATATTCATTTTATGATCTATTATGAGCCATTATATCTTCATTTAGTCCTGATCATTATCTTCATGTAAAATAGACTAAGTATGGGGACCATTGAAATATGTCTATAAGGTCAACTTTACACCTTCATATCTTTTATTTCACTCAAGCACAAGATATAAAAATTAGACCATATGATCTACTCACATAGGAGAATACAATAATATAATAATTTTATAATATAAACCTCACACATGTGTGATATAATGACATTAAAATACCTCCTTATATTTATATTTCATAGAACCAACTATGTCAAGAATTATCTGGAAAGACCAACTTTGCACATGCATAGATTTTGTTGCACTTTAGCGTTTGACCTGAAATTTAGCAAAAATCAACTAGATAAAAATTGAATAAACCCATAATATCACCTTCTCCTTAAATGTCCACATGTGTGAGATGTTCCACCATCAAAATACCTACTCAACTTTTCATGCCATATTGTGAATTTGGCTAAGTATGGGAAAACATTATCAAAATGCTTGAGATCCCAACTTTTCACTTGCATATATTTTATCATGCTTCATCACTAGACTTGATACTTTGTGCATAGAAACTAGCGAATAATGTGATAAAAACCATATGACCAACTCCCCTTGACTCATCCACATGTGACAATGGTGACATCAACAAATTGCCTACTCAGATTTTCTACCACTAGACCCAAAATGTCTAGATGAAAATAATGAAATATCAGATGAAATCAACTCATGGACATAAGAACTCAAGGAATATAAAACCTATTATAGGACCCCTTGCACATCCTCAAATCACCATACACAAAATTTAACATATCTAACCATGCCAAAATTGAAGATCAACCAAACATATTTCAAGCATACTAGAACAAATATATTTCACACTTTGTAATTATCACTTATACTATCAAGGCACTTCATCCACTCACCTGGATACCTCCATGACATCACTATGACATCATTGATAACTCTCCAACAGGTCATAGAGATCATCAACCCATTTAATTTCAAATAAGGCATATCCATATAGGAGTGGTAACTTGTAGGTAACTTATTTCCCTTCAAACGACAAAAACTCTATTATATAGCTACCAAACTTGAAGTCATTCCATGCATTCACTTATTATGATATTTTTTTTGAATGGAGGTTTGTAGATGGTGAGTTCCTACACTACATCAAAAATAACACCATCATTTCCTACATATTAGGCAAAGAATTCCAAAGGTAATTATGCCTACCCATCCCAAATACTAGCTTTGATTTGCATAGTGTGGTCGATTGGAAAAAGAGAAATAATGTGGAACAAATAGTGAAAAAATGGATTTGCCCCAAAGAGACATTTTTGCTCAAAGAGGTCATTTAGAATCATATTCCTAATATCAAATTCTATATAAGAATCTACATTGGCATGGCACTATTGAACCATCTATATGACCACCCAAACATCCACTTCATTTGGAATTGGTACCATAGATCAACCTTTTAATCACCTTAGAACACACTTTTTCATTTGGAGAGATTATCAATGCCCACTTGTAGGAATCAATACTACACAAATATAGGAGGCCCCAAGGTGAAACTTTTATATGATGTCATATATGTTAGATGTAGTCATGGGGACTATCTACATACACAATAGGGTTTTATAGGATATAAACCCTAAATACATTAATAACATAATCTATGACATCTACTCATTTATTCAAATCTATTCTTATATGAGGAACATATCAATATTTGTAGAAGATTTTTATCCTCAAGTTTGGATGGAAATTCATGGTGAACCTCTGGATAGAATATCCAAGAATGTTTCCAATACACTCATGACTTTGGATGATTACTAGTTATACCCAAAATACACTATTATAATGGTTTTTAGACTTAAGTTTGATCCCCTTTACCTCCATAAATGCATGTCAAATAAAGTGATCAAGTAGGAGATTACATATCATCTATGGAATGAGATAGATGAGGACATAATTAAGATAAAAAAAGAGAACCTTCCATGTCTCCCATCTCACAATTGGGAGGATGTTCTACATATACCACAAGTACTTCAAAGAGGCTGGTGGTGCTAAGAAAGTTTATGCCCTAGCTACTTTGCTCCATATGGATTGGGACCCCCCATGGGAGAGTGCAACAATGAGTTCAAAATCCAGGCATTGCTTACAAACATGAGCCTTTTGATCATGACTTCTTATTTCTCAATGCAAAATATGATGAAAAAGTCAAGGAAAGGGCTAGGTATACTAGTGTGAGTGAGTAATTTCTCAGGGTAATCCAAGTGGATCCTTTCTTAACACTTGGATAATTAATATTCAGAATGCCACCACCAAGGGGATGGACCTTGTCAAATTTTTGTAGCATTAGACCCTTCAATCAACCATAAGATCAAATCTAGGACCCCCAAAATCCACCCACTATGATGACATCTCTAGAGAAAGAGTAAGGTGTTGGGAAAACAACATTTATGTATGTTTAAATGTAAGAGTAAAATCCTCAAGTTCATGTTGAATATAAGAAAATAAAATAAGAATAAGTAGGAGAATTAATTCAGGTAGAATATAACATTATTGGGAGACAAGAGGAGATCATTTGTTTTGAGTCCTCTGATGAATAAGACCTTACACATATTATGGTAGCTTCAATAACCACAACATCTAGCATGACTCTTCCCCTTCCTACCTAACAAGTGGCTACTTTTCAAGAAGAGAAGATGATGATAATATGTTATAAAATAAAATATAAGGTAGGAAGGCCTTAGGCATAATTGACAAAGGGACCAATCAAGCATGCATAACCTTTAACTGAAGTTAAGCCAAGGGATGAAATAGATGGGGAAAAAATTCAACAATCTAAGTTATTAAGATTAAAATGACTAAAATGAAGGGCACCCCTTAGGTGTGACAAATTAGGTAAGAATTCTCCCACTACTCCCCTTGGCCATTCTCCTATTATTTCATTACCAGTTAACTCTTATTTTCCTTTACCAATTATCTCTTATTTTCCTCTTATGTCATCACCTCTGTTTGGGACTATTTTCACAATTATTATTACAACTAATACTTTAGTATCCACTTATAATTACACTATCACCAATCATCCCAACACCTAATTGAAAACATCTTATAATTAATTAAGTTTACCAATGCCCTCCTCGTGAGCAGTATAGACCCCAGCACTGATGGCCATAAAAAAGCCCCAAAAAGATGTTAGTCTACATTGTCCATCCAATGCCACATATAATAAATGTAGAGTGGTATAAAATAATATGTCCTTCAATGTGTAAAATATCCCCTAAGACTAAGCCTATAAAATAAACCCACATATAAGCACATCTATTAGAATCATCAAAGTTGACCTTTATAGATTGTGCCAAGGAATTAGGAGCATTGGCTTATAAGAGACTAGACTTAAAGATCATCAAGCTGACCATTATGAGATCACTTTTTGATAACTAAATTAACTCTGTGTAAAGGTTGAAGAAGAGGAATATAGAAGAAAACATTGGAAAGACATTAATATTATAAGAAAGAGAGGATATCTACTCTCTTTCAAAAATGTAAGATAGGAAGAAGTGTCAGTTCCCTTTCATTGAGGACTTTAAGTCCTATATGGATACCCACTCAAGAGCATTGATATCCATCCATGAGGGCACTGAATAGGTAATAAAATAATTGGATTAGTAAATAGAGGCCATTATGGAACAATAACATGTAATCCATGTTTCATCTGAGATAGAACAAGATTTTTAAATTACAACATTGAGGCTATACAAGATACTACATATTATTTATTCTTTGAGGGAAAAATTGGCTCCCTAGGAAACTACAATTACTAAAATTTTTATGGTTCTTAAGGAAGATGAGAACAGATTAATTTTTTGGTTTTGTATACTACCAATAAGGCATTCAGCCTTTAAATTTAATGTCCCCCTTGGAGGTAGAAAATTCATTGAATCTAGGAGTCATTAGGACCCAAGAATCCTAGGAATGGGAAACTATTGTTGATAATTTAGTCACAAAGATCAAAAAGTAAGAGAAGCATGCAATTTAAATTTTGAATGGACTAGAGTTAACATGTGTGTGGGATAGAACTAAGAAGTTTATTTTTGGGTCTATTTTTTACCAAATGTTATACAAAGCTTCAAATTATTTTAAGTAGAGTTTACAAAGATTAACTTTAGAAAATATTGAGGAAAATTTGAGTTCAATGAGGAAGAATTCCACTAAAGTATACGTCTTTTAGGTAGGCTTCTGAGATATCAAACTTGAGCATACAATATTGATGGAATAAGTAGATAGGGTGAATAGACTATCTCTTCTATACATGAGCATAATACAGGTGCAACATGTTAGTAAATATAAACACTATTAAGAGATAGAGGCCAAGAAGAATTTTGCTTCAACACCATCTACTAGTTTAATAGCCAATACTCCATCTAATGTACCAATTAAAACATTTCCTACCACTTTGGCACCAGCTTATAGATTAACAAGTGCATCAGATTCAACTATCACTTCAGTTCTAGCTATAACCTCTAGTACAACACTAGCCACCACTTTAGTTCTAACCAAGACAATGAGCACTCCCATGCAATTTCAAACTAACTACAACTAGTTTACATCTATGTTACAATTAATGGAATTGGTTTTTATAGCATGCACACATTACATGACTATTGTAATCTACAAGTTATAAAATATAGTTTTATATTTATCTATAACTTAAGTTCTATTCAATTTGATGTAAATTGAAGTTTCACTAACTTGGAGGATGAGGTGACCCCTCCCCAAGTATTTAAATTTTTGTAAAACTTATTTCAAAGGGTTGGATTTTTTATCAATATAAAGGAAGAAATCAAGTAATTGATTGTCATGTAACTATGTTTGTTCTCTCTTCTTCATTTTATATGTTATTGAAATTTTAATTTATTTATTTGTATCAACTTAGTAGTTTTAAATTGTGAAAATTCTATAGATGAATTTGGCTATTATAATTGATGTATGTTGATCTTAGATGTGCAACATCTATTGAAGATTAGTAAATTTCATTGATTTGAGCAATTAGATTAGACTATGTTGATATTTTAAGGTGTACAAGAGTATTTTTTTTAGTATAGTCTTTAAGTACATGTTTCAGCTACTCTATATAACTTCTTAGCCTAATCTATAATCTCTCCACTAGGGGTGCATAATATAAACTCTAAAGAGAGTCACCTTCTACTGAGACCATTAAGTTCCCTATACTTATTTCCCTTGATTGCCTAGCTATGTTTGTTCATGAGTGTGAAATAGATATAAATGGAAGATATTTGTCTTGTAGATACTCTTCCACCAAATAAATAGCCTTGGTAGTGACCTTTTAAGAACACAAAGCCCTCTTTTATTCCTTACTCTCCCCTCTTTCTTTAGTTTCTTTAAGATCTACCCACCATAGAGTAACTCTCCATCTAGATAAATCTCTTAGTGTTTGCTTCCTTTTATATTTCACATATCTATCCATAAACCTAGTTAAACAACCTACAAGCTCAACCTAGTATTCCACCAACTAGTTGTTTTAATTTCATACCTATAAATTGTGCCCTAGATTGGAAATTTGTTTCCATAGATATCCTAAAATGTTAAATGTTACCTCACTCAAATTATTTGGTCTACATAAAACCCACATAAATAGAAATAAATATGTCACCAGAAGGAGGTCACACTTGTGTGTTTTCTCAATAGTAGAGGTTAATCACTATGTAGAGTTACACTAGAGACACTAATTAGAGTAATAAAGTATAAATCCCAAACTAGACTTTTGGTTTCACCTTTGTCAAATCATAGGATGCCTAGACTAGTACCGATCACCCTTGAGCTACACCAAGCTAGAACACCTTCCCCAATGAGAAACATCCTTATCATAAACTATCATATGGCTTAACTTTGGTTAGTTAGATATGTTATTACTATTCCTAGAGATCAACGCAATTTAATAAGGAACCTAAATAAATATTTATCCATATTTTCCCCCTCAAGTAAGAGAATAACATAAGAGCACATTAAATATTTCAAGTGTACTATGAGATTAATGAATGTTATATATCAGGATGTTGCATGCATACCTTTTCCATTCACTCTACAAGATTATACTTATGATTGGTATCTAAATCTACAATAAAATTCCATCACCTCATGGAATGCATGTCAAAATACTATTATTATATAGTTTTATCAAGTTACTAATCCAATTTTAGTGTATCATCATTTCACCAGCATGAAAAGGGATCCCAATGAATCAATTAGAGCTTTTAATGTAAGGTTGCAAAATATGTACATTTGGTTGAACATGGAATACAAACCATAGGTAGATATAACACTTGAGATATATAAGAACACTTTGGATCCTAGTAATATAGTATTTTTGAGGAGAGATACCATTGTCAACACCTTAGCCTTGGCCTATGAATAAGCTATCAACATTGACAAGTAGCTCAATCCTCATAATTCTAGGGTTCAAATGTTTAATATTGGATTTCCATCTTTGAATCTAATATCATATGTTAATCATAATGTCCCTATATTTAACCAAAATCAATTATACACTCTACTTCCCATGACATAAAAAATAACTAATAAAAGTTATTATTTCTTGAATAATCAAACACAAAGGAATGGATACCAGTAGAATTGGTAAAATCAACATCTGACTCACTCCAACATAGTAGTCACCTAGGGTGCTGACTCCACCAAAGCTGAATTGGACTACATAAAAAGAAAGGTCCAAAAGTTGATCAATGGGATATTCAATATGCAAAAAAGGATGAGAAATACCACCAATTAGAACTATAACCAAAATTTTATCTTTCTAATATATAATAGTTTTTTAGTAGACCCACCAATACTATAAAACAATAATGGTCCACTAAGCTACCAAAAATCAATATCATGGAGACATATTTGTCTAATTGGTGTAGAGTTAACAACACATCATAGCATGGTGAATTAGAATTTGTATATTTCTACATAGCCTTTAAAATATTCCAAAGGGAAATAGTCAGACAAGATCAAATTATGAATCACCCAAATTTCTCTCATGAATCTATCTCATCAAGTTCATCTATGGTATTTTAAACTCATGAGTTTCCCTTCCCTAGTGAAGATGAAAAAAATACATATGATAATTCTAATTAAGTGCAAGAATTTCAAATTTTCAATAGGAATAATTATAATCTAAGTAACAGGAAGCCTCTCACCACTTCTACTCCTCCCAATAATACAATTATTCCCCTAAATCTTAAATCTAATAATAATCCTCCTCCCCCCAAAGGGAATGATCATCCTCAACATAGAGAAGAATAGATTAATGGAGGATATAATATTATTTAGGATATGAAAAATACCAAGGTTAATATCACTCTTCATGAATTGTCATAAATCATAGATTATAAGGAGTTCTTATGGAAATCTATCATAGGCAAGTCTATTACATAAAAGTCTAAAACAGCCAACACAAACTTCATATATAAAAGCAAGCCTGAGGTCCCTCCTTTCTTGCTAACCATTTGGGTGTTTGGAAATAATATACATAATAATGGTGGATTTTAGAGCTTTAGTGATTATGATACCAACCTCTATTTTTCATAAGCTTGGTTTGACCCCAAGTCCATCCAAAAGGACTATTTTACAATTGGATAAAAAAATAGTGCATGTGATAGGAGAACTTAATGATGTATGCATCCAGGTTGAATTAGAACCTCGAGTATAGATGACTATCAACATATTGGTGGTAGATATTCTTGAGGGGTATGGACTACTATTGAGTAGAGATTGATCAAAGACACTCAATGGATACCTTTTCATAGACTTCTCTCACATTTGGATACAATGGAGAAGAATTTCCAACTAGATTAGGATTAATATAGAGGCAAGGATGAAACACCCTATTATATATTACAACACCTATAATGAATAAGTAAGTTACAAATCTCCTAATCTTGGAATTTATACATTTACTATAAAGCATGAAGCAAAAGAAGAGTTATAAGGCCCTTCCTAATTATAAACCCTCCATTTTGATGGATCAAGACCTAAGAAAGGATTAGGTATTGGTATCAATTTATTCAATATATAATTAAATAAATACTTAGTAATGTATAGGCTCCAATTTCCATGCACCAATAATAGAACAGGGAAGGAAGGCCTAATCTTAAGATTATAGTTTTCCCTCAAGAACAATGTTAAGGAACTATTAGTATATGGAAAATCAAAACTTGTGATCAAATAAGTCACAAATAATTATAAATCTAAATTATTATACTTAATTAAATATAAACATATAGCCTATGATTTAATTGAGTCATTCAAGGCTTTCAATATAGTGGCCATTTTGAGAGAACAAACCCAAGCTGCTAACTCATTGGCTACTTTAATAATAAATTTGGCACCCCTGTAGGATTCAAAAGTACATAATTTATCCATCAAGTTGGTGTTGTGTTTATCAGTGCCAAAAAATAATGAAAATTTTCAATTATTTGATGATGATCAGTACATCTAGTTTCTGACCAATTTAGGATAGTTCAAGTCTAGATAATTGATGATGAGGAAAGAGGCCATAGGTGCCATGAGGAATTAGATGAATAGGATGTCATCTAATTAAAGGAAAATTATCTCCCATTGGGGATGATTTTCTTATAAATAACCTTTGATATGTATTTTCAAGCATAGTAACAAAGGTAGCTCAAGGTTAATGAGTTTGAGTTCAGCTCAAAGAATTTGGGTGATGAAATAAAGTCATGCCTCATCAATATTAGATTAAGTTTTACTCTAGATTAAATGAAAAGGGTTAAGGACTTGATATTTATATATAAATATGTAATTGCATGGACATATGATGACTTAAGGATATTTAATCCTAGAGTCATCACCCATACAATTCCACTCAAGCTAGATCATAATCTAATTAGGTAGAGGCAAAGATCAGTTAATCCTATTCTAAAACCATTCATCTAAAAGGAATTAGAGAATTTTATAATCACCTAGATATTATTTCCTATTATTTATTCAACTTAGGTGGTGAATCTAGTTCTAGTTAGGAAAAAGAGTGGTGAAATTAGGTTGTGTCATCTTTAAAAACCTTAACAAATCTTTTGAGAAAGACAACTATCCCCTACCCCCATTAATTGAGGTGATACAAAATATGAGTAGCTCTATAATGATGTCTTTATTATATGGATTTTAAGGATATAATCAATTGTTGGTGGAATCACATGATAGAATTAAAACTACATTTAACATAAAATGGGTAACTAATGCATACAAATGGATGTTGTATGGACTGATCAACATGAGATACTTTTCAAATAGCCATGGATCATGAATTCCAAGGGACAATAGGTAAATTAATAATAATATACATGGATAACCTTATTATTTTCTCAAAAAATAAATCTAATCACATAGATCATCTATAATCCATATTTAAAATATGTATAAAATTTTATGTCTCATTGAACCCCAAAAAGAACATGTTCAGTGTTACTAAAAGAAATTTGTTGTGACACATTATCATGAAAGATAGGATCACCATTGACCCAAAAATAATTTAGGAATTTCCAAAATAATGTTCCCAAATATCAAAAAGGATCTCAAGTCCTTCTTTGGGAAGATTAAGTTTGTAAGAAAATTTATATCAAGATTTAAAGAGATTGCCAAACCTCTGAACACAATGCTTAAGTAGGATGCCAAATTATAATGGATACCTAAATCTACGGATTCTTTATAAGACATAAAAATGGCTATATCATATGCCTTAGAATTGGTAATTGTATATTTCACTAAGGAATTATTAGAAACCCAAATTACACCCTTCTAAAGTAGATTGTTCAATTATGCTTCAAACTTAGACTAACATAAGAATGGCCTAAATAATGTGGGTGACCTTATAAATATACTAGACCTATAGATTTTAGGGATAGATCCCCTGGTGCATTTATTTGACACATTACTATTGGGGTAAAAAGAGATATAAAGTGCATAAAACAAATCTACTCTAAGGTGTGGTGATGTACCAATAATATCATTCATCCACTCAACTTGGACTCCAAAAAACACTAGTGAACCATAAATGAACTAAAACATTATCTCCAAATTTCCTAAGAAATAATATTTCATATGAAGGTCCTAATGAGTGACTATAACTTGGAAGGATGAGAGGCTTTCTTGAGGCACTTCCAACTAGATTACACTCCAAACATGATCACCAAACTTTAACACTCCATACAATTTTCATAAGAAAATTTATTAGCATATAGGTGTGACAAGGACATGATAAGGGAAGATTTATACCACTTATATGTTAAGCATGGGATATACTAAGAGGGGGGGGGTGAATCAGTATATCATATATTTTATAAATCTTTTCCTTAACCAAATTCCACTTAATCAAACATTCAAGATATGTAATAAAACTCAAATAATAAACACCACACAAGATAGAGAGAGACACCAGATATAACATGGAAACCCAATGTGGGAAAAACCATAGAGAACAATCTCAAGTATATTAATGAGCATAAACCCAAACAATATTCACAAGCCAAGCTTGTAGGAGCACCATACCCCTTTTTCAAGCACTAACCTAGCTACTATTCATGAGCACCAACCCATAAGAGCACAACACCCCTTTACCGAGCACCAACCTAGCTACTATTCATGAGCACCAACCCACAAGAGCACAAACCCCTTTGCCAAGCACCAACCCAACAACAATTCATGAGCACTAACCCATAAGAGCACCAACCCCTTTATCGAGCACCAACCCACAGGAGCACCAACCCCTTTGTGTATACCACACACCTATCTCTCAATGTTGCTATCTCAACAAATGATAAATTAATACAACATCTGTTTTCTCTCTCTCACCTTTGCTCTTCTAAGCTATATATAACAAATACAAATCATATTCATCTCTCACAATTTCTCTTCTAAGCTAGATATTATAATATCAAATCAACCTCTATCTTCCACATTTACAAATGGCTTCTCAAGCCTTTATTTATAGCTTTCCAAATGACCTTTGGCCTTCCCCCTTTGTGACCCTTCAATCCTCATGGAAAATGGTGCCAATCTTGGATGACCCTTCATATTCAATCCTTTGAAAATTCATGTGGTGACCATTCATGACCAAAAACGTCCTTCCCACTTTTGTCCTTATCTTTGGTGACTTTTCGTATTCCTCAAAGTGTCCCTTCATGAGAAATTGTGCCCTTACTCTTTTGTCTTCACTTAGTGACTCTTGGTATTCCCCAAGATGACTCTTCATGGGAAAATGCATCCCATCCTTCTTTTTTCTCTACCCCATGGCTCTTCGACTTCTCCATGGGCCCTTCTTTTGTCTCATATGCAACCAAAAATATATTCATTAATATTAAATAAATATTAACTCACATTAGCCAAGATAAACAACATTAAATGCAATGGGGCCTTTATCACCAATAATGCTAGACCTTTGACATCAATGACAATATTTCTAACATTATGCACATCTGAATAATCATAAAAACACTTTAATCCAATAATGGAAAATATTGAATAGTTTATTCATTAGTCCAAGAAGTCTATCAAGTACAAAACCAAGTAGAGTTTTTACATACTAGGTAAGTGATATAAATTAAGGCCTTAAGGCTTGAATATATAGTATAAAAGGAAGAGAAATAAGGGTAGAATGAAATAGAGGATGGAGGAAAAGGTCATAAATTACCATAGTACATTAATTACTATAGTTACAATAGTTATAACAGTCATAGTAACCTCCCTCCATGTGTTTATGCTCTTTCATTAGCCCCTTAGGCATTAAAGTGGGGTATTGTAAGATGTGGTTTAATTTTTCAACATTTATTAAAACATATTTATGCCTATTTTTGGTCAAATAACTCCCCTTCTTAGTATTTACAACATCAATGAGATGAAATTAGACCATCATCAAGCATACAATAACCTCTAGTCTTTTAAAACATATGACCAAGTCAAGAAATTGACTTCTTCATCCACTATGACCATGGAATGTGCACTTAAATCCTTCAAGGTATTAAATTACAAGTTTTAATATCTTGTAATGACCCTTACAAAATCCTTTCTATGCCAATCTTCAACTTTTTTATTGACCAAGTAGGCCAAATAAGCCAATTAGGCCTAGTAGGTTGACTTCTTACATTTGATGGCCATGAAAGCCTGTATGAAACCTTAAGAATATACAAATAGATGAGTTTTAGGCCTGAAAAAACACCTTACATCATACCATAATCCCTTTTGAGTAGTTCACACCTATAACCTTATCTAACTAGGTGATTATGTTACTTTCTACTTCATTTCTGCAAACTAACTATTAAGAAAAGACTTATAAAGGCACTTTAAAGCACATTTTTAGACATATAATGACTTGAGGAGATAAAAAAGTTCCAAAAAAATATCTCTAGTGATCTATAACTCTTTAAACTAAATTTGTACCTCTATTTTTGATATTTTTCCTAAAAATCCACTACTTTTTAATAGGTCTATACAATTTTGTACAAAAAAGTACCATGGCCAGGGTCTCCTTTGAATAAAATTTGAGAAACCTAAAATAAATCAAATTATCATGAATTAAACACTACATATAATATATCAATGAGCTTTGACAACATTAAATCCACCATGAACCATATATTATCCTTGTATATAGTAAACCTTAGATATATATGTAGACCTCTCTTGGAGATACCATGAGAGAGATATAAATATATATAATTATAAAAATTTTAATCAAAGAGGCATGTACAATCTTGAAAACACCATATTAATCCCTCAACACCATTAACCTTCAGGAGAATGTAGAGAACATTCCATTTTATCATTAAATCTTGTTTATAGACTATAGATTTGGTATTTTATGTGTTATTCATCTTTATATGTGCACACATGTGATATGATGTTGGAGAGTGGTTCATAATATTAATAAGCTCTATAACCTTCCATTTTATGTCATCATGCTTAGAAAAAGATAAAACATGGAAAACTAGTTCCCTACCTAATTGGAGAAGCCATTATGAGTGCCCTACATTGTTAATGATTGTTCATAAAGGAGAGAGATTAAAAATAAGAAAAAATTCCCAAATATGAAATATATCTAGGGTCCCCTCATTTTCCCAAAATTTTAGATCTTGATATTCTCTCTCATGGCTATACCATTTGCAAACCTAAAGGGTTGTCTTGGGTTACAAAGGAGATTAGTGGTGTTTGAGGGATAATTTGGATCTTGTATTGAATCCTTTGATCATGAAACACCACCAAGATACTTGATAAGGACCCTAATACAATCCTTTGACCTCTCTTATATGGAACTAACTATACCATTCTATTCAACCTAAAAAATGATTAAAAACACCTCTTTTCCTACATTTTATCCATGTTTTAAGATTTAAACCACCATTTTAGGGTAACAAGAGGGCGAATGTGAGTTACAAGGCATATTAAAACAAGTAATAATTTTTAGAGAGCAAAAAGGGGGCATATTTCACATGTGTGAGCTCTCTTGAAGGAAAAACAACATTCTAGACTTGTAGAGGGGATATTTCAAAGCCCAAAACTATTTGACTAAAGCAATAACATGACTATGAGGGTTATTAAAGATTTTATTGATGGTTTATTAGACTTTTTTGGTCAAAATTTATCATTTTAAGATCAAAACCTTCATTTTAGATAATATACACATATCTTCACAAGGAGATTTTCCAATGAACATCATAAAGAGTATGTTATAGTCTTCTAAAATATTTTAATTTGGATTCTATGTATTTTGATCAATTCAAAGCTTATATTAATCCCCATACCTTTCATATACTTAATACATTAGATAATTTAATAGTGAGTCATCAGCTACCACCTTAAACCATCTTCATTAAGGTACTCTATATCATAAGATCACTTCAATCCTTTATCAAAGACATCCAAACATACTCAAACATCATGAGGATAATTAACACAAGTTGGAATAGACACATGACAATGAAAATGCATTGGGACATATTCCCTTCATATGATAGTCAATGGAAATTATGATGATCAAGCACATCACCTAAGGACCCAAGACATCTAGGAGATATGTTGATCACAAACAGACTCAAATACACCTATAAGAGTGTTAAATGAATTAAATAATCAATTAGGAGAATCATCATTCAAGATATCATCATATCTAGGCTTAAATGGGTGCCATGAAAAAAAATCTAGCTATAGGGGTTAGAATTTGGCCATAGGAGGCTAAATTGCCAACATTTTTGGTGACTCACAGGGGTTGACAAACTTTCTAGTCAAGGGAACCCATACATGATAATGATAGTATTGAAACATGACAACATGATTTTGATGATTACCCTCTTGAAATACCAAAAAATTATCACTTATGGCACCTCTAAGACTACAACAAACTAACAAAACACAAATAGAAACAACTAAAGAAACATACCTAACACTTAAGAAACAAACCTAACCTAAGGAAAACAACAAGACATGATAACAAAACAACAAGGGAACTAACTACAAACTTGTACTTACCAATTATTAAAACAAGATAAAAAACCATTAAAATAACTAACCTTCAGTCAAACTCTTTCCTCTAGGATCAAATAGAAAACTTATTTGATCACTATGGCACCATGAGGTCTAGTTTCCACATTTTAATTTGAGTCTAATCAAGAATTATTCACTGTATGAGAGCTCCCACTTGAATCTAGGAGCATTATCATGTTCATGGACTCTTGGGAAAGTAACAATACTTTCTTTTTCCATCTCTAGATGCATGGGTTGGTTATATGAGTCCAAAACCCAATCATACTCATTCTAAATCTACCTTCTTTGCATCAATAATCTCAATTCTACCTCAGTCATGAGATTCTCTTAATCATGTTTGATAGTTTGAGGTTGACCTCATGTTATGGATGTAAGGCTAACTTATAAGAGATATGTATCTAGTTTCATGACTTCTTGAGGCCACTTGAGTTCATTTATACCTTCCGAGAGTGAAGAGACATCTATAGATGGGGTGAGGAGTTGATAACCTTGCTTGAAAATATCAAACAAGTCATCTCTTGATAAGATAAATTCTTGGAATGGTGTGCTTGGATGACTGACTCCTTTCTTGATGGAAATGCTTCTCTCAATTTGAATTGAATCACCTTCAAGTAAAGAGTAGCTTGAGTTGATGATCTCAAAAAACTACATTGATTTTTTCTCACCTTACTCAAGTATGATTGGACTCTCTTCAAGTTGAATAGTATAAGGCATAGGAATAGGCACATAATAGTTTAAAATGTCACCTTCTTAATCATGTTCATGGGGATGTAATTCATTCTCTATTATTTATAATTGGTCATTTAAAGTTCCTTAATTTTTAACAACTTGATTAGTTTACATGCTCTTAAAGTTACCTTATCCCTCATCTTACTTGATTGGTTTTCACTTATCTTCTACCACTACTTCAAGTTATTTTGAGCTGTCATAATGAAGGGAAGCTATCATGTGACCAAAAAATTATTGGGAATCATTCTCTTGGTCAATTAAAAAATCTCTCTTTTATGGCCCACATTATTCTTGAAGCTCATCTTATACCCTAGTAACCCCTTGGAGTTCATCCTCTTTTTCATTTTGAAAGACTAATTCACACTTATCCTTGGTAAGAGGTGTCCCAATGATGATTTCCTCTTCTTTCTCACTCAATTTACTCTCATCTTTTATCACTATGGTTATTTCTTATTTATTTGCATCACAAAGGAGAGGCTCCTTATCAAGGTATGGCATGATGGATCCTTAAAAAATCTCAATAAGATGAGTCAAATCCAATGGTGGTGTAGATGCTTTATCATGTTCATTAAGATACTCAACTTTGACAACCATCACTTCCTCTTTTTTATTTATTTTCTCTTGAATAGACCTCTATGAAGGGTATGTCTTGGACTCTTGAGGAGGGAGGGGTGGAGGCTAAATGTTTTTCGAGTTGTCCTTGACTTCAACACCTTAGCTTATACTTGACTAGTCTCCTCCTCCCCTTGACTACTACATTTATTTCCAAGTCATAAACTTATATTTAGGAACTTCTTCTCTTGTATTTATTACAGCCTTGGGCATGAATGGAGGAATTTCTTACTGGGATGGAATTAAAATCCAAGGACATTGGCATGGAGTAGTAGGAGGTGAAGATTCATGAAATTATTTGCATGATTATTGTTATTTCAAGGCTAATATTGCATTGGAAATGATTTGGATCATACTCTTCAACTCTTCCAACTCATCAAAAAAATTATGTGTGTCTTAGAAGGGTGGTTGGGGAGGGGAAGAGAGAGTAATTTTGGTAAGGAGACTAATCTTAGAACTGATATGGATCATAGGGAGAGTGACAAGGTTCATGAGGTTATTGAGGTGTGTGATTGGGTTACCAAAGGGACTGATGAGGGGTATCATAAGGTTGGTGTGAGCTAGCATACTATTGATAGGGTTCAATATAGGGTTGGTGGGGCTCATCATAAGGTTGACATGGGTAAATATAAGGTTGATAGGGGTTAGAATAAGATGGATAGGGATCATAATGGAATTGGGATGGATCATAGGGATATTTATAATGAATTGAATGATATAAATATATCCCATATACATCTATATCTCACCACAATTCACATGAATAATAATTAACTATGAACAAGAACTTTAGTTACCTTTGATATGATGACCTTGGGATGACTTCCACTATGAAATATGATTGTAAATTCTTTCCCAAATGTTTGAAACTACTCAACATGAATGCAAGGTGTTGCTTTGAAGGCTACAATAGTTGAATCTCCTCCCATCAGGCATTCCATAACTATTAACAACCCAAGATGCATCCTTATAAAGTATATTATTCAATTCTTCTTCAAACCTAGACAAATATGGGATTAGACTAAAGGTTTTGGGTGACCTTATAACTAGATTAGACCTATAAATTATGGGGATATCTCACCTAGTGCATATATTTATCTCATTTTACTAAGACCTATTATTTTTGGGGTGAAAAGTGATATAAAGTACATAAAATAAATCTACTCTAAGTTGTGGTGATGCACCAATAAGATCATTCATCCATCAACTTGGACTCCTAATAACACTAGTGAAACAGAAATGAACTAAAACATTATATCCAAAGCTCCTAAGTGACAATATTTCATATGAAGGTCATGATGAGTGACAATAACTTGGAGGTGAAGGATGAGAGGCCTAATTAAGGTACTTCCAACTAGATTACACTCCAAACATGATCACCAAACTTTGACACTTCATACAACTTGCATAAGATAATTTATCAGCATATAGGTGTGACAAGGACATGATAAGGTAATATTTATACCACTTATACAATATAAACAAGCATAATCACACTATAATATAATAATAGATAAGTTTTGATAGTTTATTCATTAGTCCAAGAGGTCTATCAAGTACAAAAATAGGTAGATTTTATGCATACCTAGGTGAGGGATACAAATCAAGGCCTTAAGTCCTAAATATATAGTATAAAATGAAGATAAAAAAGGGGAGAATGGCATGGGGTAGGGAGGAAAAGGTAATAAATGACCATATTACATTCATTACTATAGTTTCAATAGTTAAAACTATCATAGTAGCCTCTTTCCATGCATTGATACTCTTCCATTATCCCCTTAGGCATTGAAGTGGGGTATTGTAAGATATGGTTGACTTGTTCAACCTTTATTAAATCATAGATACACCTATTTTTGGTCAAATAAATACCCTTACTAGTAGTTACAACATCAATAAGATGTAATTAGGCCATCATCAACCGTACAACAACCTCTACTCCTTTAAAGCATATGACAAAATCAATAAATTGACTTCTTCCATTATGAACATGGAATGTGAAATTTAATCCTTTAAGGTAGTCAATTACTAGGTTTAATAGTTTATAATGACCCTTAAAAAAGCTTTTCTATGCCAATCTTCAAAAAAAATTATTGATCAAGTAGGCCAAATAAACCAATTAGGCCTAGCAGATTGAATTATTGCATTTGATGGCCATGAAAGCCTATATGAAACATTGAGAACCAATACATAGATGAATTTTATACCTAAAAAAATACCATACATCAAACCATAATCCATTTTGAGTAGTTCACACCTACAACCTTGTCCAACTAGGTGACTAGGTCACCTTTTCCTTCATTTCTACAAACTAGTTGTTTAGAAAAGACATACAAAGGCACTTACAATCATTTTTTTATACATACATATAATGACTTCAGGAGATAAAAAAAGTGCCAAAAAAACATAGCCAATGATTTACAAATATTTGAAATACATTGTACCTCATTTTCTACTTTTTTTCCTAAAAAGAGTATTTTTTGAAAAGTTCATATAAATCCATACAACATAGTACCATGCCTAAGGTCTCCTCTAAGTTGAAATTATGATTCAAGTCTTTTTGGGGTCATTTGTGATTTTTTTTTTCCAAAATCTCCATTTTCTCATATCATGTTTATAGTAGGATTTGAGAGTTTTGGAGGTCCATCATCTTAAAGATGATTCATAAAGTATGGACCTCCAGAAAAAAACTTATTATTATGGATATTTATTCCATATACCCCTTAAAATATCCTAAATATCTTGATTTACCATGAAAAAGGTGTTAAGTTATGAACATAAGATATTAGACCTTGCACTCTTTACAAGCCTTTTGGATATACATGTAGTCTTATTATTCATTCATAAAGGCGGGATCCTCAAATTAACTCCCTATAACATGGATCTTGAGTCCATATGGGTGACCAAAATCCCCTAGGATCATTTTTCTTGAGTCTCTTTGTGGTGGGAGATATAAGCATTTGAATAGATAGTTCATGTTAACTATTCAGGATTATGGTACCTTAAATAGGGTATTGAGACCAATTTGACCATTTTATTATATTATCCCATGATAAACACTTTTATCATGTAATTTACCATCTTATCACACTTACTAATGGTTCAAACTATGCTCAAGATGGCCTGAGTGTGCTTTTATGGTGTTGTGGGCCATTTAGGCTACAAGACTGGCTTTAGGCCTAAAAGACATTTATTGAGTTTTGGATGTCAAATTTACTTGTGGTGAATTTTAGGGAGTAAAAATAATCATAATTTTTTTCCACATATATCTAACCTTCGACAACTGCCACAACTCCACTTTGTCTCCATTAGTTCATGAGACTACTTGTAGGTGGCACTGCCAGGACTAATAAGTCCAAATGCTTAGGCTTTAGGGTCTAAATTATTTATTATTTGATATGTTTATATATTATAAACACACATTTTATTCCATTACTTATTGACATCATTCCTAGGATTAGTTCTTATATCAGCATATGTCCTCTACCTAGATTACATAGTCAGGTTTAGGGTTTGGGTTTCACTAGGCCTGAGTGTCCCTAAGGCTAGGTTTGGTGTTTTTAAGCCTCTAAATGAGGTTATTATAAATTTAAAACATTAACACATACTTATCACTTACCTATAATATATTCTTAAACCTGTAACAACTCCCAAGTATATATAAAACCCTCAATTAGTATTCATAGGCTAGTTTTAGATCTATCTTCCTTAACTAGCCTTGAAGGGCATCTGACTTGAAAGTTGAGTGTTATCTAAATAAAAGAGTGTGTGAATACCTTTAATCACATTTATTTTATTAAAAACATTTTATGAATTATAATATAACTCTTTTGTACTCAAACCTCCCAAATGACTCACTTGATCTCATCAATGACTGTTAACTAACTGAAGTAGTTCTGAGACGAAATAGTGAATGTATCCACTAATTGTATAACATTTAAAATATAATGAATATATTTAAATAATTTTAATTATTATTTTTACCAATTTTTAAGTAATCATTACACTTTTATAGGTTTTAATTTCACAAATTCTCCCAACACTGACTATATACATTGAATGTGTGTGTATGACTATGTGTATATGAGGTTTTGAATGTCCTATTTAATATCCTCCACACCATATTTTTTGGACTAAAAATTATTTATGAGATATATTTATTTTATAATATATACATTAGTGTTTAGTATCTAATATTTTACCCTCCCTTCAAGCTTAACTACCTATCTTGAGTTTTTAGCCTGTGTATGCCCTTAAGGAGTCACTTTACTATGTTTAAGATCTTTGAGGCTTCATATAATATATTATTATCCTTTAAAATGTTTTTTGACCCTATTTAAATCTCCAATAAGACTCTAAAAACTTTCAAACACCTTTATTCTTCATTGTATTGCACTTTTAATCCACACCTTGCATTACATGGCTATAGGTGAAGATTTACTAGGATTGTGTCTTCTATCTAAAACCTCATATTAAAATTCTAACCCTTAATTAGGTAAAATAACTTGTTAAATTTTTTATATAGGTTTAAATTCCTTCAAATTATTCTAACTTCCCAATTTAGCTTGAAAATGGACCAAACTACAAATGGGCATGTATGTGTATAAGGTAGCATATAGGTGTATTTAGGTGTTTAACTATAGTTTTAATGATTGTCTCTTTTTCCTATTGATATTTTATGAAGTTCCAAGTAGGGATAAATAACATTTAAATGTCTCTACCAACCCTCATATATTCACCTTTATCATGATCCAATGTTCATATTGACTGTGTACCTTCATGATAGTTTTAAGAGACTATTAAGGGCTCTTGTGCAGACTAAGGTGGAAGTTAGATGATAAAATACCTTGAAAAGGTCAATACATAGATTATATCCCCTTCCATTTATTAAAAATATTAGGATATATTTCAAATTATATTACTTACGACATTCTTTTAGCCTCCTCCATACACCACTTCTCATCAGTAACTTGACTGTACTTTCACCTTGGTTTAGGTGATGATCCACTATTTTAGCATGGCTTAAGGTTGCATAACTCATATTCATGATCGTGATGATTCATAAAAACACTAAGGATTACTAAATACTTGGATTCATGATATGTATGTGGATAAGGAGTGATGTTAGTATGTGTGGTGATAATGAAGTATGTATGAAACTGAGAATAGAGTGATAAGCTCATAACTATGGCTGAATGATAGTGACAAAGTCATGAAAAAGGAATGAATCATGAGGGGGTTGTTAATGGATCATGAATCCATAGTCAATATAGTCTAAAAGGATCCTAGACAAGCATAAGCATATTCCTTAACAAATTATATCATTTTGAAGGCTCTCAAAGAGGCATACATAGTGAAAAGAGAAGCCTAGGATTCTCCAAATTACATTAACATATGCTAAATAAATTTAATAAATGATAAGTGAGACTATGAGGGATTTGAGGATAGATTGATGGTTGATATGCTATGAATCCTCGATTAAACTTTTAAAAATCTAAAATAAGGTCACATGATCATGAATGAAACATTGCACACAATTTCTTAATGAGCTTTGACAACCTTGAATCCACCATGAACCATACACTATCCTTATATATAGTAAACCTTAGGTATATGAAACCCTCTCTTGGATACTAAATGAGAGATTTATAAATCTATATGAGTATCAAAATTTGATTTAAAGAGGCATGTACAAGTTTGAAAATACCCTAATGATCCCTCGACACCATTAACCTTTAAGTGAATGTAGAGAACATTCCATTTTGGTAGTTTATGTGTTCTTAAGATATATATGATCACATGAGTGATATGAGGTTAGATAATGTTGTGGTAAATTGGTTCAAAATCTTAACAAGTTCCATAACCTTCCTTTTTGTCACTATGCTCAAGAAAGGAGAAAATATGAAAAACTAGTTCCCTACTTAAATGGAGAAGTCATTGTGAGTGCCCTACATGGTTAATTATTT
The DNA here is from genome assembly GCA_037957365.1 of Torreya grandis. Classification (NCBI taxonomy): domain Eukaryota; kingdom Viridiplantae; phylum Streptophyta; class Pinopsida; order Cupressales; family Taxaceae; genus Torreya; species Torreya grandis. The sequence goes on along the minus strand of JARHVA010001165.1, from coordinate 3,556,798 downwards.
TTCATAAAGGAGAGAGATTCAAACTAAGAACAAATTCCTTAAGATGAAATCTATCTAGTGTCCTCTCCTTTGCTTAAAATTTTATATCTTGATATTCTCTCTCATGGCCATACTATCTACAAACCTGAAGGGTTGTCTTGGCCTATAAAACATCTCAGTGGTGTTTAAGGGATGGTTTTAATATTTATTGAATACTTTGATCATTAAAATCCACCAAGATACCTAACAAGGACCCTTCTACAATCCCTTGTATGGAACTGATCATACTTATCCATTAACCTATAAAATGGTTGAAAATACCTATTTTTGTGCATTTTATCCATGCTTTAAGCTTTGAACTAACATTTTTAGGGAAAAAAGATGGGGAATTGGAGTCAAAAGGCATATTCAAACAAGTAATAAGTTTTGGAGAGAAAAAAGGGGGCTTATTTCACACGTGTGATCTCTCTTGAAGGAAAAACAACATTCTAGACTTGTAGAGGGGACATTGCAAAGCCTAAAACTATTTGAATAAAGAAATAACATGACTACAAGGGTGATTATAGATGTTATTGATGATTTAGTGGTCTTTTTAGGTCAAAATTTATCATTTTAAGACCAAAAACTTCTTTTTAAATAATATACACATAGCTTCACAAGGATATTTTCCAATGAACATCATAAAGATTATGTTATAGTTTTCTAAAAGATTTCAATTTAGATTCTATGTATTTTTATCACACTTTAAATCTTATAGTCAGCCCCATACCTTGCATATATCTAATACACTATATAATTTCATAATGAGCTATTGGCTTCCACCTTTAACCATCTTCATTAAGGTACTCTAAATCATAAGATCACTTCAATCCTTTGTCAAAGACATCCAAATATACTCAATGATCATGAGCATAATCAACACAAGTTGAAATGAAGACATGATAATGACAATAAATTAGGACCTACTCCCTTCATATGATATTCAATGAACCTTATGATAATTAAGCACATGACCTAAGGACCCAAGACATCTAGGAGATATGGTGATCACAAACAAACTCAAAAACACCTCTAGGATTGTTTAATGGCTTCAAGAAGAAATTAGGAAACATCATCATTCAAGATATCATCATGTAGAGGTTTGAGTGGGTGCTATAAAAATATTTTAGTTATAGGGGTTAGCATTTGGCCTTGGAAGGCCAAATGACCAACAAGACTTCTTCCTATACTCATTCACTTCAAAACATACAGTTGCTATTGTACTCACACAAAAGAAGGTAGAAAGTGAACATCTTATTGATTTCATAAGCATGAACTTAAAGGATGTAAATCTCAAATATTTCAATAATGACAAATAGATCTTCACCCTTGTCAAAGTGATAAATAAGTTCTGACATTATATTCTTAGGAACAATACCTTCACTATTTTACCAAATCTTATTGTCAAGCTTACATTAGGACATAATGAGTTGGGAAAGCATAGGGGAAAATGGACAAAAAAATTACAAGATTTTAACATTCAAATTAAACCTACCAAGATCCTTATAGGATAAGGTATTGTTTAGTTGATGACTAAACTAGACACATGCATCACCATTGATGAAGTCTGCCAAACATAGGTTTCCCAAGAGGAATGGTATTTAGGTATTATTTAATTATTACTCACTAGTACATGCCCCAAGATCTTAAGATAAATAAAAATACATGCTTGAGGCTCAAAACTAATCATTATATGATTAGGAATATAATATATACAAGAAGAACTATGAAGGCATCTATTTATGATGTGTATCATGTAAAGAATCTCAAAAGACTCTATAAAATATACATCAAATTATTGATAGTGATCATCCATCTAGAAATATCACAACCCATAGAATACTTAGAATGGGCTATTATTGGCCTATAGTATTCAATGATGTTCACTTCCATGTAAGGATGTGCCATGATTGCCAAGTATTGGTGAAAATATAAGTGCATGCAGTAATGCCACTACAACCCATGATTAAAAGAAGGCCTTTCACCCAATGGGGCTTAGATTTCATTGGTTTTATCAACCCAAAATATTTAGATGGGCATAAATTTGTGCTCACCACTATATATTATTACACCAAATAGACTAAGGTAGTAGCCTTGAATTTAAGATCACAAAATGTGATCAATTTAATTGAAGAGCATATCAAAACTAGGTTTAGTACTCCTATTTCCTTGGTCTATGACAATGGGTTGGTATTTCAATCAGTTGATTTTACATAATGGACCCATGATAATTAAATCATAATTACATCATCCTCAAATCACTACTTATAAGGGAATAGATTGGATAAATTGACTAATAAGAACCTCATCAATGATATCAATAAAGCTATTATAGATTAGCTGAGAGAGTGCCATATATTACTAAAATACGCAATCTATATAGATCAAACTTGATACAAGTAGGCCCTTAAAGCCTCACGATATCTACTAGTTTATGGGAAAAAACTAGTATTCCAAATCATGCTTAAGTTCCCAACATATCATTTCATGTAGGAATACATGGAACCCACTAAGAGGATAGAGTCCAAATTATTGGATATCATAGAAATAGAATATTCTAGAATTGAAGCTTTATATAACTTCAATAGACACCAAGATATCATCAAAAGGTGGTTCAATAAGAGAGTAAAATCTAAAGCATTCAAGATTTTTGACATGGTGCTTATATGGGACAAATCCAATTAAAATAAAGGATAACATGAAAAGTTAACCCCACTATGGATAGGACCTTATCACATGTATAATTTATTTGGTAACAATGCTTTCTATTTGAAGGACCTCTAAAGTAACAAATTGACATATTAGATCAATGGATAGTTTTTAAAGCATTACTTCATGGTTTTTCCATCTAGAAATGTATCTAAATAATAATAGATTTTTTGGTAGAGGTAGGTGTTGACCAATTTTTTATTGACAGGCCAAAATTGTTCACCTTCTTTCTTCACTTTTTGAAGACGGTTGTTTTAGGGTGCACAAGTTCATGTCAGTATTTCTCTGCTTGGTTTAGGCCAAAAGTTTCATCACTCAGTTTAAAGTATCTCAATGCATATGTGTTGAACCTTCGTACTGTTGAACTATTGAACCAAATTTTTGGTTCAATGGACTAGGTTCAATGTACTTGGTTAAACAACCTAAGTTCAACAAAAGGTCCAATGGAAAGGTTCATCAGCTTGGTTCATAGGGCTCATTGGCATGCAATGGTTGAACCTTGAACCATTAAACCAAATTTTGTTTCAACGGGTTTAGTTTAATACCAAAAGGTTCAACTTTAAAAGTTTAATAGATTTAGTTCAATGCAAATAGTTCATCAGCCTTCATGACTCATTGGCACACAGTGGTTGAACCTTGAACCGTTGAACCAAATTTTGGTTCAACAGGTTCAATTCAAAGGAGTGCCCTTCGGCTAAAGGGGAAGTCCAAGTCAAATGCCCTAGTGGAGGGCTGACACTTCAAAAGGAGAATTGGGTTCAAAGTTCAGTTCAAGGATTCATTTTCAATTTGAAATTTGACTAAGTCCAAATTCTTTCAGAATTTTGCTTGAAGGAATTCCTTCGGACAAAAGTCTGAAGGAATTCAGGCCGTTTCAAATGCTAAGTCAAAAGCCCAGGTAAAATTTTCGTAGACTTTTTGTCTGTGGGAAATTGTTCATAGACAAAAAGTCTACAAAAAGACAAAGCAAAAAGCCAGAGTCAAAAGACCTGGGGAAATTGACCTGGGAAATTTTTTTGCAAACAATTTGTCTACGAGGAGCTCGGGGAGAAGTCTGAAGGTCCAATGACCCTACAAAAAGACCCGTCGAAGGACCCTAAAGGGTAGGTGCCCTTGCGAGGGACTTCCAACCAAGTGCAAAGGGGCATTTCAAAGGGCCTGGAGGGTCACCATCCCTCTCAGAGGATGTGAAGGGTAGTTTCAAAGGCAAAAGGGGTGCCCATAGGGAAAATACAAAGTAAAGGCTGACAAGGGATCTGATATGATGCCACATGTACTTGATGATGTCTCAACAGCCATCAAGATTAACAAGATGAAAGAGCTGTTGGTTCTCAAGTAATGACGTTCAAGAGGCCATCAATTTCAAGAGGGTGAAATATCCATTGATATTTAAAGACATGATGGCTGTAGAGACATCAAATTTAATGAAATAGAATAACTGTTTATTTTCAAATAAAGGAAGTGATGGCCATGGAAAGGAACTCAAAATGCAGCAACCCACCAAGATGTTTGCCCTAGGGGCTGAATGAGCTAGATAGGACAAATGGACAAAGTGACAAGCAAGGAATGAGTGTGCAGTTGTCCAACTGGTGCTAATTGAAGAAGTAACTTTGGTAGGTGAGATAGTGCTAGTGAATTGATCATTTGGAATGATAGCAGCCAACAATGCAACCATTTCCTCTATTTCACATTAATGAGAAGGCAAATTGTGTAAGTCACCCAAGAAAGGAATGTAATTCTCAAGTAGGCAAAATGACAGCTCATTAATATTTTGAGTGAATTGTTCTTTTCATGAAGAGACACGTATGCCACTTGTAAAAGCAAGAGTGTTAAATGGGCTGCTTGGATTTTCATATATATTGCAAACTTGTTCATTTTGTAATCATCTTTTCACAATTTTACAAGGCATGGCCCTGCTAAAATTTCTACCTAAATCTATAAACACAATTTTACCTCTTCTTGGATAGATATTTTGTGTATGTCCTGAGTGTTGATTTGTGTTCAGTCATTGTCTTTGATGCTCTCACAAGTTCAACACCAACACACTAGCTATCTATAAGGCACCATCTATAGCTGATAGGAGAAGATTTCTATTTTGGAGTACAGAATAGAGGGGATCATCTACAAATTTCTTCTTACAACACCTTTGGTGAACCTCCCTTTTGTATCTTTCATTTTTACCTCCTTGTCAAGTTTGAAAATTATTTCTTCTATCAAGGGTGAAGCGTATAAGTGTGGTTGTCTGATTTTGAGAGTGAGTGTGAGAAGGTCTTCTTGTTTTGGTGTATCACCTCCTTAGATTAGTTTGTTTTCCTATATTTTCCTCCCTTTTTACCCCTAGATTATATAGCTATATATATATATATATACCTGTATGTATTTGCACTTATCGAAACAAACATGATACATCAAAGGGAGATATCCCTTCACTAGAGACTCTCCTCTCCTCCTTCATCATCCCACAGGTGAGAGAGGAGTTTCCATATTGTGAGGAGAAGGTAGGAACTTGTTTTCCTACCACTGGGTGCATTTTCCTGCATTAATAGTTCTGGCACACCTAGTGGGACACATAGTTTGATAACTTAGTGAAGTTCAAGATTGATGTTGGTCCTGATACAACCAATTAAAGTTTCAGCATCTGGTGAGTCCACTGGTAAGAGCTTTAGTTCTATATTTTCAAAACCAGTTTCTTAATCTTTTATGCCTAAGGTCACCACAAGGTCTACTTCAAGAGGAATCCCTTTTGATTTTCTTGAGTTACCTTTAAACTCTACTAAAATATTATGTTTGAGAGGACCCATCCTTATCCAGTAATCAATCCTCTTGGGCCTATTATAAGAGACATAGTTGCAGCAGAATCTCAACTATAGCCAATCGTAGCCATGGCATTGCCTTTTGTGGCTTTTCATGGTGAGAGTCCCCTGAATCTCCCATGCTAAAATATAATTCAAGGAACAACTCTCAAGAATGTACCTTCTTTTGATGGAGTGGGACCTATTACAGCCATCGAACATATTAGTAATATTGCCAACCTCTACAATATTCATAATGTAACAGAAGAAAATATTGCCATTAGATTGTTGGTGTTGTCTCTTAAAGGCAAGGCTCTCAACTGGTATGAGACTTTGCCTATGAATTCCATACATTCTTAGAATTAATTGGGCACTCAGTTAACAAATTGTTTTGGGGAAAAGAGTGATGACCTCTTGCTTGCTGAGTAGTTGATGACCATAAAGAGAGCTCCACATGAGTATATGCAGGACTTCAACACACATTTTCAAAAGACTTGGGATAGAATTCCCATCCTAGTAAGGCCAACTCCCAGCTATGCTTTCTTTTACTATTTAAAGTCATTAAACAGGGATATTGTTGTGATGATCCAATCCATGGGAGGACATATACTACCAGTTGCTTATGACATTGCCATAGCTGCCAAAAATTGCTTGGTTCAAGTCAGGAAAATTGCCCCTAGGCCTCACATGCCACTTTTCCCAAAATTGCTGCCCCTAATTCAAAATGTTGCTCCCACAATTGCTCCCCTACCTAACATTTAGAAGCCAGCTATTGTTCCATCAAATGAGCTTCACAAGGTTAAAATCCTATTGCAAAACATGTCAAACAAACTTGTTGCCCTTAAGAGGTAACAAGCTCAAAACAATAGACTGAATCAGGGATACTAGCAATATAGTCAAGCCCCTAGACCCCCCTTTCAAAATTATAACCAAGGTCAGGGGTAGCTCACTACAACCAGGCCATTTCAAAATTACAACACCAGGCCCTCCTCATCATCTAAGGCCATGGTGCCTGTTTAGAATAATTTAGTACAAGAGCAGCCAAGCTGTTCAACCATGGGATATGGTCAAGAACAAGTCATCTATACAAATGAGATGATGAACTATTTTTAGAATGAAAACAACCAAACAACCACTCAATCTTAGGCCTTTGAGCCTTCAATGCAACCCAACATGAGTAATAATTAGGCTCAGCTTGATTCTGCCCTGATGAATCATTTGGAAGGGGAATTTTATTCAGTGAATTATGTGGGTGCTACAGACAATCAGGCTAATTGTGTTATAGCCAACATGAGGTTTAAGAGAAGGGCAATGGGAGAAGCCCAGGTGGCAGCATCACCTCCTCCATCACACTCTAATATAAAGGCCCCAAATTTTAGGCAGCCATCTATACCTTCAGCCTCTCAGCCTGCAGCTCAGCTTGAAATCAACCCCAAGGAAAGCTTAAGGCATGGCAGTCCTCAAATCAATATAGTGGATTAGATGAAGAAGTTAAATATGAATATCTCTTTATGGGATTCATTGTCTCTTCCAGACTAGAAGGATGTGTTGAGAAAGGAATTGCATGAGCTGGATTGTCAAACTATCCTGACAAGCACTGATAATGTCTTGATGACAAATGGGCAGCCTTCCACTTCAAGATAGGTAAAGAAGGAAGAGAAAACTCCCCCTTTATATGTATCCTTGGTTATATGGTATTTCTTGGTATATAATTTCATAATTGATAGTCGGGTCAGCACCTCAGTAATGCCTAAGTGCATTGCTGATAAGATGGGATTGAAGTATGAAGAAATGAACAAAGGAGTCCTACAGCTAGATGGGATGCCTACAAAAATAGTTGGGATTGTGAAGGGTTTAGGCTTGATGTTGCATGCTTGCCCAACCTTCTCAATTCCCCATGATATAGTGGTAGCAGATGTTCCTCTGTATTTCACAATTTGCTTTTCCAGGGACTTCAAGTCAAAGATAGGTGGCTATCTAGCAGTGAATTGGTCATATCTAGTTTTTAGAACCAAGTATGGGACCAAAGTGAAAATTCAGTTTGAGCCAATCTACAATGACAACCTAGAACCATATTCACCCAAGACAACAAATGTCAGTTACACCATCATCAACCCAGAAGAGTCTCAGACAGACCAATCTCCATCTTCTGCTCTTGAAGGAGGCATAGTCTTACTCCTGGATGAGTGGGAAAATGATAACTTCGAACATGATCCATACAAATTCATAGAGGAGGCAGACCTTGGAGTCTATTGCATGCATGAAGAGGGCACCTTCATGCCAAATTTAATGAAGGAAAGCAAAGAAGACCTTGGCTTATGGCAGTTATATTTTGATGGTTCCAGAAGTAAGCTAGGCACTGGTGGTGGGGCGATGTTGGTTTCCCCTTCAAAGGAAAGGTACTTTTCAGCTTTCCATTTCCAATTATCTTACATGAGTAATGTTGCATAATATGAGTCTTTAATCCATGGCCTTGAATGGGCAAGAAAAAGAGGGATTAAGGAGTTACAAGTCTTGGGAGACAGCGTGCTAATTGTAAATCAGGTGAGAGGCCTGAATCTGACCAAGAACTCCTTGCTGAAGTCTTACAAGCATAGATTTTGGGACTTGGTGGAGGATTTTCTTACTTTTAATATCACCTCCATTCCCAGAGAATAGAATAGATAGGCTAATAGGCTGGCAGTAATTGGTATCCAGTTTGATGTTTCAAGGGAAATAAGCTAAGATTGTGGTTCACACCACTTGAAAGTGGTAGTCTAGCCCTCTATCCCAGACAATATTGAAAATTGGTAGGTCTTCAAAAGTGACCAGCAAATAGCTTTCTTCCTACAAGAAGAACCTGAGTTTGCAATACACAACCAAGCAAAATTGCAGCAGTAATATAGCAATCAAATTGTTCAGTTGAAGAACAATAAACTCCCTAAAGGTCTGGTCACGCTTGAAAGCATTTTCAACGAAGATGACCAATTAAGAAATGATAAGGCCTACATCACAACCAAAGAGGAGAATTATGAAAGGGTTGAAATCTTCAAGGATAAGTTGCTTATGCTTGGAAAGGTCTACACATTTCAAGAGAGGTGAGCTTTCATTCTACTATGTCAAGAATTCTTTGATGTCTTTGCTTGGGATTACAATGATTTAAAGGGCTTCGACCCAAGGCTTGCCCAGTACACCATTGAATTAGAAGAAGGTTTCGGGCCAGTCACATAAAAGCAAAGGCCTGTCAATCCTACAATTGAGCCCCTCATGCAGAGGGAATTGGCCAAATTGATTGAGTCCAGAATTATATTTCCAATCAAGCATTCCTCATGGCTGGCCAACCTTGTTCATGTTAGAAAGAAAAATGGGGAGATCAGGCTATGTGTCAATTTTAGAGACCTTAATAAAGTCTCTTTAAAATATCATTATCCCCTCCCAAGCATGGAGCGGATCCTTTAGAAGGTAATTGGTAGTGAGTGTTTCTCCCTCCTAGATGGTTATTCAGGGTATAATCAAATTCTAGTGTAAGGCTATGACCAACACAAAATAGCCTTCACCACTAAATGGGGAATGTTTGCCTACAAGAAGATGCCATTCGGGTTATCCAATGCTAGTGCTACCTTTCAGCGAGCCATGGACATGGCTTTTTGTGGCTTGATAAATAACAATGTGCTGGTATACCTCGATGATGTAATGGTATTCTCCAAGAAAGCGAGCCAACACATAGAACACCTCAGGTAGATTTTTGAAAGGTACAAGGAATTTGGCATCTCTCTTAATCTAAAGAAGTGTGTGTTTACTATTCATAAGGGGAAACTCCTTGGCCACATTGTGTCCAAGGAGGGTTTGTCTATTGACCCTGAGAGAGTTCACTCTATCCTGGAGATGTCACTACCAAAGCACAAGAAAAGTCTACAGAGTTTCTTTGGTAGGATTAATTTCATTTGGAGATTCATTCTGAATTTTGCAAAGATAGTCAATCCACTCACCCCTATGCTGAAAAAGGGTGAGGATTTCAAATGGATAGCTCAGAGGAAAGACAACTTTGAGGCCATCAAGCAGGCCATAACCCAAGCTCCCACTTTAATCAGCCCAGACTTTAGCAAGGACTTCAACCTCTATACTTTTAGTAATGAGGAGGTGATATCCACCATGCTTACCCAAGCTAACGATGATGACCTTGAGCAACCACTTACTTTCTTCAACCAAGGGTTAGAGGACTTCAAAGTCAGGTACACGTATGTAGAGAAGTAAGTCATGGCAGTAGTGTGAAGCTTGAAGAAATTTAGGCATATGTTGTCTAACAATAGGATTCACCTTATGGTCCCACATCCTGGCATCAAGGATTTCTTGACTAATCGAGATTTGAAGGAAAAGAGGGAAGGATGGATTGCCAAAGTGATGAGTATGACATAGACATTAAGATCACCAAGCTGGTGAGGGGAAGAGGCTTGTGCAAATAGCTGGCTGTAGACTTAAATCAAGAGAGGAAAGATAGCTTATTATTCCATGATGCAGCCACTGTAAAAGAACTAGCTGCCATAAAGGATTGGATGCTAGACATGAGGCATTTCCTTCTCACGGGTGAGTGTCCACAGGGTCTTGATAAGATCAAAAGAAGGTATTTTAAACTCTAGTCTCTTCCTTATGTTATGGTTGATGAAGTATTTTTTAGAATGGATTTCTTTGGGGTCCTCCTAAGGTGCATTAACCCAAACCATGCTGATAAGGTATTGGATGAGTTCCATGATGGGCCAGCAGGTGGTCATTTCACCCCTAGAGCTATGGTAGCAAGGATAATGAGGGCTAGCTATTTCTGGCCTACTCTTTTCAAGGACACCCATGCCTAGGTAAGAAAGTCCTAGAAGTGTGCACTTTTTGAAGGAAAATAGTGATTGGCTGCCATGCCTCTACAACCCATTCAAGTTGAGCAACCATTCATGCAGTGGGGCCTGAACTTCATAGGGATGATCAATCCTCCCTCTACTATTGGCCACAAATGGGTCCTGATTGCTATGGATTATTTCACCAGGTGGGTGGAGGCCATTGCTCTAAAAGAGGTGAATGAAAGTGCAATCTTAGAGTTCTATGAGGACTTGGTAACAAGATTTGGGGTCCCAGCCACCATAATCTCAGATAACGCCTTGGCTTTTTTGGGAACCAAAACTAGTGAATGGGTGATGATGTATGGCATATATCTTAGCACTTCATCAAATTATTATCTATAGGGGAATGGGCTAGCTGAGTCCACCAACAAAAATCTAATTAGAATCATAAAGAGGACTATGGAGGACAATCAGAGAGCTTGGCATGCCAAGCTAAAGACAACTCTATGGGCCGACCAAAATACTCCAAAAAGAGCAATCAAAAATTCTCCATATATGCTTGTTTATGGGAGGGAAGCTAGGTTTCCCATCTCATTTGAATTGCCAGTGTTGGATCTCTCCCACCAACTGCAATTTGAAGAAGGAAATGGCTTGGAGGTCAGGTTGTGTGAGCAAATGGAACTCCAAGAGGTAAGGGATCGGGTTATGGCTTCCATGACCAGTCAACAATAGCAAGTAAAAAGGCACTTCAACAAGAAATCTTTGTCAAAATATTTATCTAAAGGAGACATTGTCTTGAAATGGGATGGAGATTTTGCTAAGTCTAGAAAAGATGCAAAATTTGATGCCCCATGGAGCAGTCCTTACATGATCACTCAGTGCAAGCAGCATAATGCATTCCAACTTTCCAAGTTGGATGGTCAAGAACTATGTATCCTAGTTAATGGGATACATTTGAAGCATTGCCACTAATTTTTGGGTTTGCTTGTACATATTTTCCTTGTAAGTGTTGTTGCACAAGTAGTAGTTTTCTTAGTCTTGTGTGTGCTTTCCTTTCCTTAGAGGTGGATTTGCGTGATTGGTTCTAAGTTTTAGCAGAGTTGTCACTAGTTCTCAAGGTTACTATCTAATTCCATGCCCAATGGATTTTCAAGGCAGCTAGATTCTAAGCATGGTAGGCATGCTTCCCCTGTGAGTCACCATCTGTTGACCAATTTTTTATCCACAGGACAAAATTGTTCACCTTCTTTCTTCACTTTTCGAAGACAGTTGTTTTAGGGTGCACAAGTTCATGTCAGTATTTCTTTTCTTGGTTCAGGCCAAAAGTTTCATCACTCAGTTCAAAGTATCTCAATGCGTATGTGTTGAACCTTTGTACCATTAAACTGTTGAACCAAATTTTTGGTTCAACAGACTACGTTTAATGTACTTGGTTCAATGGCCTAAGTTCAACAAAAGGTTCAATGGAAAGGTTCATCGGCTTGGTTCATAGGGCTCATCGGCATGTAATGGTTGAACCTTGAACCGTTGAACCAAATTTTGGTTCAATGGGTTCAGTTTAACACCAAAAGGTTCAATGTCAAAAGTTCAATGGATTCGGTTTAATGCAAATAGTTCATCAGCCTTCATGACTCATCAGTGTGCAATGGTTGAACCTTGAACCATTGAACCAAATTTTGGTTCAATGGGTTTGGTTTAAAGGAGTTCCCTTCAGCTGAAGGGGAAGTCCAAGTCAAATACCCTAGTGGAGGGCTGACGCTTCAAAAGGAGAATTGGGTTCAAAGTTCAGTTCAAGGATTCATTTTTAGTTTGAAATTTGACTAAGTCCAAATTCTTTCAGACTTTTGCCCAAAGGAATTCCTTTAGACAAAAGTCTAAAGGAATTCAGGCCATTTCAAATGCTAAGTCAAAAGCCTAGGCAAAATTTTTGTAGACTTTTTGTCCACAAGAAATTGTCTATAGACAAAAAGTCTACAAAAATACAAAGCAAAAAGCCACAGTCAAAAGACCCAAGGAAATTGACCTAGGAAAATTATCCATAGACAATTTGTTCTCAAGGAGCCTGAGGAGAAGTTTGAAGGTCCAATGACCCTACAAAGAGACCTGTTGCAGGACCCCAAAGGTTAGGTGGCCTTGTGGGGGACTTTCAGCCAAGTGTAAAGGGGCATTTCAAAGGGCCCAGAGGGTCACCATCCCTTCGAGAGGATGCGAAGGGTAGTTTCAAAGGCAAAAGGGGTGCCCACAGGGAAAATACAAAGCAAAGGCTGATAAGGGATTTGATATGATGCCACATGTGCTTGATGACATCCTAGTAGCCGTCAAGATTAACAAGATGATAGAGTCATTGGTTCTCAAGTAATGACATTCAAGAGGCTGTCAATTTCAAGAGGGTGAAATATCCGTTGATATTCAAAGACATGACAACTGCAGAGACGTCAAATTTAGCAAAATATAATAACCATTTGTTTTCAAATAAAGGAAGTGATGGCCATGAAAAGGATCTCAAAATGCAACAACCTACCAAGATGTTCACCCCAGGGGGCCGAACGAGCTAGATTGGACAAATGGACAAAGTGACAAGCAAGGAATGAGTGTGCAGTTGTCTAACTAGTGTTAATTAAAGAAGTGACTTTGGTAGGTGAGATAGTGCTAGTGAATTAATCATTTGGAATGATAATAACCAGCAGTGCAACCATTTCCTCTATTTCACATTAATGATAAGGCAAATCATGTAAGTCACCCAAGCAAGGAATGTAGTTTTTGAGCAGGCAAAATGAATAGCTCATTAATATTTTGAGTGACTTGTTCTTTTCATGAAGAGACACATATGCCACTTGTAAAAGTAGGAGCGCCAAATGGGCCTCTTGGCTTTTCATATATATTGCAAACTTGTTCATTTTGTAATCATCTTTCACAATTTTACAAGGTGCAACCCTGCTAAAATTTCTACCTAAATCTATAAACACAGTTTTACCTCTTCTTGGATAGATATTTTGTGTGTCCTGAGTGTTGATTTGTGTTTAGTCATCATCTTTGATGCTCTCAGAGGTTTAACACCAACACACCAACTATCTACAAGGCACCATCTACAGCTGATAGGAGAAGAGTTCTATTTTGGAGTATAGAATAGAGGGGATCATCTACAAAGTTCTTCTTATAACACCTTTGGTAAACCTCCCTTTTGTATATTTCATTTTTACCTCCCTATCAAGTTTGCAGATTATTTCTTCTGTCAAGTGTGAAGCGTATAAGTGTGTTTGTCTAATTTTGAGAGTGGGTGTGAGAAGGTCATCTTGTTTTGGTGTATCACCTCCTTAGAGTAGTTTGTTTTCTTGTATTTTCCTCCCTTTTCACCCCTAGTTTATATAGTTGTGTATATATCTATACCTATATGTATTTACACTTGCTAAAACAAACATTATACATCAAAGGGAGCTAGCCCTTAACTAGAGATTCTCCTCTCTTACTTTGCCATCCCACAGCTAAGAGAGGAGTTTCCATGTTGCGAGAAGGCAGGAACTTGTTTTCCTGCCATTGGGTGCATTTTCCTATGTCAACAGTAGGTGTAGGTTATAGTTTATTTATTAGTTAGTTTCTTGATTTCATCCATTTGTTTTCATTAAAATAATTCATGCTTTTTAGATTAGTCATTTTATTGTTTTTTATATTTTATTTTACTTAGTCTAATTATTTGTTTTAGGTAGTTTCATGCTTTCTAGAATAACTTTCCTTTTGGTTTCATGGAGATCTAATTGATCACTCCTGGTATAATCAAATAACATCTTGTGTGTTTTGAATCTAACTTGAATTGATGAGTGTTACATCTTGTACATCATAATTCCTATTCTAGGTAAGAGATGAGAAAGTTAACCATTATAATGTTACCAAGCAAATGATTTTATCAGGTATATAAAATCTTCTACCATAGCTACATGTAAATTTAGAAATATTTTATTATCTCCTTGGATTTAATGCACATTAAAAACTTACATTTATTTCATTCAATAACTACTAATATGAGTGAAGTTGATAAGGACATTTTAATGAACCCAATTATACTAACACCAGCTCAAGGTGGTCACATTCTTCTTTCTTCCATTAAAAAAAGGTATAATACAAAATTTTAAAAGAAAATAAATGGGGATTAAAAGCCTACATGATGAAATAAGATCAATGTATGATGCATCATGGAAATATGTGATAGAAGGGAGGAAGGGTAATCAAAGGTATCTCTATTAGGGCTATGGATGCTTGGTTAGAAATAGAGCAATGCCTAAAATCCCTAAATTTATATTAACTTAGCAACCAATCAAAATGAAACTTATAGCTAATCCCATGCCTTTTCAAAATTATTTGACAAGGAGTAAAATATATCACTTTCACACACACTAGTTATCAGGAGTCTCTTTCATATTTTTGAATAATCATTTCTTTTATAACATGGTTCATGATTGATATTGGGATTTTGAAACCATGGATTATGGGTTCTTGAAAACTCAAGAATATTCAATCCTATCAGTCACCATTTATTGTATTCAACACACCATACTTTGCATTTTTTGATGGATAAGTGGGGACCCATTTGTTTTTAGAAGGCTTGATCATTATATGGTTATACATGCATGTTAGCCTATTTCATGATCTATGTAAATTTGGGAAGTTTTGGAATTAAATTACCTTTTCTATATATGTTTTCCTCTTTCAAACCATTGTCACTAAAATGACTTTTTAAGAATTAATTTATTAATGAAAATTTTAGAAGCTTACTATATATGACAGGTATGTGAGTTGAATTATTTAGATTTATTAATTCAGATTTATTATTAAGGCTCACTTATTTGACATTATGAATATTTTGGTGTTATACATTTTGGTCTGAGTGAACTTTTTGGTCAACAACTTTATGTCATTAAAATATTCTTCAGATCTTTTTGGTCAAGAACTTTCTCTTTGGCAACTTTCTCTAAAAAATCTTTGCAAATGACAATATCCCTGAAGGACATTTAAATCTTTAGGACTCTTGGCTCATAATATAAAATGATTCAACCTAAATGTAAGCACTCACCCCCACTAAATAACCTATTGACAAGTGTCAAAAATAATAGCACCATGGCACCCCCTAAATGAGTAAGCATCTTATGTCGCATGCCCACTAGGCAAAATTTGTCAAGTTTAAATTAAATGAAGGTGACAAGCTTGTAAATGTTGGTGATTAATGGTGCATGAACTAAACATGAATGATAAAAGGATATAAAATTTTGGATGTTAGAGCCTAATATTATTTTAAAATATTATAATTTCATAATAAATATGTTAGGTTGTGGAGCTAAAAGCTTCATTGTTATGCAAATGTGGAGGATGATGGAGTTAGACAGTCATCAACATCAGTCAGGACCAACCAACATCGGTTAGGGTCAATCAGAAGCTGCCAACATCGGTTAAGAATAGGTTGACATCGGTCATCTCTAGACAGATAGGAACCGATGTCAGTCGCCTGTGCGCTTCTATAACTGTTAGTTAGATGAACAGTTAGTTTGACGAACAGTCAGTTTGCATGTAAAGACTAATTTTAGTCTTGAGTCTGCTTTTCTAATTATTGTTTATTTTGGGATCTATTTAAGAGACCCATGGGGCTATATTGTAATGTGTGTAGAAAAGCAAGGTCAATTGATCTGTAGGGTAGCAAGATCAAGGAGATCTGTAAGTGTGCCAAGGTTGTGTGTAAGATCAAGAAAATCTGCAACATAAGGAAGGACAAGTCTAAGGACTAAAGGATTAGATCCTTCACTTGAAGGCAAGAATAACAATTGGGTTAGTTGTCTCAAGGTGTGTAAGATTAGTTGATCTATAGGTAGCAAGATCAGGGAGATCTACATGGTAAGTAAGATCAGTTGGTCTACAGGGTGTGTAAAATCAAGAAGGTCTGCTTGGTGAGCAAGGTCAATTAGATCGATTGTAAGGTAGGCAAAGCAACCATTGAGTTGATTGTCACTAGTACAAATTGGAAGTAGGCAACAACAACCATTGGGTTGATTGTCACTTACTAGTGGAGGGAACAATTCTGTGTTTGAGTTGGTTGTAATTGATTGAGAGAGAGAGAACTCTTGAGGGAGAATTACTGTATGCCCAAGAGGTGTGGGATGAGTGTGATTTATTCATTGTATTTCCTTTTGGAAGAGTGTTAATACAAGATTGTATTGTCTCTCATATTCTATGTTGTTTCTAAATTCTAGGTACATATTACTTTTGGTTTAATTTCATGTTTAGTTGCTTATACAAAGGTAATCAGTTGTGCTCTTGAGTAGGATCCTAACAAGTGGTATCAGAGCTTTGTGTTCTAGATCCTGACAAGTGGTATCAGAGCCTAGTTTAGAGCAGGTTAGTGTTTGTTGATTACAGGTCACTCTCAGGGGAATCTAATTGAGTGGGAGTAAAGCAATGGCAAAAGAAAGTAAACTAAGAATAGAGAAATTCAATGGCAAGAATTATCAATTATGTAGGATGTAGATAGAAGATTATCTGTGCTGGAATTGTGGAAAGAAAGGGCATGTAAAGAAAGATTGTTGGTTGGTAGAAGATCAACATGAAGGAAATAAAGAAGAAAATGATGCAGGTATTGTTGCACGAGATGCTCTTATATGTTCCTTGGATAAAGTATAATCTTGGGTTTTAGATTCTGGTGCCTCTTTCCATGCAACACCAAATAGAGTATTTTTCCATCAGTATGTCCATGGAGACTTTGGAAAGATTTATTTAGGGGTTGGTGAGCCTTGTCAAATTGTTGGCAAAGGGGAAGTGTGGATGAAATTGTAGATGGGCAACACATGGATGTTGAAGGATGTCATGCATGTTCCCATCCTAAAGAGGAGTCTAATTTCTAAAGGAAAGTTGGGTGATGAGGGTTGCATAGTAACTCTCACAGTGGAACTTGGAAAGTTTCCAAAGGTGCACTTGTATTAGCAAGAGGTAAGAAAGTAGGTACACTTTATCTATCTACTTGTATTACTGATTCTCCTTCTGTTTTATCTACTTCAAATGTAGATGCAAAGATGTGGCTCTGTAAGCTTGGTCATATGAGTGAGAAGGGAATGCATGTTCTTAAGTCAAATGGTAAGCTTTCAGATTTAAAAAGCATAGATTGAGATTTTTGTAAGCAATAGAAGAAAGTGAGGTTTCTTGAAATTGGGTCAACAAATAAGGGAGCTTCTATTGGAGGATCATAGTATTGCATAAAGAGGACATCTAATATTTTTGAAAAATCTAAGAACTGGAAAGCCTTGGTTTTTAAGGAGAAGATGATGGACAGAGATCAGCTCAAGAGGCTAAATAATTCTGAGTAGGGCAGTGTTGATTTGGACAATGTTATGATCCAAAATGAAATCATGGGTAGAAATCATCACTCACAAGAAAACATAGTTATCGACGTCAATCAGGTGAGAACTAGCATCAAACAGGTAGGAACCAACATCAGTCTAGGGGAGACCAAATTCAGTGATGTCAGGTAGGTGGAAACTGATGTCAGTTAGGTAAAAACTAATGTCAGTCAGGTTGGTCACATGGAACTGACATCAGTCGAGTGTAGACTAAGAGGTGACCGAGATCAGTCACTATTAGAACAAATTTTGGGCAAACAGCAAGTTGTCAAGGAGTCTCAAACACCCATGTGGAGGTCTAAAAGGGTAAGTAAGCCTCAAATTCATTATTCCCCTTTTTTATACTACTTATTGCTCACTGATGGTCGTGAACCAGGAAGTTTTGAAGAGGCAATGTAGGTAAAATCTAGGAAACAGTGGGAGCATGGCATGAATGAGGAAATTGATTCCTTGGGAGAGAACCAAATGTGGGATTTGGTAGAGTTGCTAGCTGGAAAGAAAGCACTGAAAGATGAATGGATTCACACGTTAAAGAAAGGAGAGAATGGATAGGTGAGACAAAAGGCTAGGTTATATGGTCTTAAGCAAGCTCTAGGACAGTGGCATAGGTTTGATAGGTTTATGACAAAGCATGGCTTTAGTCAATGTCAATGTGACCATTGTGTTTATTTTACTAGGTTAGATAATGATAGCTACATTATCCTATTGCTGTATGTAGTGTATATGCTTGTTGTTAGGTCACACATGCAGGGATTTGTTGAGCTAAAGGTAAAAGTAACTTAGACATGTGCCAGGAAGGATTCAGGAGCAAAAATCCTTGGCATGAGTATTTCTAGAGACAGGGAAAATCACAGTTGATTTTGTCTCAAGAGGATTATGTGAATAAGGTAGTGGAGAGGTTTGATATGCAGGATGCAAAACTAGTAAGCACACCTATGGTTGGATAGTTCAAGTTGAGCTATGAACAGTGTCCTGAATCACATGATGAGGTTGGGTACATGGTATGTACTAGACCTAATATTTCCCAAGCAGTGGGAGTTGTTAGCAAGTTTATGGTCAATCTAGGAAAGGAGCACTAGAAAGCAGTTCAGTGGATTCTCAGATATCTGAGAGGGACCAATAGTAGGTATTTATGCTATGCAGGGTCAAGCATTTCTCTACATGGGCATGTAGATTTAGATATGACAGGTTACTTGGATGGCAAGAGAAGCACCATAGGATATGTGTTCACTATTGGTGGAATGGTAGTTAGCTGGATATCAGAGTTGCAAAAAGTTGTTGCAGTCATAGTGGCTAGCAAGGATAAGAACCCTGGAGATATGTCAACAAAGCCGAGAACAAAGGAGAAGTTGAATCTTCATTCAACTTCTGTTGGTCTTCAAGATTGAACTTGAAGAGGGATACAAGCTAGAAATAGATTAGAGGATGTTGCTATATAGGTACAAGTGCAGTTGTTTATCTCCAAGTGGGAGATTGTTAGGTTGTGGAGCTAAAAGCTTCACTGTTATGAAAATGTGGAGGATGTTGGAGTTAGATAGTCATTGACATTGGTCAGGACCAACTGACATCAGCTAGGGTTGACTGAAAGCTGCTGACATCAGTTAAGAATTGGCTGACGTTGGTCATCTCTAGATAGACAAGAACTGACGTCAGTCACCTGTTCACTTCTAGAACAGTTAGTTAGATGAACAGTTAGTTTGATGAACAATAAGTTTGCATGTAAAGACTAATTTTAGTCTTGAGTCCACTTTTCTAATTATTGTTTGTTTTGGGATCTATTTAAGAGACCCATGGGGTTGTATTGTAATGTGTGCAAAAAAGCAAGGTCAGTTGATCTGTAGGGTAGCAAGATCAAGGAGATCTATAAGTGTGCCAAGGTTGTGTGCAATATCAAGAAGATTTGCAACACAAGGAAGGGCAAGTCTAAGGACTAAAGGATTCGATCCTTCACTTGAAGGCAAGAACAACAATTGGGTTGGTTGTCTCAAGGTGTGTAAGATCAGTTGATCTACAGGTAGTAATATTAGGGAGATCTACATGGTAAGTAAGATCAGTTGGTCTGTAGGGTGTGTAAGATCAAGAAGGTCTGCTTGGTGAGCAACGTCAGTTAGATCTATTATAAGGTAGGCAAAGCAACCATTGAGTTGATTGTCACTGATACGGACTAGAAGTAGGCAACAACAACCATTGGGTTGATTGTCACTTACTAGTGGAGGGAGCAACTCTATGTTGGAGTTGGTTGTAATTGATTAAGAGAGAGAAAACTCTTGAGGGAGAATTAATGTACACCCAAGAGGTGTGAGAAGAGTGTGATTTTTTCATTGTATTTTCTTTTGGAAGAGTGTTAATACAAGATTGTATTGTCTCTCATATTCTGTGTTATTTTTGAATTCTAGTTACATATTACTTCTAGTTTAATTCCATGTTTAGTTGCTTATACAAAGGTAATTAATTGTGCTCTTAAGGAGTAGGATCCTAACAAGTGGTATCAGAGCTTTGTGTTCTAGATCCTCAAAAAATATGGACCATTCACTATTAGTTACAAATCTAATGGTAAAAATTATGTTTATACATTTTTGCCTTATATGTAACCCTCTTTTGATATGAGGGCATTGTAATTATGGTGGTATGTTGTATGTGAGTGAACATGATATTGCATTAGTTGTATGATAGGTTTTTCCCTTTATTTATTGGACTAAATAATAAGGATTGGTTATTTCTGTGTAGACATAGCCCATATTGGGTGAACCATGTTAAATATATGTCTCTATTATCTTGTATTTCTAAATTTTATTTCCATATTTAATTAATTAATATTGATCTATGTTCTATATTCCTAACAACTGGTATCAGAGCTAAAGGTTTATTTGGTAGATAAACTTATAAGAAAAGAGGGTTCTTAGTTCGAGTGGGAGTAATGGTAGAAGAAGACAAGTTTAAGATTGAAAAGTTTAGTGCCTAAAACTACCATATATGGAAGATAAAAATGAATAACTATCTATATCATAAGGATATTTTCATACCATTGGGAAGAATAGCAAATAAGCTAGTTGTTGGGCCTCCCTTTTGGGCAAGTACATGGACCATGCCAACTAGACCAATCTTAGTGCAAGGTAACTCTTGGAGTAATTGATCCCCTTTATTATATTTTGGAACTAGTTGGAGAAGTCCATGTGGATCCTATACCCGCTAGTAGGTTATTTCATAACATTGATTTACATAAAGATATCCCTACCAAGGCTTGTACATGGTGGCTCGAGAAGCATGGATGTCAGGGAGTGGAGTAAGTGAGATAGTGACCCCTCAATGTTAGATCAATGTATGGCATGTGTTTTTCCACCTTAGATATCATAGTGGATCTTTTAGGATTGTGACAACTCATCACTTGACATGTGCCCATCTAACTTGGCAAGGAGATTCCCTTTCACCTATAAAAGGAGGCTCACATTTGAAGACATAGAGAGGCAATTAAGTGTGGTGAAGCTTTGGAAAAATAATGAGAAAACCATTAGTATTTTCTTAGTATGCATATGTTATTTTAGATATTTTAATTTATATCCCAAGCTCACATGTGAGCTGTTGGGCATGAATAGACTTAATAAGAACATATGCTCTATTTCTTTATATTAAACTATGTTACTAAACTATAAGTTAATGAGTAAATGAAGTATTGATCTTTGTGTTATAATTTACATAATGATATTCTTGTAGGTTAGTTTCATTTAAGTAATTTTATAGCTATTTATTTAAATTTATAATGAGATGGAGGTTCTCCCTATGTCACTAATGACATCCTTATGCCATATAGTGACCTTAACTTACCTATACAGTGACTAAGTATTAGAATTAGAATGTACCAAGGTTCCAAGACCCATGCCTAAAGAATTATGTTGAGTATGGGTAATTTAACAAAGTCCTACCCTATGATTTACGTAAGTACTTGAACCATCTTATACTATCCATCTCCATAGCTTGCACCAATAAGAGCCCCACCTAGCCAATTATGGACTTGCACCTTAAGACTTGGGTGATTAAGAAGGCTTGCACCTATTGAACTTAATTTTAAGGAATTAGTGATAAAAGGCCACCTAAACCAATATAGCTAATGACTAAGTCCGTTTGAACCCCATTGAAACCCCAAGTTATGTCATGTTATAACTAGGCCAACACGAGCTTGATCCCTTTGCTATTGCACTTTAGGTGAGTTTACAAGGCTTGCACTTTTTGTGAAACTGATGCTAGCACCCCAACATGACTAAATTTTGTGTTACAAACCTCTTTATGGACACACCTAGCTCTAATAAGTCTAGAACTGACTCGGTATGACAACTAAGTGCATGATCAAGCATAAATCCAACCTAGTGAACTTTCCTACAACATTTTGGTTACATTTATGGGACCCATGTTGAATTTCATTATTATAATGGTGTGATATAGTGATGATATAAATTTCACTAAATAATATAAAGAAATATTTAGAGAAAGTAGAAGATAGTTTCATTTAGAGTCATCCTACATGCAAGGGGAAGGAGCCAAGAAAATGGGTGCAAGCTAACCTATACAATGCTTTATATAAGGTGTTATTTTATGAGATACCTAAGCATGTGTATCAGTGGCTAGTTTCCTATGATACTAATAAAAGGCATAGCTAAAACTAGTGCCTTAAGTAGACCATGGAGCACATAGAGAAGCTGGAGAGCTTGGATGATGTTTGGATGTATGTTGTAGACAAATGGTGAAGTAGTGTGTTGAACAGCTACATGTTGGAGTTTATAGTATCAAACTTATCATGCCATAAAGAAGTAGCATATGATTTTCTTATCAAATTGAGAGGCACATTAATAAGAGGGATCAACACTAAACTGAATAAGTTCTTAGTGGATTATAATATGTAAATCATAAGAATGGAAGGCTAAAATCCTTATGCATATGAGAAAGCACAGAAGGTGATAAGGTGAAGTGTAGGTGAGGCATGATGGTAGAGGATGATCAACCTAACACCCAAAATATCTTGAGGTTGAACTATGGTAATAAAAATCATAGGCTAATGGAGGCTCTAAAATTTGGAAGTATCAAGATGACCCATAGCAAGAGGGAAGGGTATAAGGAAGGATCCCTTAATTTATAGCAATGCAAAGAGAGAGAGGAAGAAACAATAGACTAGGATTAGTAGTTAGGTGTAAGATGTAGTGGGTTCCTATTAGATATGGTTATGGAGGATGTGTTATAATCACCTACCCCATTTAAACTTGAATCACAAGTTCATGTGTTTGATTCTCCATTTGAATATAAAAGAATGGTAATTAAACCCATTATCGATGTGGACTTTGGTAGGATTCAAATTTTGAATTAAGAGTTTGTGATTGATAAATTAGTTCCCTATGAAGAAATGAGTGAGGATATGATGAATCTATCAAGTGTCAATCTAGGAATCATGAACCTAGCTGTAAGCATTCCCATGTAGAGAATGTTAATGACACCAACTAGGAAATAACCTGTAGGAAGTGTCATGACACCAAAAGTGAGTGGTATTATGATTATAAGTTCAAAAACATAGCCAAAAACATTAGGATCAATGTCCCTACCTAAGAATAGAGTCATTATAGGGCCACTTTTGACATAGATATAAGGGGGATAGACACCTTAGAACCTGACACCACCCCCTCAACAAGTCTACCACAAGATGGAAATGCACTTTACTAAGTATCATGGTGTAGAGAATGCTATAGATAATCTAAAAAAATGTGAGTTATAATGGCATGGTTAGGGAATCACTCAACCTGAGCATAAGGCAACCTAGTTTGAAACCACCTTTCTAGATCATGCCCATACCTAGTATCAAACATTTGATATACACTAGGATATGGTTGAGTATAATGTGATAAAGGAAGCCTTCTTAAAAAAATTTGATATCCCTAAATTTGAGTATTAGAGTATCACAACACTCAAATAAATCAAACAAGGGTTATCCAAGAGTGTGCACCTATATGATGTGTAGTTTAAGACTCTTATCTCTAAACTTCCATATGATATTCACCCCTCCTAGTACATGTACTAGTTTTTTAGGGGCTTAATAGTGTAATTCAAAAGAGCATTGTCTATAAAGACCTTTATGGACCCCCTAAAGCACTTGAAGCCACATTCTAGGTTGAGGTAGTTAGTAGTGTTGATACTAGGATTAGCCCATTCATGGAGGCATAGATTATGTCAATGGCTTCTCAGCTATAGAAGTTGATTGTTGGATTGATGTATGACACTCATAGTGGGTTTTGGTGCACTGACTATGAGATGGAGGGGCATAAAAATAATAAATACCCATGAAGAAATGTTTACACCCTCCTCAACTTTGAAGTTTGTCATGGGCCACATGAATCTCAAAACTACCCCCTATTATAGCACATTAGCTAATTAAACACCACCATTTACTGTAAAATGTGTGATGCTTATACACATTCAATAGTAGACTATAGATTCATCAATGAAATATTCTATAACATGGAAAGAGGCATGAGGTAAGTGATGATATCAGGTGGTAGTCAGGTAGGTTAAGGAAATGAAGGCTATAGCTAGAAAAATATGGGCTATGGTAACTAATGATTCATAAACATATGAGGAGGATGACATGGTGGAAGAATATTCCTACCATGATCATGATACAAGTGTGGGTTGACTAAACATTATCAGCATGACTGCCCCACACACCTAACATGTAGGTATTATTGAGGACTACCCCGTACTAGCTCAGGAATCATCCCTTGGTGACTCTTATTATTATGTTACTTTAATTTATGATGCAACTAGAAAAACTTGGGTTTATTGCATATGAAAAAAAATTGATGTTTTTGATACTTTTAAGAAATGGAAAGCTTTGGTTAAGAATGATACAAGAAATAAGTTGAAGTGTGTTAGATCAGACAATAGAGGTGAATACTATAGTAAATCATTTGATAATTATTATTCATCACATGGGATTTGTAGAGAGAATATGGTTCCAATAAGACAACATAATGGTGTGTCAGAAAGGATAAACATGAAAATCATGGAGCATTTAAAGAGCATGAGATTACATGTAGGGTTACCCTTATAGTTTTGGGTAGATGCTGTGGATGATATTTTTTACTTAATAAATAGAGGGCCTTCAAGTCCATTAGATGGTGGAATTCTAGAAGAAGCATGGATAGGTAAAAAGGTAGATTATTCCTTCCTAATTAATTTCAATTGTGAAGTGTTTATCCATATTGATAAATAAAGTAGAACCAAGCTTAAAGCAAAATCCAATAAATGTAATTTTATTAGATATGGAGTTAATGATTTTGATTACCATTTATGGTATTTTTAAAATTGAAAAATCACTAGGATTATAGATGTGATCTTTAATGAAAATTTCATGTACAAAGATTGGTTGCAGGGAAAGAAACAAGAAAAGCCAAATATAGAATATGCAGTACTTGATGAAATCATAGGAAATGAAATTCTAAAATTACCAAAAAATTAGAATGTGCAATAAATACAATAATTACCTCAAAATCCTAGTAGTGTAGTTAAAATATCTACCAGATTAAGTAGACTCCCCAAATAATACTCTCCTTCACTTTATTATTTATTATTTATTAATGGTGGTGATCCAAAAATCTATGAAGAATCAATGTAGGTAGAAACCAAAAAGAAGTGGGAGCAAGGCATGAAAGATAATATGGACTCCTTGGTACATAACAAAACCTTATATATGGTTTAGTTACCTAAAATTAAAATAGAATTGCAAAATAAATAGGTTTATAGGCTGAAGGAATAATATGGAGGTAAAAAGAGGTACAAGGCTAGACTTGTTGTAAAGGGGTTTTTGTAAAATAAAGGTATTTATTTTAATGAAATATTTTCTCCAATTGCAAAAATGAAAAGGCAAAAATATTGATGTGTGTTTTTTATTCCTAACATAACATTGAGATTCTAATTGAATCCACATCCATTGATTGTTATTGAGCTCGAGAATATATTTATTTCCACCTATTTAAATCCCTAACTACATTTAAATAAGCTATAATTTATGAAACAAACTACCAAAATCCATAATTACTAATAGATTTAACTCTACCATCACTTGGAAACAACAATGGCATCTTCATATAGAGCATACAAAGGATCCTAGGCACCAGCCATATTCTCCATTAAGGATTCAATAAAATACATTGATACATTTTTTAATGTAATAATATTTGATGGTATCTACATTAATTACTTAGTTTTATGGGAAATCATAGAGAAGATCAACCTATTCACTTACAAGTAATGCACCTCTATAGAGGACCAACAAGACACAACTGACTTATTGCCCTTCAAATTCCAAGCACTCCATTATGCATCTACCAAACTTGAAGTCATGTCATGTATTGACTTATTATGAGATTTTTTATTCAAATGGCTGATTGTAGATGGTGGGTTATTACATTATGTCAACATTAGCGCTATCATTGCCTACATATTAGGAAAAACATTCCAAAGTTACTTATACCTACCCATCCCATATGCTGCCTTTGATTTGCATAGTGTTTGGCCCCTTTTTGGTTAAGTATGGATTTGTGCCAACTTAGTAGACATATCAACATGAGGAAATCATTCAAGATGATTTTTATATTTATGCCAACTAGAATAATAAATGCACTCCTTATACCAGCTAGCAAGTGGCTAATAAATTCTATGATGTTTTGGGCATCTTCAACTAATGGAAGCACATGGTGATCATAGTGCAAAGGGTGAAAATTAATGGAGCTAGTGAAATTATTAATAAGATCTCTATCTCAAAAACTGATGTGCACAACTCTATCCTAGTAGAAGGTGCTCTTATAGGCTATACAATCAATCTTGAACTAGTATTCAAACACATGATGAGTAAATAGTGAAGCTCTACATAATTGGTTTTAGAAATAGAAAATTGACCACTATTAAATCTTAAGACTAGCATGGATGCCCTTGAGGCTCCACTTTGTAGTGCCTAATCTTACCTATGAGCCATTGGGACTTTAGTAGTTTAGATAAGTTATTACTCTATTTTTTCCAAATGAACTGTACTATATATTTTAGAGCATTAAGTATATGAAGAATGGTTGAATTAATACATAGTGGTCTTGGGTAATATCTTAAACATTATGATTAAAATTCATAATGAATGCTATGAGTTTAATGTGATAAAATAAAATAAAATAATATTGTTTTTAAGATTTGATTCATGGAACTCATGGCATATCTAAAGTTTAGAATGATGTCATCATATTAGGTGGAAATACTCTTAAGTTTAGGAAAGGGCATGTGCCCAAGCTTTGACACCTACACTGGAAGCACTAAACCAACATGAACCCTTGATCTAAGATATCCCTTTAAACCCTCTAAGCACTAAAGGATGCTAATAATGGTGAAACATAGGCTTGTGACCAAAAGACTACAAAGCAACTTGATATAGATTTGTGCCCATATGACTGAAAGTAGCTATATAAATAAGTGTTGAACCTATAAACCTTTGGCCTAGCCTAGAAATAGCTTACGTTGATGAACTCACAAATTTCATTGTTATAAAAGACTGAGCCCATTAAAGAAAGAGTTGTATCATGACATGATTAACTCAATGTGGGCCATAATTATTTCTTTGTTATGCTTTAGGTGAGCACATAAGGATTACATCTTATGTGAATTGATGCTAGAGCAGTCGAGTGATAAATGTTGAGCACCATGGGTTTTTTATATGATTGTGCCTAATTGTAACTAGTCTATAACCAATTTCGATAGCTAGGTAAGTTTTTGATGGAGTTAATAACCAGCTTTTATATAATATTTTGCTTCCATTACTAGGATCTATATTGAATTTTATTATTTTGATGGTGCAAAAGAATAATTCTCCAACTCTACCTCAATAACATTGAGCACTTGTTGGAATAGGTGGAAGATAGATTTATACTGAAGAATCCATATTGTAATGAATAAAAGCTAAGGAAGTGGGTCTATAATAACCTATATGATGCTCTATATGAGGTCTTATTTTATGAACTACATGAGCATATGTACTACTAGTTGACTGATTATGTGACCTATAGAAGATGAAGCTATGAACAACACCTTTATTGGATGAATGAGTGATTATAAAATATTGATAACCTTGATTCTAATTAGACTAGAGCTATAGATAAAGGGTGGTAAGGATCACTAAATAACTATGTGCTTGATTTCATAGTATCATTGTGATCCTACCCTAAAGAAGTAGATTATCAATTCGTGTATGATCCCAGAGGCAAGTTTGTGAAATAACTTGGAACCAAGATTAATAAACTAATGGTGGATATAGCTTTGAAACCATAATAATGGAAGTCTAAAATCCTTTCATGTATGAGTAGCATAATAGGGAAGAAAGGGATGTATAGGTGAAGTGCAATAGAAGGGAATGAGTAGATTGACACTTGAGAGCTAAGGTGATATACTTATAACAAGAGAAGGTGTAGGATCATAGAAGATCTAAAACTTGGAAGTGTTGAGTTAACCTATATATAATGGTAAGGACATGGGGAAAAAACTCTTAAAATACAGTATCATCAAGAAGAGAGAAACATTGAAGCCATAGACTAACTTCATCAATTGATGGGTATAAAATGCTATATTTTTTTATTAAATTTGACCATTAAATATGTGTTATAAGTGCCTACCCCCTTTAAACCTATGGTATAAGATAAGTGTTAGATCCCACTCAAAAATAAATGAGTGATAACTTACCCTATTATCAATATTAACTTTGATCCATTTGCATAATTAGATTACAATTTTTTGATTAAACAAGTTTTCCCTTATAAGGAGCCAAGTAAAGGCACCTCTAAGCCTTTGGGTGATAGCTCAATAACACAAAACATAAGTTATATCATTCCAAGTTATAAAATATTAACTATGTAGACTGGGCAATATCCCACAAGGAGTAGCCTAGTGCCATAAGTGAGTAACACTAGACCATCAACTTCAATGGTACAAAAAACAACCATAGCATAAATTCACAACCCATTGACTAGAGGTGTTAGAGGAAAACCACTAGGATAAGTGCCAGGGGGTAAGCACCTTAGGTGTTAGTTCCACCCCCCCCCCCAAATAAATATACTATGAGATGGCAATGCACTTGTTAGAATTTCATGGTGTGGAAAATGCCATAGAATATGTGTTAAAAATTGAGATTTAATGGTGTTATTAGGGTATAACCTAGTCTAAGCACAAGGAAACTCAATTTATGACAATTCTACTTGATTTTACTCATACTTGGTATAATAAATTTGATCCTAAATAGGCCATGATTGATTATAACATTCTAAAGGAGGCATTCTTAAAGAATTTTGATATTCCTAAGTTTGAATAGAAAATTGTCTCCATGATCAAGAAAATTAGCTAAGGGATCTTAGAAATCATGCACCTATATGATTTTAGGTTTAAAATTCTTATTTATAAGAGTCCTTATGATATTCACCCCTCTTAGCATGTGCAATGGTTAATTGGAGGATTGTTAGTACCCTTAAGAAGAGCATTATCTATGAAGACATTCATGTACCTCCTATAAAGTACTAGAAGTTGCACTCTAAGCCAAGTTAGTCAGTAGCGCCAACATAGGAATCAACCCTTTCATGGAGGTATAGATCTAATCCATAGCCTTCCAACTACATAAGCTAATTGATAGTTCATCATAAGATGCTCAAATTATATTATGGTGTACTGACTGTGAGACAAAAGGCCATAATAGAAATAATTTTATTGAAAGGAATATACACACATTGCTTCTAAATTATGAAGTTTTACATGAGGGACATGATATTCATAATTTTCCATTGTTTTTATGTTCTATGAAGGTTAACACAACCCTCTATTTTATGTTATGCAATACTTACACTCATGCCATAGCTAACTATCAAGTAATTGATGAAATGTGTGAAAACATGAAAAGAGGTACATGATAGGCAACTAAAATAACTAGAGGGAAGGAAAACCATAGAAATGAGGGATATCACCAATAAAATTCTAGATATGGAGTGTAAAGAGGTGCCATAGGGAGAGGTAGAGGATGTAGTGGAGGAATATTCCCATCATGATCATGTTACAAATATATCTTGATTGAGTAGTATTAGCATGACTACCTAATACATCCAATGTGTGAGTATTATCAAGGACCACATCCAATAAAGGAATGCCCCAACTTGTATAAAATTTTTACCCAAGGCCAAACCAACATAGATAAAGGTATAAGAATTATCTGAAATGATTCAAAAGCAAATAAATAGACTCCAAAGGTGAAACTAACCTATATGGAGCTAATAAAAGTACAAAAAACTACTCATAGTGAATTCACCACTCAGTTTCCAATTGTGCCAATACCATAATTATACCTAGAATATGGGGAACTAAGTCACATTGAGTGCATCACATAGTTGAAACCTAAATTTTCACATTACCCTAACCTTGGGCACCAAAAGGATGTCTTATAATAGGCCATGAGTATCACTCAAAACCTATAAGGAGAATTCCAACTGGCATGATATCTATAATCACAAGCTATTGCCTCTTGTAAAAAATAATATAACTAGGAGGCTGAGGTATAAGATATAATAAAGATTCTAAACCTCCTATAGATAGAAAGGATTATACCCCTATTGAATAATTTACTTTTAAAACATGCTAGGTAGAAGCTAGTTGAAATTACTATGCCCCACATATTTGAAATTATTTCACCATGCATGGAAATGATATGAGAGGTCATCCATACACAAAATTTAGAATATGATCAATATCTCTTAATGAATTCCACCATTGATGGATGGTTTATGTGCGAGGTCCTTGTTGACATAGGCACTGAGGTTAATATCTTGACAAGGAATGTATGGGATAAGATGGATAGGCTAGCCTTGAGCCTTCTGCTCATATGATTTTCATAGAGAAAAAATCTAGGATGTAGCCAATTAGAATTATAAAAGGTGTCATTGTAGATATTATGGGTGCAGAGTTCCATATTGACTTCAAAGTGATCAATTTGGCTGAGCAGGATAATTATGCAACACTCTTGGCAAGGCTATAGTGTTATGAAAATAACACCAACATGCACTTTAAGAAGCACTATATGAATTTTAAAAATGGAAAGGATAGGGTCATGATCCCCCTTTCAAATTAAAAAGTAACCCCTTATGTATAAAGTGTTGATCATGAGGATGAGATCAACCATATCTACAACATCATGGCATAAGGTGTCGAGAGTATCAACCCCAATTACCAAGGAGTGATTTCTTAAGATGATGGATAGTCAAAGTCAGACACTACTAATGTAGCTTGAGACTAATGGGTTGAATAAGTGTATGAAACCACTAGTTGAAGGTGTTATATAGTGATAGCCAAGGTGTTGAAGCCTATGAGGACTAGTTGGGTTTAGATTGATCTTACTTAATGAAGAGCGATACCTTGCAATAAGAAGAAGGGAAACATGGTTTGTTACCTAATTAAAGGTAACCTTATGATGATCCCATGATATTAGGGTAGAAATCCTATATAATATTATGTTTATGATATAGATTCATGTATCCCAAAGGAGAAAGATAGAATAGGTGCACTTATGTATAATTTGAGAAGTACTACCGCTTATTGGTGGGCAACACAAAATCCTAGCTTGCCAACTTGGTAAGATGTAAAATAAAAAATATTCACTATATTTGGGAAAATTAATGAGGATCTAGACATCTCCATATAATCTAGTGATTCTGACCCTATAGTGCACGTACACTTATGTGAAGAAACTTGGATTGAGTGTAGTGCAAATACCTCAAGGAAACTATGGGTACACACATTATACAAAACTTTGAAGACATGAGAATGGGCTTGTTATGTGGTCAACAAAATGCACTACAAGATATCTAGTTAGGATGTCTTGAAGGAGAAGTTTTTGTACACCTTCTCCTTTTCCTCACATAACTTGGAACTGATCGAACCATTGTAAGTCATGCAAAGGGTAGTGTTTGAGGACACTACAATTTTAGAAGAGTGCCTATGAGATATGTTTATGGAGAAAGGATTAGTGTTCCAAAATTTTGTTAAGGATTAAGCACTAAAAATTTACTTGAGTAATGAAGATAAGATGTCTAAAAAGTTTAAAATTAGATGTCCTTAATAGGAAAAAGGAATATCTTGTGCCAAGTGGAAGATAACACCCCTAACAAGGAAGACCTTACTCATCTCCACATTGAAACAAATAAGGGGAGTAGGAAAGTTAAGAACACACATCAAGAGAAAAATTAACCCTATTGCATGTCACTCAAGACCACCCAAGTTGATATCAACATGGAAAGAGAACCAAAAGTGGCTACTTTGGGTGCATATTAGTCTAACACAAAACTGGCATGAATTGTGGATCTCCTAAAGGAGTTTCAAGATTTTTTTCATGAAATTATTGTGATATGAAGGGAACCCACCCATATCTTTAGAAAATGAGCATAAATTTGGTGGATGGTGCATGACCTATTAATAATTACCTCTATAGAATAAACCCCAATCTTTGTGCAAAAGTCAAAATAGAGATTGACAATATGCTAGTTGTAAGAGTACTCTATCAAGTGAAAGAGTCAGAATGGGTGAGACCAATGGTGATTAGTATTAAAAAATATGGTCACCTCTACATTTATGTGGATTATCACTTGTTAAACACTGCTTGTGTCACTGACCCCTTCCTAACTCCATTTATTGATGAAGTTTTGGATGGAGTCCAAATTTAAGAGGAGGACAAGCCTAAGACAAATTTTGTGATAGAATGGGTTATTTTTCCTATAACATGATGCCCTTTGGGTTCAATAATGCACCATCTATATTCTCTAGAGTTTTCACCACTGCATTTAAGTATTTTATCCATAAGTTCCTCTAGGTGTACCTTAATGATTAGATTGTATATGGGCTCATGAGAGACCATTATGATAACTTGTGCCTCATTTTAAAGAGGTGTCTATATATATATATATATATATATATATATATATATATATATATATATATCCTTTAACCTCAATAAGTACATCTTTGTGACACATTTTGTCACATTTCTTAGGCATATCATCTACAAATATAGTCTACTTATCGATCTCACAAATATTGCCATTATCATTTAGCTCCAGAATCCTCCCACACAGAGAGACATTCATCCCTTTCTTGGCCATTATGTTTATTATAAAAAAAAATTATAATGAGTTATACAAGGATCATAGTTTTTCTAGAGGATTTTTTACATAAGGATGGCCCATTATACTAGGGAAAAATACAAGAAGATGCCTTTGAGACTCTAAATATCAAGTTGGCTAGCACACCTATTCTTTAATTTCTTGACTATACAATTCCATTCCATGTCCATGTCAATGTATCTAGATCTTAAATTGTTGACATTATATCATATCCTATTGAAGGCAAGATGGATCATTCTATCTCCTTTGTAAGTCACAAATTGACCTTGATAGAGTAAAATTACATAACAACCAATTGTGAAATACTAGTCATGGTCTCTTGCCTCCATAAATTTAAGAAATACTTGTTCATAACCCCATTCATATTTTTCACTAATCATGAGGAATTTAATTACCTTGTGAATAATCCCATTCTTCATGGGTGAATTTATAGATGGATAGTTCTATTTTAGGAATTCCAATTCTTAGTTGTAGTGAAACCTAACAAGCAAAACTTAGGAATAGACCATTTGTCTCATATCAACTTTAGTGATGTGATAGCACCCATTGAATATGATATGTCAGATACACAACTCTATATATTCTAGTACATTCATGAAGACTTGGTAGAGATAGATACATTCTAACATCTAGGTTTGTACCCCAAACCATGACCACTAAATAAAAGAAATTAGCTCTCCATTTTCACTTCCCCCTTTTAGATCATTACTGGGGAGATATATAAATTAAGTCAAGATGAATTATTTGGTTGATGTGTTTTATAACATGAAAGAGGCTCTGTTATATGATATTCCATGAAGGGATCATAGGAGGCCATTATGCTGAAGACATAATAGCATGCAAAGTGTTACAATCAAGCTTATAGTAGCCAAACCTATTCCAAGATGCAAAGGATTACACTAAGGCATGTGACATATGTTATTTCATAGGGAAGACCAACCACTAGGATGAGATGCCTCTCATCCCCATTATTTCTCAAGCACCATTTAAGAAATGGACCATTAATTTTATTGGGATAATAATTCTTATAACAAGGTGCACATGTATAAGGTATATTTTTGTGGTGACTAACTATTTCACTAAGTGGTAAGATGTATATCCTACTAAAAATTGCATTACCACCACTACCACATGATTCATATGGGATAAAATCATAAGCCACTATGGGTACCCACTCATTTTAACTAGTGATAGAGAGACACACTTCCTCAATAAAACTATGAAAATCCTTCTAGCCAGTACATAGTGGTGCACCACAAGACCACACCATATCATCTTTAAGTAAATGGCATAACCAAGGCATTCAAAAAAATCTTTAGAATGTGCTTCATTAAACTATGTGATGTTGGCCAAAATTATTAGGATGATCAAGTGTCTATAGTATTATGGGCATACCACATAACATATAAGTGCCTGAATAAATATATACCATTCTAACTAGTGTTTGTCATTGAGCCAATTTTATTGATGGAATTCTTGGTACCATCATTGTGAATTACAAAAATTGGTCACATTAATGACCAAGCTTCATTAAGTGCAAGGATGGACCACTTAGAGTGAATCGATGAGGTGCACACCCAAGCAAGATGGAACCAATAGATTGATAAGGCATACTATAAATTATGGCATTATGGGCATATTAATCACAAATTATTAAATGAAGGAACATTAGTATTGATCTATGACTCCAAGTACCTAAGGCACCTAGGCAAGCTATAGATTAGGTGGATGGGCCCATATGTCATCTACCATATATTAGAGATAGGTGCATGTAAGTTACACATGTTGGCTGGTAAAATGTTCCCTAGGCATTTCAATGGAAACATATTGAATCCATATCAGTAATATAATGGCATTTGTGCCATTATACATCAACTTCCCTATCACAAGTTAATTGTGTTATACTGACCTAAATGACATTTGGTGTAAGCCAAAAATTTCCTTGTATTTTTTCATTGCTATTCTTTTAAATTAAATAATCCATGATTTTAGGCCCAAAATATAAATATTCTAGTGCTTCTATGCATAACTTCAATTAGGTGAGTCAAGCACATATGCTTTCCAAAGAACTTGAGGTTAGAAACTTAAGTTTTTGGGTACATAGAATTCACCAGAATTTGAACATATGAGGACCAAGAGAGAAAGATAGGTACAAAGGGTGATCATGCACATAAGATGAAAAATAGGCACACATGATTAAATTTCATAAGAGGTAGAGTGAAGATGCACAAATAATCATGTGAAAGAGATCAAAAGTATAGAGTGAAGAACTAGAGGGCCAATATAAGGTATTTATATGGGGTAGGATATGGAAAGACAAAGAAATGAAAGTGCATATAAATCAACCAAGATATGAAGGTGTGCTTGAAATAAAATCATAGTAGGAAAAGAAGATGGAATAGTGGAGGCTAAATCATGTGCACGTGAGTTGATGTGCCTAGGTTTCCATAAGAAAGGTGAAGGTCATGACAAGTGAAAAAATCATAGGAGAAAAGATCATTAGGACACATTGACATCTACCCAAATTTAGGTAGAAAGTGACTTTGAACTAATATTTCACTTCACCAAAAATACCCTTAGGATGAGTTATTGAGGTGATGGTGGAGGCATAAAAGATCTACATTGAATGTGTAGGTGGCAATGGATTTTCATGGATTTTGTGGGATTTTTTACATCCCAAAAACTCTATATTCCACCATGAAATTAATTACATACAATAAATAAGGTAGCTAAATTAAAGGTATAAATTAGCAAAGTGCTGAATAGTTTAAGTTACAAACCCTGAGATAATTTACACCCAAAATATAGACTAGTAAACTAAAGATGAAGAAAAAAAATTAATACTAGAGTAAACCTTTGAACACCCATAGATGCCAAAAGTGAATAATTGAATAGAGAGAGGAATTTAATTCATGTTGAGATTAGCATAGAGAAGTGTGGGGCATGAATTATGCAAGAACCAAGCAATATAAAAATGGAGTGATGCCAAGGATACCATTGATGGTAATTGACGCTTGAGAGCTAAAGACAGTCACATACCTCATGACTATAAGAAGTGACACAAAAATTGAAGGCTTTGGCAAGCTATATAGACCATGTTTCAACACTAGCTAATTTAGTATGGGGGAAAGCACATGATTTTTGGCCCAACACAAGTGTAGAAGGACACCAAGAGGTTAAAAATGATAGAATAAGTAGTTGTAGTAAAGAATAAATCACAACCAGTAGATGGGGTTAGCATCATTGAGGTTGATCCTGAGGTGCTTGAAAAAATTTCCTACTAGGAGATGCATTTCCATAAATAAGTCTTGATAGGGGAGATTTGGGCATCTTTTGTGGACACTTGTTAATCAAATAATATAACCATCACACCTAAATTAATGTGTAAGACCTATCACAAGACTAGATGGTGGACATGGGGGCCAAAATAGAATTAGGCATGATGGTATTTGATATCTCCATCTGAGATAAACTTGTAGCCACTTATGCAACTCAACTCTATGAGTTATCATGTTTTGAGAATCTAGGGGAACACAAAAAATTCTTCCTCTCACATGTCTGTGGAGATCACATCTATTTTGTAGGGAGGCACATGTAGATATCAACATGACTAATAAGTATAATTATCAAGATTTTAGACTCTAGTGAAAATATCCCCTAGATGATGATAGATGATGCTAAAGTTAAAAGGGTTTAAAAACTCCTACGGTACTATAAGGGAGGTTTCTCATTCCCAATCAAATACATTAAGGACCAAAAAATAAGGGAATTTATATACCTCATGAGTTTAAAACTTTGCCCTAACATTCTATGGGTAGACATCACCAAGGCCTACCTATGCATCACCTATCACATCGTGTAGGGGTTAAATTTAATATATCAAAATTCATAACAGAGGAAATGGTGAAGAATGTGCTTGAGTGTCATACAATGCAAGAGACCTTCTATTGGGGGTCTATATTAATTCTAATTATTATGGAGGAGATTAGTGTGCTTCATGGTGATGAATAAAATCTTTGGATATTCTTAGTGCATTAGGACTCCCTAGCATAAAAATATCAAAACTTCACCTACACCTTTCTTTCTTCCAAAATTATAAGACTAGAGTAATGGGGTGGTGTGCCCAATATATCAAAACATTTGGGGAGGAATGGTTCATCCTATAGGAGCTCATCCAAAATATGTTTGGAATGAAAACCTTCACCATTATGAATCATTTTTATGTAGTGATCTTGTTGTTAATAGACAACAATTGCTAAGGTTGGCTCAAAATTACTTACACATTCCCCATGAAATATTTTAGGGTGGAACTAAGAAGGATACCCAATTTGTATTAGTTTGACATCCCAATGAAAACTATGGATTTAGAATGTAGTAGGTTGTTGTAATAATATGTGTGCCCAAGAGGGAAATTAACCAACGCCAACATCCATCCCCTCTAGAAATAAGTTATTATCAGGCACATCCATATGATTTATTATGAGATGAAGGCAAAGAAAAAGGAAATGAGTGTTGAGAAGGATGATGACCTCCCCCTCCAAATTGGTGATGAAGGGAAGCTAACACTATTAGTAGAGAATAAGTCTCCCAAAAATAAAAATGGGGGGACACTTGAGGAGATGTAGGACTGCATTATATTGAAGATCACATCTGATGATGAGGCCAATCCCTCTGTACCAAAGACTAAGAAGCAAATGGATTTCATGTTAGGGATTGCTTCACCCAAGCTAAGGGAGAAGAAAAAGAATTCAAAGGGGCCAGTTGAATTTCCCATAATAAATTTTATGGAGATGGAGGTGTAAGAGGCATGTGAGGAATTGGAAGTGCAAGAGGCACATGAAGAGATGGAGGAAGGAGGGTTGAAATTTTACATCATCTAGGAAGAATAAGAAGAAGATCCCAACACCAAAGAATTCTAGGAGGCCCTCCAAGGTGGTAATAATGCAACATTTATAGAGGAAAAAATCCACCTAGTACCTCATACAAAGATCCCTCCGCATAGCCTCCATTAACTAAGGAGGAAAATAGAATCTAGTGGAAGAAAATGAGCCATAGTGATAAAAATATGGAGATATCATTAGATCTAGAGAAAAAAGAGCATACGTGAAGGCATCTAGCATGACCCAAGAAGAAATTGATAGGGTTGAGGCTGAGAAAATAAGGGCTAAAAGAGAAAGACTTTGGTGATAATAAAGAGAGGAAAGAAA
The DNA here is from genome assembly GCA_037957365.1 of Torreya grandis. NCBI lineage: Eukaryota > Viridiplantae > Streptophyta > Pinopsida > Cupressales > Taxaceae > Torreya > Torreya grandis. The sequence goes on along the minus strand of JARHVA010001165.1, from coordinate 3,518,676 downwards.
ATAAAAATAAGGCCAAGAAAAATAAATACTAGGAGGAAAGCACCAAAAAAGAGAAGGAAGAGAAGAAGCTTGTCACAAGTGTGGAACCAATGGAAGAACAAGTAACAAAGGTGCCTAGCACCCCCACTAGCATAGTAGAAGAAGCTACACCATAGGTGTGCCAAAGTACTGAAATGGAACCTAAAGATAAGGAAAGAAATGTTGGGACCTTTTAGGAATAAATAGAGAGTGCAAAGGAAACCCAATATAAATAGGAGGGTGAAGCTAGCACTAAGGAGGAAGAAGAAATGGACCAAAGGGATAAGTTTGAGGAAAAACCCCTACCATAGAAATCATATACCTAAAATGGAACTTCCTAAGAAAGTGATATCACCAGGGAAGATGAAAAATAATATATAAATCTACCCATCACTAAATAATATGTCATCAAGGCAAGCCTAAGAGAAAAGGTGTAGAAGGGGTGGACCGATGAAGATTATTATATGTTTGAATAGATACCCCTTAGAGATACCAAAACAAGGATGTGCCAAAAAGTATCATTTTCCTTTGATATGTATATGTATGAGCCTCATTTTTAGGTGTCATAGAAGGCTTTAATAGGTGCAAAGAAATTAGAAGGACAAGATTTCCTTCTTTTAAACCCCCATGTAATGAACCTAGTCAAGTTGACCAATGCACTCATCTAAATAGCCTCTAAAGTAGCATGGAAGAACAACATAAATTATGTTAGGGATTAAAATTGGAATAAGATCACACTAGAATTAGAATAAGAAATAAATTCCATGAAATTCAAATTTTAATAACTCACTGAGCAGATAGAAGAAGCCGAACATCCCTCTTGGATGGTGTTGACACTTCAAATTTCTTAGAGGTTAAAAAGGTGTGTGTACTATTGTAGAAAATTATCAAAAGATTAAAGTTAGATATATTTCCATAATAAGAGGACCCATATACTAAAATAAATAAATAATTAACTACAAAGATCAAAGAGGTGTAAGACCTCTTTTCAAAACTAGAAGAAGGTGCATAAATAGTCGATGCCTTCTTCAAGAACTTCTCTAACCAATAATCGATCATAGATGTATGCCTCAAGTAGATAAAGGGGGAGAGGGAAGATATGATGTCAAATTAATATACTATTAGTAAGGTTGAGTTTACATGGATCATGGCAAAGGTCAACACCTTGAGTGCCCAGATCAAGAACCAGGAGCAAAACTTAGAATAACTCTTTCATGCCTTACAAACAAAGGCCAATGAACAAGGATAAATATTAGAAAAAGGAGTGATGAAGGAAAAATAAAGGATAGAGGCTTTCAAAAAATAATTATATAAAATTGATGTGTTCTCACTTAGTGCTGATTCAATAGAAATTGATGACACCATTGAAGAAATCAAGCTTGTCATCAAGGGCTTTGAGGACTTTAGTGATGAATTGAAATGGAATGCATTAGAGTTATATGCACCCAGGGCACTAAAATAATAGTCCAAGGGTAGATTATTAATTTTTTATGAGGTAAATTTTGGGCCCCTTTTTGGTTAAGTATAGATCCATGCCAACTCAATAAACATCTTGCCGTAAGGTAATCATTTGAGATGCTTCCTATCTTTGTACTAGCTGGAAGAATCGATGCACTCCTTATACTATCTGTTAGGTGGATAACAAATTTTATGATGTTTTTTGCATATTCAAATAATGTAATCATGTGGAAATCACATCATAAAGGGCATAAAGTAATGGAGTTGGTAGAATGATTGAAAAGAGCTCCAGCTCAGAAACTAGTGTGTACAATTCTACCTTGGTAGAAGGTGCTCATATAGGCTATAAAATCAATATAAAATTAGTATGAAAAAACATGATGATTAAATATCAAATATCTATATATTTGGTTCTAGAAATAGAAAAGTGACCACCATTAAACCTTAAGACTAGCATGGATGCCTTTGAGGCTCCACTTTATAGTGCCCAAGCTCACCTATTAGCCTTTGGGCCTTTAGTAGTTTAGATAAGTTATTACTCTATTTTCACCAAATGAATTTTACTCTATATTTTATATCATTAAGTATATGAATAATGGTTGAAGTAATACACAGTGTTTCTAGGTAATATCTTTAGCTTTGTGATTGAAATGCATAACAAATGTTATGAGTTTAATGTGATAAAATAAAATAAAATGTTGTTTGAAAGATTTGATTCATATAATTCATGGTGTATATAGAGTTTATAATGACATCATAATATTAGTTATAAATACTCTTAAGTTTACGGAAGGGCATGCACCAAAGCTTTGACACCTATTCTAGAAGTGTTAAACCAACATGAAACCTTGATCTAAGATATCCCATAAAACCTTACAAGTGCTGAAGGATGTTAAGCATGGTGAAACATAATATTTCACACACAAAACTACACATCAACTTGATATATACTTGTGCCAATATGATCATAAGTAGTTACCTAAATAGGCTTTGTGTCTATAGTCCTTCAGCTAATCCTAGAAATGGCTTGTGTTGATAAAATCATAAATGTTATTATTACAAAAGACCAAGCCCTTTGAATAAGGATTTGTGCCATGGAACTACTAGCCTAATTTATGCCTTGGATATTTATTTGTTTCACTTTGGGTGAGTACATAAATTGATGTCAGTGCAATCAAGTGACAAATTTTGAGCACCATGGTTCATTCTATGTTGTGCATAATTATAACTAGTCTAAAATTGACTTGGATAGCTAGGTAAGTTCTTGATGGAGTAAATAACCAAATTTTCTAAAACACATATCATGGATGGTTGAAAATAGCAATAATGTGAAACAAATAGCAAAAATGGCTTCTCCCTAGAGAGACATTTTTTCTCAATGAGGTCACTAAGAATCATGTGCCCATTACCATATTTTGGATGGAAATTTACATTGGCATAGAATTATTAAACTATCTATATGGCCACCCAATAATCCACTTTCTTTATTTGGAATTAGTACCACTACTTGACCTTTTTATCACCTCATAGTTCACTTTTTCACTATGGGAGATTATCAACACTTGTTTGTAATAATTTATACTATACAAAGATGGGAGGCCCCAAGGTGGACACTTTTATATGATGTCATATATTTTAGATGAGTCATGGGGAATATCTATAGTTATAGTGTGAATTTTTATGATCTAAACCCTAAATGCATCAAGAACATAATATGTGACATCTACTCATTTATTCATATCTATGCTTATACAAGGAATATATTGAGAATTACACAATAATTGTATCCTCAAGTCTAGATGGAAATTTGTGGTGAACCTATAGATAAAATATCCAATAAAATCACCAATACACTCATAACCTTGGGTGATTACTGGTTGTATCTATACTACATTGTTATAATGGTCACTGGACATAAGGTTGACCCCCTTTGGCTCCCCAAATATGTCCCAGACAAAGTGGATAAATAAGAGATTGCATACTATCTATGGAATGGGATAGATAAGGACATGGATAAGAGAAAATATATCACCTTCCATGACTCAAATATCATAATTTTAAAGGATGTGTTACACATATTATAGGCACTTCAAATAAGCTAGTGGTGTTAGGAAAGATATGTCCTAACTACATTGCCACATGAAGATTGGAACCTTCATGGGAGAGTGAAATAATGAGTTCACAATCTAGTAATTCCATAAAATCATGAGACTTTTTATCATGAATTATTATTTCTTAATTTAAAATATGATGAAAAATTCAAGGAAATGGCTAGGACTACTAGTGTGAGTGAGGATTTTCTCAAGGTAATCCAAACAGATCCTTCCCTCACACTTAGACAAGAAAAATTTAGAATCCCAAAACCAGGGGGATGGAACTCATAAAATTTTTGTCGTAGACCCTTCTAACAACAACAAGATCAAATACAATATCCCCAAAGTCCATCCATTTTGATGATATATCTATATCAATAGCAAGGTATAGGGGAGACATCAATGTTGTTATGAAAATGGAAGAGAAAACTCCTCAGGTTTAAGTTAAATTGAGTAAAATAAAACAATAAAAAGTAGAATAATTAATTCAAGAAAATAACATCACTATTGGGAGACAAGAGGAGATCATTTGTTTAGATTCCTTTGATGAATAATACCTTGCACATAATGTGTTTGCTCTAGAAACCACATCATCCAACATGACTCTTCCCTTTCCTACCTAAAAAGTGGTTGCTTCTCAAGTAGAGAATAAAATAAAATATACAATAAGGCCTTAGGCATAATCTATAGAGGGACCAAGTGATTAGTCACAACCTTTAATTAAAGGTGAGCTAAGGGATGAAATACATAGGGAAGAACTACAACAAAATAAGGTCTTAAGCTTGTAAGGACTGAAAGGACCTTGGGGTGACCAATTGGTAAGAATTATCCCAATTCTCCCCTTGGAAACTCCTATTATTTTAATACTAGTTTCCTTTTATTTTCTTTAGCTAATTGTCTCTTCTTTTCCTCCTATGTCATCACCTCCATCTGGGCCTACTTTCATAATTTTCGCTACAATTTATCTTTTAATATTCACTTATATTTTCACTACCACTAGTCATCCTAGCACCCAATTGAAAATATATTCTACTCAATTGAGTTAACCAATGCCCTCCTCAAGATCAGTACAGACCCCAATAGTGGTGGCCACCAAAAGGGATCCAAATAAGAAGCTAGTCTATATTATCCATCCAATGCCACATCTAAGAAATGTAAACTAGTATAAACTAATATGGCCTTCAATGCCTAAATCATCTCCTAAGAGTGAGATTGTAAAAGGCACCTAGATATAATCACAACCATTAGACCCATCAAATTTGACCCTTCTATATTGGGCCAAGGAAATAGGAGCATCAACTTCTAAGAGGCCAAACTTGAAGATCACTAAGCTACCCACTATGATATCACATTTTGATAATTTAATTGGATTTGTGCAAAAGGTGAGGAAGAAGAAGAAAAAATACAACATTGGGTAGAGCTTAAACTTTGAATAAATAGAGTAATCTCTTTTAAAAAGGAAATACAATAAGAAGGGTCAATCCCCTTTAATTGAGGTCTTTAAGTCCTATATGGAGACCCACTCAAGAGAATTGATAGCCATCCATGAGGGCATGAGATAGGCAAGAAAATATATGGATTAAGAAATAGAGGCCCTTAGGGAAAAATAATAGGTAATCTACATTCCCTTTGAGATATAACAATATGTTCAAAATGTAGCATTGAGGATATACAAGATACTAGATATTATTCATTCTTTGAGGGCACAATTGGCTCCCTAGACAACTAAAATAACTAAATTGTTTAAGTTTCTCAAGGAATATGAGAATAGACTAAATTTATTAGTTATATATACTATCAATAATACATTCAACTATTTGAATTTGATGTCCCCCTTGGAGGTATCAAATTCATTGAATTTAGTGATTATTAGGACCCAAGATCCCCAAGAATTTGTAACTATTGTTAATGCTTTAGTCACAAATATCTTTGAATAAAAGAAGTACATAGTGAAAAATATGAATTAACTAGGGTTAACACATGCATGGGATAACACTAAGAATTTGGTAGTAAGGCCTAATTTTTACCAAATGTTACAACAAGATTCAAATAATTTCAAGTAGAGTTTACAAGGATTAAATTTAAAAGATGTTGAGGCAAAGTTGAGTTCAATGAGGAAGAATGACACTAAATTAGAAGTATTTCATGTAAGATTTTAAGTTACCAAAGTTGAGCATATAATGTTGATATTAATAATAGATAGGGTGAATATACCATATCTTCTAGACATGAGCAATGCTAGTGGATATAAAAACTATCAAGAGCTAGAGGCCAAGAAGAAGTCTAGTTTAACACCATCTACTATTTTAATAGCCTACACTCCACCCAATGTGATAGTTACAACACTACCTACCACTTAAACACCACCTTATAGTTTAACAAGTTCATCAACTTCAAATACCAATTCATCTCTAGATACAACCTCTAGTACAATATCATCCACCACTTTAGTTCCAACCATAACAAAGAGCACTCCCATATAGTCACTAAGCAAGCCTTAGTTAAAGGCTAATTTTGTATACAAATTTTACATGTATTTATTAAAAATAACTATAGTTTATTTACATCCATGTTACAATTAACAAAAAAAAAATTGCCTGCATGCACATGTTGCATGACTATTGTAATCTATGAGTTATAACATACAGTGTTGTATTGAGCTATAACTTAAGTTCTATTCATTTTGATGTAAACTAAATTTTACCTACACTTGGAGGATGATGTGACCCCTCCCCCAAGTATTTAAATAATTTTAAACCCCTCTTTCAAAGGTTTGGATTTTTGATCAATAGACAGGAAGAAATCAAGTCATTAATTATCATGCAACTGTGTTTGTTCTATCTTCTTCTTTTTCTATGTTATTAAAATTTTAGCTTATTTTTTTGTATCAACTCAATAATTTTAAAGTGTGAAAATTATAAATATGTGTATAGTTGTTATAATTGATGTATGTTGATCTTATATATGCAAAAAATATTGAATATTAGTAAATTTCATTGATTTAAGCAATTATCTTAGACTATGTTGATATTTTGAGGTGTGTAGGAGTATTTATTTTTGGTATAGTATTATAGATGTGTGTTGTAGCTACTCTAGATAACTTCTTGGCCTGATTTTTAATATCTCCACTAAAGTTGTGTAACAAAATATATAAAAAGAGAAATCTTTCATTGAGTCCATTAAGTTACCTATACCTATTTCTTTAGATTGCTTAACTGTGTTTGTTTTTGAGTGTGTAATAACTACAAATGGTAGATATTGGTTTTGGAGATACTCATCTACCAAATAAATATCCTTGGGAGTGACATTTCAAGAACACAAAGCCTTCTTTTCTACCTTACTCTCCCCTCATTTTTGAGTTTCTTTGAGATCTACCCACCATAGAGTAACTATCCATCTAGCCAACTCAGTTTTTTCTTCTTTTTAGATTTCATGCATCCATACATGAACCTAGTTAAACAACCTACTATTCCACCAACTAGTTTTTTTACCTGCATACCTACAATTCATGCCCTAGAGTGGAACTTCATTTCCATAAAGATCCTAAAATGTTAGAGGTATCCTCATTCAAATTTTTTTGGTCTACATAAAACCCACATCAACAAAAACCATGCATCCATAAGACTTTCAAAGGTTAAGGAGAGAAAAATTAGGGTCTTCACCTCTAATACTATGGCAACCTACATTAAATACCTTCATGGGAGAGGCATAATGCATTGGAAGGTCTTAATGACCCCATTTCCACTTATTTCTTATCTTGTATGGGTTGAATTATGATGTAGCAATAATATTTATGAAGTCTTCTAGTGATATCTTATCGTCTTTCATCTCATTTTTATTATATATATAACTTAAAATGACTTTTTATTCATCCCTCATCTCTGGTATGGTGATACTCTACTCTTTTGGAGACTTGTAATGTTGGCTTTAAGCCTAGAATCTAATAAAAATTGGTGTTTTACCCCTTCTCTATTGTCAAATTTCTTGAGTATTGTGTAAATTTGACTATTGATATTCATTTTTGGATGTTTTAATCCCTCTTATTATTATCCTATCACTTTTACACCTTAATTTATAGGTTGTATGATCTATATACCACTACCTCCATGTAAATTACTTATGCAAGTGTTGAGAGAGTTACAAGATTTGTAAGAGTTATATGAGTTATTATCAATTTTTAAAGTTTATTGTGTTATTCCAAGTAGAGGATAAGATTTGTAGACTATTAGTGTATCACCTCTTTAAGTTTTAGTTCTATTCCTCTTCCCTTTTTCATGATAAACACATAGTCTTACCTATAGATAGGTATCTTTATCATAATTTTAGGCATGCAAGTGATCTTAAATTAGGTACATATAGTTTAAGAGGAAGTTAGCCCTCTCTAGAGGTTCATCCTTAAATATCCAAAGTCCTACACCTTGGGGATGATCTCATTGTTACCATTCGATTAGTTTATTGAATTATTAGGTTCAATATCCAATTGAAAATATTTTATGGCATGCTTAGTGGGATAAGATCCATAAAATTAAAAGAATTCAACTGAGGACTTGGTGTTGTTATTATAAATTTAAGGCAAAATTGAAGACACTTTAGAACTACCTGGCGACTCCATCCTTTTCTAGTTTTATATTAGCTCCACACTTTCATGCCAAAGGAGATAAGAGTTTGAACAAGAGGTACCAATTTTTAGTTTGTTGAATTTTCATTTACTCCTAGAATAAGAATAACTACTTTGTAAATATCTCTTGAAAGAAGGGGTAGAATTTATATACATCCTTTAGCAAGGGTTCAATCTACACCCCATTTTGGTAGATTCCTAAGGCCAAGAGAGAGTCTGAATCCTCTTATTCACATGTCGGCCCAAAGGAATAAATTATTTATTTCATTTTATAGAGGTAGTCCTTTGGCACTTTAAAAACATGATGGTATCCCTATTTTATCTCTCAAAATCATCCCTTTTTTCACTAGTGAAGATGCTACCAGTCCCATAAAGCACATACAAATATTGCCAATATATGTTTAGTCCACAACATCATTCCAGACAATGTAGTCATAAGACTTATTAGTAATTCATTTAAAGGAAAATTTCTTAAATGGTATAAAGGGTTACAACCTAGTATAATACATAATTGGGATGATCTGGGAGAGATACGTTACCATTAGTTTGAATATAAGAGTGACCATCTCTCTCACATGGAATAACCATATACCATCAAGAGAGACCCTTATAAATACATTTTGAGCTTAAACTTTAGGTTCTAAAACACTTGGGATAAAATCCCACCCTTGGTGAAGCCCGTTCTTAATACTACTTTCTTGTATTACTTAAGGTCCCTATATAGTGATATTATTATCATGATACAGTCCATGGGAGGTATAATGATAATAACTACATATGGAATTGTTATATAGGATTAAAATAGTTTTATTTGATTAGGGAAGATAGACCATATGCCTTCAATGCATGTATTCCTTGAACATCCACTAGAACAAACCACTTTGGCACCCATTCTAGTAGTAACAAGCCAATAAGTCACACCTATTTCCCCTCCCAATGAACTTCATGAAGTAAATACTTTACTAAAAAAATTTAGTAATGAATTAGTGTGCTTAAATAGGCACTAAGATCAACATATCATACCATATAAACATTACAATCAACCTTATCAACCTCATAAGTAACCTTGTCAAGTCAATCCACAATATCAAGGCTAAATTACACATGTCAAGCCCTATAAAAATAAAAATACTTCAGAATATGAGTGGTGATACAAGAAATTAGTATTAATAAATTCCAACAATTCAAAATCCACTATACCTATGCATAATAACTTGGTTTCAGACTATGAGTGGTGATATCCTTAGAATCAGCCTCATAATTAGACAAATGTTAGAATGGAGTACTCAACTAAGCCTTGATGGTCTAAATTTCATCACTTTCTAAAGGATAATAAATTTAATCATCTTCACAATGAGGATAAATACATAAACAAGCTCAAGTATAAGGTGAATTCACTCTTATGAATTGGCAAGAGGGAGATTTATGTGTCATGAATCAAATTAAAACTACAAGAAAAGGAGGTAATATTGTAGTAACCAATACAAGGTACAAGAAAATTAATATTAAAAATGATTAATCAGATCTCAAAGTTCATGTATCATCCTCTCTATTACTCCAAGAGGCTACAAAGTCTATTTTAGCTCCAAAATCTCAAGAACCACATAAAAACTAGACCATAAGAAGTGAGTTTTATCCTGAGGATCCGGTTAAATCCACTCAATAAAAGAGATTTTTATTCTCCTAAGGTATAAATAAAGGTTGGTAGTGTTCCTTTAAATATCATTGAGAAAATTAAGAAGATAAATTTCAATATCTCCACGTGGGAGACATTGTCCATCTAGGACAAAAAGATTTATTGCAAGAAGCATTGTCCAACCTCCATCTTTATGATAAACTATCAAGGGAAGTAAAATCAATTCTTACTAATGTATCTTATCCTAAGAGATAACATCCAATTATGAATGATAATCCTCCTCCTTTCTACATTTATATGATCATATGTGATCACTTGGCTCATAACTATATGATTGGCTCTGGTGTAAGTAGTTATGTGATGCCTAATTAATTTGTTGATAAATTAGGATTGAAGTATGAACCAAACATTAAAGGAGTATTGAAATTTTATGGTATAACCACAAAAATAGTTGGTGTGATTAATGGATTGAGTCTTAATTTTTATACTTATCCTAATTTCTCAATACCCCAAGATGTTTTCATTATAAATCTCCCACCATATTTTTCATTATGCCTATCTAGAGACTTCAAGCTAAGATTGGGGGATACTTGTAATCATATTGGTCTCACATGTTATTTAAGAAAAGGTATGGAAATATATACACTATCAATTCTGAACCAATTTCCAAATATCACATAGATTAATATATACCTAGTGTTTCCATTGTTAATTGCATCTTTTTTTATCAAGAAGAGTATGACATAGATCATGAACCAACCACACTTCTTGAAGGCATCCCTATTATTTTAATTGATGAATGGGGAAATTAACATCATGAATATGACCCCTATAATCTCATTGTAAAAAAAAATTTAGGCACTTACATATTGCATGATGAAGATGCTACTCATCATGAGGCCACTACATCAATATAAAAAGTTTTTGATTATTCATTTGATGATTGGATAAAAGGTTGTTATGAATTTGATCCATGTAGATCTATATAGAATATGTAGGTTTAATCTCACATTATATACATGAATAAATCACTTTCATACCAAATCATATGAAGCCAAAATAAAACCTTGATGAAGCATGGTAGAAATATTTTGATCTCATTAAAGAATTTGAGACTATCACCAAGAAATACAAAGACATGAGTGAGGTTACAACAAGTGAATATTAGTTTGAAATTACCAAGAATATCATTCTAAATAGTCTTTTAGAGCCTCAATAAGATATTAGTGAAGCATGGAAGCAATGTTTTGATCTCATTAAGGAATTTAAAGATTATATCAAGCCGTTGGAGCCTAGAGAGAAACATAGGGATACTAATGGACTTAAAAAAATCATCCCTCAATTTGATAGTTCAAAATATATCATAAAATATCAATATAAAATTTTCAAATTAGAGCTAATATTAATATTTCCAATAAAATAATTAAGTTAGCCTAGTCTTAATGAATATTTACAATTTCTCATTTATTTCAAGAGGAAACTAGTTTTTCATTCAAAGATCAGTCAAAATTGTAAGATATATATGATTATTAGACTATGAAATTGAATTTTAATGAGTTACCAAAGAGATTTTTCATTATATAAAGTATTATTGACCAATTTGATCAGTTATAAAATAAGAAAATGAACTTGGTTATCAATAAGGGAGATAATGTGCTAGTGGTCATTACAAAGACACATTCTTAAGAGCTAGTAAGTCATGTTGTCAATATGATAAGGGATATTTCACTCATCCATATCAACCATATGATGATGTGATTATAAGGATTAGGAAAAACCTTTTGGTTTTTGGTTTGATCCAGGTTGAATGGAGAATTATTTCCAATCCCAGTCTATGGGATACACCTCAAAACTTGTTTTGAGGTTGTATACATAAGTAGGTTAGTTGTCTTATCCCTCCTAGTGCTAATCCACTTTTTATTGTTTAGTAGTATATTATTTTGATAATTATTCTAATTTTTGTTTCATAGTTGTTGTTTCTCTTTACTTCCTTGTAATCTCTTATGAGGTAATTTTTTTAGTTCATTAAAGGCTGGTATAACATGTTTCAACCATTATTTAAAATTTAGGACGATTTTTAGTGAAACTTATGTGACTAATATTCACAATGGATGCTTAATTCTATTATATCTATCATTATAAATCAATTATCCCATTGAATTGACCATAATATTAACTATTCTAGTCAATATTGGTATCTTGACACTTGGCATGCTTAGAGAGTTTTATTCTTTGCCAAAACTAGCTAAGTATGGTTTTTGATGCACCTTCATGAGGACTATATTACTATAAGGACATGTATGTTGAGGTTATGATGTTACTTGAGCCTTTTTCTTCAATGGGTCAGGTTTAATAGTCATTTATCAAGGTCATGGTTTGGATTAGACCTATAGGAGACCTATTGGAGTACCTCTCAATTAAAAAAAATGTGTATAAGGTCTTGTTAAGGTTTTGTTAATATTTTTAGTCCCCATTTCATGACTAAAATCATTCAAATTATTCCCTAATGCAAGATTTGGTTAGAGGGCCTAATAAGTCAATCTTAAGGTCTTGACGGCCCAATGAATCCTATTTGATAACTAGATACATGAAATGATTTTATAGGGTAAATTAATTTAAATTTTCTTAAAGTCTTTGATTATGCTTTTAATATCCTAAAAAAATCCTTTTCAATTACTTTTCAATATGATAAATAGAGAAAAAGTATTAAGAAGCATTCCTAAGGCCATAAAAGGGTGAAAGGTCATATTTAAGTATTTAAGTCATAGAAAGAGAGTGAAATATTCCATAAAGGTTCATTAGAGTCACCTTAAGGTTTAAAGTCCTTAATAAACCCTTCAATTCCATACATGTTACCTAGGAATGCATTTTAATTGGTTTTCTCTCTCTCTCCTTACCTCTTGGTGGACTTTTTCATCTCTTAATGTGGGAGCAGAACATCATGGATTCAAGAGTTATAGATATAATGGATATACTCTAAATATAAAATAACAATTCAAGGTTTCATCATGGACTCAAATCTTCTTTAAGGTTTTGAGCTTAAAAAATATGAGGTTACAGTCCAAACTTAGCTAAAAAGCATGATTTACAGGGTTTATGAGCAACATCAAACATGTTATTTAATATATCTCCATATGCATGGTTGGTATAACATTTTGAAATAATTTTTTTCAGTCTTAATTAAATTTTTTAAAAATCTTCAAATTTCAAAGGAGTCAATATATCATGTGGATCCATTCAAGAAAGTTGTAGGTGAGAAACATTAGAGGGTTTTGAGAGTAGGTTTCTATATGAAATTTATGTTGAGGATATTGTCTTGAAGAGGTTTAAATGCATCTATTATAAAGGTATAATAATATTTAATAAATTATTTCTCAAACCCTAATAACCTTACATAACTTTTGATAGTGATTTTGAAGATATTTGAAGGCCTTATGAGGCATAGAAGTAGCTTTTAGAAATTTCAATATCACCAATATGAAGGTTACATAGTTTTATACCTATAAAAGGTGTTTAATGGATAGAGTAAGGTTATAATAAGGTGTTAAACATATTTACAAGTTGTTTTTTAGGCTTTTAACCTCAAAACAAGTTCTTATTGAGCTCAAAAACATACCTATATGTCTACTAGTTGTACATAGTCAAGAAAGGTGTAAAAACATCCATGAAAATATTGTTTCTCCATGTTTTGAGGCTGACCAAGGTGACAAAGTGAATGATAAATTAGGGGGACTATAGTACATAAATTTTTCAATTTTAATTGATAAAAATAGGTCATAAAACTCAAGTTATGAAATTTTAAGTGTTCTCAGCCTACTTTCTAGCCTATTAGGGTTTGGAGGTCAAAAATCATCATAAATCAAAATTGAAACATAAAAAATTTATGAAAAGTGGTAAGATATGTATGATCATGTTATAAAACTATTAAAAGTGGTGCCAAATTTATTTAACATCTATAAAAATATTTATGTGATAAATTTATTTTGTAGGCCTAATTTTATGTTTTCTTGTATGATCAAGGTTGGTTAAAGGTACTAATCATTATGTTGATTTTATAAAAAATTATATGGGTTTGATAAATAATTTCATGTCATAAATACTCATTATTTCATTCATTTTTGTAGTCAAGAAGGTTTTTAGGCCTAACGAGCTCACTCAAGTAAGTTACAAGTTGATCTTCCATTGAGAGCTCCATGGTATTAAGCCCTTAAATAAAGTTTATAGAGGATAATAAATGGTTCTCAAGGCATGATATTTTCATCCAATCACCTTAAAAAACTATTTTCAGGTCTATCCCAATAGTTGATGAGGTTCCTTGTAAAGATCATCCAAGCAAACATGTTTGCAAGCTTAGAGAACTAAGAGTTCAAACATGAGAAAGTTACAAGTCTAAAAACATTAAAGAGTATCTAAATGGACGTTAAAAAAGTTTCAAGTCATTAATATGGTCTATATGGTGTTAAATAATAATAATTGAGCATATACACATAATATTTTCAAACTTTATCAATTATTGATGCTTTTTATCTTATAGGAACCCATCGAGTCTCAATATCTCTAAGTGCACACCTTAAAGGGTGAACTAGGAAAAGGGTGAGTAGACCATTGGTGATTTTTATTATTTTTTTTACCTTATTACCACTTTATATTTACACACAAATATATTAAAAACATTCATCTAAGCTTTGTCTCCTCTTTTACACCCTATTTTAACCATTTGCCACCTTCATTAGCCCTTCCTTACCTAAAACACTTTTTGATAGTTTACATTACACTATCAACCCCATCAACCTTATACTCTAATTGATAAAAATTATTAGGGTCTAGGTCATCCCATAGATAATGTATATCGTGACCTTATTTGTCTTTGTCAATAATGATACTAGGTTGATTGGGTTAACCTTGTCAGCCTAAAATTTCAAAAAGTCCTAGTGTTAGATCTACCTATATAAACATAACTATTTCATCATTTCTAAGAAAAGAGAATAAGAAGATATATAATTCACATATTCTTATCCACCATTTTACTTAAAGAACATCATTTAGGGTTTCATAATTTATTTAAATATATGGATTTTTGTCTTATGGAGAAGTCTTTTGGATGCATTGATAGGTTATGTAGCCTAGAGCTGATTTATCCTTGTCATCATTAAACACCACAATAACCTCTCGTGAAAAACCTTGGCCAAGGGAGATATTGAGTCTCGATTCATCTTTAGAGGTAAGTATTCTAAACTTTTTCCATCCTTTTTGAGAGTAGATAAATATGCATTTGTACTTCTCTTTCATGCATTAGTATTATGTATACATTGACATGAGTATAAGTCTTGTATGTATGTTTAATTTTCATTTTAATTACCCCCACTTTGTGATAAAATATTTGGTAAGCAATATATTATACATTTTATTTAATTTTTATTAGTTTAGTGGAATGAAAACATAGGACCTAGTTAGGGTTATTGCATAGTTTTTCTTGATTAGAGGCTTTGAAACCCTCTTTGGTGATATTATGGTAAAATATCCCTTGGCTAGGTCTAGTGGATCCATCTTGGTCATGACCCAAAATATATAATGTATCCACAATCTAAAGAGTAAGTAGGATTTATCTGCTCTGATCAAATATTGATTTATAGATTTATTGCATCTCTCATTACCTACATTTTGGTCAACTTGATGTGAATATAACCCTTAAAAGTTTTCTTTCATGCTATCATTTTTTTCATTTTATTATATTTTTCCATATTTGTATTACTATATCAAACTAGTCGATATAATTATAACTTTATGTGCATAGGTTTAACACATAATCATATCAAAATAACTCTATTCTATATGTGCAAGTTTTCATTAGCTATAGGTTACTAGATCAAAAAAGTTAACATAATACTCTTATATAGTTATAGATTAACATATAAAATAAAATAGGTCAACTTTGTCACCTTATTTTTTTTGCTAGCATACAAGTCAACAAACACTATCAAATAGGTTGACCCTATTCTTTATGTTTCTTTAGCACATAAGGATTTACATAACTTGGTAAAACTAGTTAACCTAGTTTATAGAATTTGAAATCAAAAATTAAGGCACTTAAACATATCATTTTCAATCTTAACCATCTTCAAGCCACCAATGTTCCTCTCATTTCCCTCTCTATAATTTTAGTACTGCATTCAATACTATTTTCACAAGTTAGTAGTCTTCAAAACTATAACCCTATATCTAACTAGGTCAACTTGGTCAACTTAATTATGTAGTTTGTTTTCTATACGAGAGACATAACTAACCTATTTGACTTTATTCTTAAAGACCTTACTTATATAGAATAGTATTGACCCAATCAACTCTATTATGTACCATTTACATATATTTTCACCTAAACTAACTATGTACTATTCTCAATCAAGGAATTAACAACTATTTGCTAGTAATTAATTCACATTCCTTTCTAAGTTGTTTGCATGATTAGAGTAACTCACATATCCTAAATATGTGGTTTCATAAATTACCATTTAGCTACACTATTTTACTCTTTTTCACACACTACCAAATGATATAACATTTAAAATGCAATTAAACACTTATCTTCCCAAGGCCTATCTACTTAGATTTCATCACCAAGGGGAAAACTGACTTGGTTTTATGGCCAATTATAAATACATGGTTAATAGTATACATTAGAAAATCACCTGACACCCTTATCATTATAGGATTGTGGAGTGAAGGGGTATGCCCCAATACCAATCTAGTCCCATTTCCAAAATAGATCCCTTTTAGCCCAAACATCCTAAAACCATCCATAGATTGCTTTTCTAGTTCCCCTAATAACACTTAGGATGATAATTTAGTTATCAATTACTTTTTAGTTAATTTCTTTCTCTTTGATCATTACTTGTTGTATTACAAAAACTTACATTAGCTAATGTTGATGCAAGGTTTTGTGTTGCATTCCCTTATTGGATCACTCACATTAATCCAGTTGTTTATGTGTTTGATTTCATTCTTGATTCAATTATATTGAAAAAAAATTCCCTATTTCAACACACTATCATTCTAGTCAATATAATCTCTTATAGACTACATTTTCCCCTATCATCAGTACATAGTCCACCTGTATAATTATGTATCCTTCTCACCCTACTTTATCTCCTTGTCTATAATATAGATTCCAAATGTATGAATCTATATTCTTATTTCCAATTTAGGTTACAGAACACAATCAACCTGCATGACTATGTATCCTTATTAGCTTGTGTTATCCCCATGTCTATAATATAGAGTCAAATTGTATGATTCTATATTATTTTCTACTTGCTAGGTTATATTATAAATTTGACTTGTATGACTCTATATCCTTTTTTCTAACCTTTATCTTTACATCATATTAGTATTCCTTAACCTTTATCTTTTATCATGAACTTCATGTTTAAGGACAACACTGAGCTAAACTCAAAAAATATGAGCCTTATCCATGCCAATAGGTTTTCCCATAAATAACTTGTGGATCTTGATCTTGATGAAATTAATTTGCATGTGTCCACTCACACTATAATCTATGTGACCCTTCCTAATACATCTTCACTTCATAATCCTCTTTTCTCCTTAGAATATCAACCTAAATTAAAGTATACTCCATAAATGATTCTCTTCATCAATGGATTTCCTCAACATCAAGGAAAATACCCTTATACTATTTATCACCTTATTATAAGTGGTTAAATAGAAGAACCCCATTCACCTTCCCCCACATTCTCACATGGATTTGGGAGAAATAAATTATTTGCCTCTCAACCTCTTCCTTCTCTTTTGACCCGTTCTCATACTATGACCTCTTATTCCTTGATTTATTCCACCTCCATACCAAGTATCTCTACTAACATGGTAGGTTCAATTGCTAGTGGGCCTTTTTCAAGACCCCTTATTCTCAATTTTTCCACTAGTGCATCATTTTTTACCTAGGGTAATCATGCTACTAGTGTTCCTTCTTCTAACCCTTCTACTAGTACATCTTTTGTAACACAAGAAAATCATGCTACTAGTGCCTCATTTTCTAACAATTCCTATCAAGCTAATAATATCATAAATGTCACCACTCATAGCAGTACCCAAGACACTAATACCAAAGCTAATGCTTCACATGTTGTAAATAACACCACTCAAACCCATCAAATTTTTTGGAAAACTTTTAACCAAATGAATGATTGTCATCCTAATAATTCCAACCAAATAATGTAAATTAAAAATCATCTTATCCATCTCCAAAATCACCATAAATATTTTCTATAGGGAGTGCACAAACAAAATTCCCACCCCAACCTCCTCTTCGAGATTCCCATGGAAATATTATCCCTCAACCTCCTCTTGTTAACAAAATAATAAAACAACTTCAAAATGAACATCTTAGACCTCAAATTAATAACATAGATATATCAGGTGTCACTCCTAATATTAGCTACAATGGGTCAAGTGATCCTACCCTACATTTAAATACATTTAGAAATCTATAAAAATATTGGGTCAAGCTAAATAATTTTTCTACCATGAAGCTCTTATAAAAAATCTCTCTAGATATTCTTTAGATTGGTATAACCAACTCAAATATCATTCCATCACTAGTTTAGAATATCTAGCTAATGATCTAGTAAAAGAATTTAAAACTAGTGATTCCCTAAAAATACCTTGACTCATTTTATCAACTATAAGCAACTTGAGATAAAAACCACAAAAGATTTCATTAAATAGTGGAAGACCTTGTCTAAAAAATGTGAACACAACATGGAAGATGATAACCTCTTTCATCTATTTACTAATGCTTTCTATTTCAAGTTATAATATTAAGTTTGAACACTCTCTCCAAAAACTTTAGAAGAGGCCATTAACCAAGCCAAGCACCAAGATTTCCTCATGCATAAATTTAATCCATCCCAAAATTATAAGGGCACCTGTATGCTCATCAAAAATAACAATAATCATGCTAATAATGATGGTGTCACTTATTCCTATGATACCATTCATAATATTCAAGCTATTTTTCTTGATCAAGCTCCAAAATAAGCTTCCCCTCTAAACTACATCCCTAATCCTCAGTTTTATTCAACAAGTAAAATTAATGTTCATAATCCTTTATCCTTATTGGATTTATAAAAGATTATACCAAGGCATCTTTCATGATAACTTGATCCCACTCACCCTATGAAATCCTGGTATGATCTAAATAAATTTTGTTAGTTTCATGTTATTTGGGGTCATTCTGATGAGACTTATAGGTAATTTCATAACTTAGATATGGATTTCATCCTTGGTATAAATTTTGACCATGATTATCTCATTTATAAACAGCAATAAGCCTATGAAATTTCATTCAAATCTCATGAAACACAAAGCAAAACTCAAGATTTGAACCAGGCTAATGCTCATCTAGCTATACACAAAGACCCTCTTCCAAATCACCAAGAGAATATTGATAAGCCTACTCCTTCTACCAATAAAATTGATAATATTATAGACCCAACTCTTGAAGCAAATATGGTCAACATAAATAATATGTGAAGGGTAGTTTCCTTCATTGATTCTCATCCCATCCACATGCACCAATCGTCTCACACTTTATGCATTATCTAATATTTTCCCTCATCCACCTACTAGATTTGGGGCAAGAAGACCCTATCTCTTTTTATTAACCAATTCCAACACCTCCATTAGATAACAATTCTCATACCATTTCTATAACTTCTCTAACCTATTTACCTATCACTAATGATACTCAACCTTATACTACCATTCTTTTAAATCTTTCTCAAAATAGACTTATATAAAATACCTAAAATTTTCATGATAGTAAACCAAATTTTCCTCTAATTAAACCTCTCACATCCTATCAACACAAATTTACATGTACTTCTTCTCCTCCTTTTGAGAAACTCCAATACTATGCACCACTATCCAATAGTCCTCTTATGGGTTATGATGAATAGGATCAGATCTCAAAGATGACTAATCTCCCATCTCAGATACCATTTATTAAACTTATATAGACTTATCTACATTATCATAATCATCTTATACATATCTTATTAGAAATGAACATCCCTCATCCTCCCCTAGTAGGATATGAAGCCACCTTATCTAGATCAGAAGATAACATTTTATAATAGTGTGAAGATATGTCTATATGTATACACCCTAAATTAGTCAATAAAACACACATATCATCTCTTTTCATAGTCCTTTCATAATAGACTCTGAATAAATAATATTATCTTTTATTCACATCTAGACATGTCCCTTTACATGATTGGTTGTAGTATTATTATATTCCCTAGACATATCTTTACTTATCCCTAGTCATCTATAGCTTTTTGAACTTAACCCTTTCAGACATAGGCAAATCTTATAGGCCTATACCCATCCCCCCAATTCCCATTCCCCCTGGACAATAATGACCAAATAAGATAACAATGCTAAAACCCAAAGTGTCTTGTGTTTGATGTTGTTGTCCAAGTACAAATTTGGTCCCAACAGTCCTATACCCCTATTTTTGCTTCATTCCTAAGTTTTCTAATGTCATCTAATGTGAATAAATCTCCCAAATTTTAAATAATGAGTCTCTTATATAAATTACTACACAAAGCATTTTATATCTAACACTTACTATTTTGGCACATTCGACATAATAAAATTAATCAATAGTATATCTCAACTTCTCTACATCACACATAGATTTACATGCTTGATCAAGGAAGGGCCTAAGTTAAACTCATTATTTCATCAATCATTCATGTTGATTATTCATATTCCCTAAGTGAGAACTACATTTGATCTGATACCCTAGCTTGAGGGTTAACGTAGGCAACAATTACGACAACAGTGATTTTAGATCATGTGATCATTCTTCCCCTAACCTAGTTTTACCCCATTTACTTTTGATCTATTTGTTTTTTCCATGTGTGTAGATGAATACATGTACTCAATATAGAGATAGACCTATAGTGAGCTCTGGTGACTCTTAGGACCTAAAATTTAGTACATAGGGTCATATTGAGTAGACAAATATAACCTAAAAATATTTTACCCTCAATACAATAGTGTTATGGAGGACTATAATGTTAAAAACTAGGGTGTATTATTTCTAACACACATATCTAATTATAAAATAGAAGCTATAGCTAGATTTTGGACACTATCCCTATCCTACTCCACAAATTCTAGACTTAGAATCTTCCATTTTAGCATAAATTTGCTAAGTTAATTTCTCTTTATCTTGTATAATTATAAGTTAAAATCTATATTTTTCCCTATTAAAGTATATTTTCCCTATCATTCTAGACCCTTATTATTTAATATCTAAACACTATATTTCCTAAAACATTTGGTGAACCTGACTTACTTTGAACAAACTTAAAACCCTAGCTACACTTAGAGTTTTTCCTTCTTATCTTGTACAAAAATTTAATTTTCAAACTTTTGATTTTTTATTGATTTTTTTACATTTATCCTATTCAAAACTATTTTTATAATTTAAAATTATTGCATAATGTTCAAAAATTCTAAAACCCTAGTTCAAAACCCTAGATTTCAAAACTAGGTCATCAAACACCAAGCCTTTCCTTCTTGCCAATTTTAGAAAACTATTTTGGAATTTTTGTAAATTAATTACCTTGTCAAAAATTATTTCAAAATTAGTAATTTATTGTACAAAAATTTAATTTTCAAAATTCTAATTTTTGTATAAACTTTTGTACATTTATCCTATTTCAAATAATTTTTAGAATTTAAAATTATGGCATAATTTTCAAAAATTCTAAAACCCTAGTTCAAAACCCTAGATTTCAAAACTAGGTCCTCAAACCTCAAAATTCCCTCCATTACAATTTTTAGAAAAATAATTTAAATTTATTGCAAATTATTTGGGTTATCAAAAGTAATTTTCAAAATTCAATGTTAGTAGTTCTTTGTGTATTTATTTGCTTCATAGTACTTTTCAAAATTCTCTTCGGTGATAAAATGGCCAAAAAAGCAATACTCCTTCTCATCCCATAGATTAATCTCTAAAATTTTCTTACAATTATGACAATGATTGGAGAAATTTTAAAAATTACACATTAGCTAAAACAATAGAAAATGATTTCATTTATAATGAAGATAATGGCTATTATTGTAATGAAGGATATGATGATATATGTAATGATGAAGGTGAATCACAAATAGATGAATCTTTTTATCTTAAACCCATCTCTTTTATTCCTTCTTCTAATGAAAATAATTTTGATAAATGGGAAAGATACTTCTCACCCCATTCTCCTAGTCACAATGCACCAAATGTACAAATTAGTCATGCACTTCTAAGCAAACCTCTTATTGGTGATGATTTACTTCCATGTGAACATAATCTTTCTCTCTCCCTTTTGCTACTGTTATTTTCAAAATACAAAAATATAAATGCAATAGAATCAAATTACCATGTCATAGTTCAAATGATGCATTAGGTGTTCCTAACTCTACCCTCTCAAAAGAATGTTTAAATTATAATTTTATTACTCTTACTTATCATGTTGAGAATGAAAAAAAAACATATACTCCATCCATGGATGGCATAGATACACATGATATTCCAAATTCTAATGATAACTTATTGCATATTAGAAAGGAATTAAATCTTTCTCTTACACCTCTCCCTAGCGATGATGGAAGTGATAATGAATATGATAGTGAACATGCAAATGAATATGAGAATGAAAGTGAATATGAAAATGATACTTAAAATTCTTCTATTTTAAATAAACAAAATGAAAATTATGATAATGCATGGAATAATGATGACTACTATGCATATAGTGAAGAATAAAATGCATCTCATGCTTCTAACCCTTCTCTCACTCCTCTCAAATCTCATACATGTCAAAATATTGCTCTTACTTTTATTCATGATTCTATGTCAAATGATGCACATGATAATATTAACATCACATATTCTACTTAATTAAAATGTGATTCACTAATGCATAAAGATACCAATGAATCCCCCAATCCACCCCTCACTATGGTAGAACCCTATTCTCACCCTTCACCTAAAGATAATGGTAGCCCATATCCCTCTAGTAAGGTCTAAGTTACCATTCCTCCAAAGGTTCAAGTGAGCACACCCCCTATTTATGATCCACTTGATAAATTTAGCATTCCCATGGTTAAAATTAACAATCAAATTCAATGATTAAATGAACCACTTTAAGATACTAATGTATCGTCCCAGGAGATCATCTCTTTGATGCATGAAGTTAGTGAACTACAACACCAAGTACATATCCTTACCTTGGAAAACAAGTATGGAAAACAAATATTATAAATCTTGGATGGATGCCAATGATCTACATGGTAACCCTATTCCAAAGACATTCATAAAAGCTTCATTACCTAAGCATTTTCAACTATCATCATTACCTCACTTTGATGGAACTGGAGATCCATTCACACATCTTCGGGTCTTTCAGAAGGCTTTACCACCTCATACGAGCCTATTGATTCTACTCAAGTTATTTTAGTAGACATTAGCAGGGGAAGCATAGAATTAGTTCTTTCATCTACTCCTCTTCAATTCATTTCACACATATGATGACTTATAGGAGACGTTTCTCAAATATTACATCATAAACATGGGCCCTCATATTACATATGAGAAACTTTCCACCCTACATCAAAATTCTATAGAGCCAATTAGTGAATATATCTTAAGATTCAAGGCTCACATGTTAAGATTGATATACAAACCAACAGATCTAGAGATTTAGCATATCTTTATCAAGGGACTTCATCAACCTCTCCTCAAGCATCTAATATATTAGATAGAGTCTTGTTTCATACATTTGTGTTACATAGTTATAGCTTTGGAAAATAAATTGGGATTGATTGAGGTAGATTCAGTTGATCAAATCACTCTAGACTTCATAATAGTATCTTCAAATATAGTTCCTACCACTCAACATCCACCATGTCCTAGATAAGATATGAGACCACAACCAAAAAAGTAACTAGTCAAGAACAAAGAGCAAGTTTTTAGAATACAACCTATAGTATGCACTACATATAACAATATTAAAACACCACTACAATTTGATTCAGATCAAGATAGTCCATCTACCATATTATCAACACTACTAGATAGGAGGTGAATCACATTATCTTTTATTTACCAACAAGATCCACATTTCTTACATAGAAAACCATGTTAACCTTTTTGTAACTATCATCATATCTATGGACATAGATACAATGAATATTTTGGACTCAAAGATTGCATTACTATATGTGTTGATAATGGTATCATATCATTCACACAAGGGGCATAGAGATCTCCTCCATTATATAACCCTAGACCTCATTCTTCTATGACTGAGTCATCTTAAGACATTCCTTTACAATAATCATTGGTCACTCATCATGAGCACAATGTAGGTTTTAGGACAAAATCTCATAGGATATCTCCTATTCCAACTATTCAGAAGGTTTAGAAACTAATACAACATAAACATCCCATATATAGTAGTGTAGTCCATGAAATACATAGTGTAGTTCCATACACATATCTAGTAGAGTCATAGGCACTGCAATAGAGTACTATTTCAAAGAGATATTCATTATAACCAAGTTCTTTGGGTCATATCTCACATAGCAATCTACTATGATTAAGGCTAGTTGGACCTAAAGTACAAAGTAATACTCCAGAGAGATATTCATTACAGTTTAGTTTTTAGGGTCCTATCTCATGTAACAACCCATTATGATTAAGATTAAATGAGTCTTCAGCATAAGTTTTAGCTCCATCTTAATATATTGCTTAGTCATATATGTCATAGCAAAGGCCATAGGGTATTTAGTTACAGACAGATGATCCTTCTTCTTAGAAAATAGTATCAACTATAGAGCCCATTCCTACACAACATGAGTACTATGGGCACTTGTTCACTTGGCTGACAAGGTTCAGATATTGATATAGCAAAGTATGATACAACATATATTTATTTTATCATTAGTTCATAGCTTCACTTAGTATGGCAATGATGGAGCCAAAGTTTTATCTAGCCTTTGTATTCTTGAGCCACTCTTGGGGAGGTAATATACACATAATGTTATCTTACTTTCCCCTTACTAACAACTAACATTCCTAATTCTAAATAGCCATCCCTAATTAGAACTAGACTATCTAGTCCAGATATTACCAAACCAAACTTATCCAAACACTTTTCCACTCAAACTAAATAAACATAGCTAAATATTTATTTACCAATCCCAAAAAACAACTCAAATTTATCTAAATAGACTACCAATTACCATAACAAACAATTTTTTGCCTACATATGATTACAATTCAAAATTAATAAGCCAAACATCATAACTATCATAACATTGCATCCAAACATATCAAAACATCAAATCCCATATCCCAAGTACCATTTACCAAGCACATGAAAATTTAGAATCAATACTATATCAACCATTTCTAAAATCAACCACTTACAATCAATAGACCAACATATTCTAGAATCCATAACACAAATACACAAGTTCAAAATCAAATATATATATATATATATTCAAAATATATACATCATGTCAAAGTACAATCAATCATGAATTGGCATCATGCCCTCACTCTCAGTCTCACTCTCTCCTCTAGTACTAGTCTGATAATCCTACCTAGCACTCAATGACCCTACAGCTCCTTGACCTCTTGAATGCCTCTTACACCAACTATCCTTCTCTAATAACTGACCATGCTCTTCATGCAAGTTTTCATATCATAACTAAAGATCCATATAGTCATTTACAATCTTTATACTCACCATGCCATAATCAGGTGGAGGTATCCTATGCCTATCCAACTTAGCTCTAAGATCATCCCTCTCTCTTGGTGACCTAATATATGTAATTATAGCTATAAAATCCTTGTCAAATAAATGAGCATAAAATCTAGTAGTAACTATCACTCTCTCTATCAAACCCTCCTCCACAACATCATTAGGAACATGCTATGTAATCTCACAAAGTGTCAACTTAATGATGGTCTCCCAGAACTCATCATTTCCCCTCCCCACCCCAATAGGGGCCTCATCTTATGCACCTCCCACCCCACCTACACACAAAAGAATTACAACACTACATTATATCTATGCTTTCAAATCCAAACTAAAGCATAAACATATATTTAATTCAAATCCAATCACTAATTACCTCCCATCATTTAAATCAGCTCAAGATCCTCATATGCAAGAACATCCACTCCATCAAAAGGATATAATGGATCCCAATGATACCTATCCCACCATGTAGTATAGGACTTAGTGAAACCAACATCAACTACATCAGGTATATATATAGCTATATCCCATGCATCCAAAGGCAATGGTGCCAACTCAACCTTAGTAGGTTTTACATGAGCCCCTACTCTCATTAGTGCATATGCACTCCTCAAACATACCCATGCTATAGGAGGAACATCCTCTCAAACTCTAAATTTCCAAGTCATGTGATCATACTAAAATCACTCATATACTTCAACCCAATGATCATGTAACCAACAATTGACCCTCATGTTCCATAGTTACTCTCTATCCTTAAGCCATCTAGGGGATCCTCTATAGGGCCTCTATATTATATTTTGGCCCACCAATATTTATAGCATCCTCCTATAGTGATCTATCCTAAGAGATCATATTTCCAAATCACTCATCCATCATTCACCAAATGGATATGGATATGCCCAACTCACCCTCAATAATCCAATCGGTCACACAATTGTTATGTGCTCATAAGCCCAGTAATGTAACAAAGTGGCTGCACCCACACCACCATTGAATGCCTCTTATGAATATCTATATATATCCATGTATGAGTGGGCAAGCATATTCATACCCCACAAGAACATAGTATCATACATCTCAATGTTATGAACCACCTTATGCATCCTATAAGCAATAGATACTCCACCACCATCCACTACAATAAAAAAGCCAAAAATATAGTTAACCACTTCTATAAACATGGAACACTCGATTTCACAATCACTAATAATAGCACATCATTATCACTACCTCAATGATGTAATCTTGAGGTCACCCCAACAAAGTATAAGGATGCATAATCAATGGCAGCCTCACCCATGTCATCATGTAGTGTCACCCATCACCCACTAATTGACAAATGTAAAATGTGGTATACATCCTCTAGAGTAATAGTGATCTCTCTAGTAGGAAGATATAACATAAAAGTATCTATATTCCACCTCTTACATGAGGTGGTAATCAAATGCCTATCCACTGCACTATGCCTAGGTCACATACATGACCCAAACGAACCCTATCCATAATAGCATTCTCATCAATAAACAATGGTAGCATCCTCAATGTCTCTATCACTTGGCTTCTATGAAACTCTTTCATCTATACCTTGCCTTGAAAAACACCAAAAATCAATATATATATCATTCAACCATGTCCAACTAAATATCTAAGCTAAACAATAATATATCACAAGTCAAAAATCTTAGACAATAGTAAATACATTAGTTCACCATTCTAAATCAATTTCCAAGCAAAATTATAGTAACTAAACTAATCATTAGTCCAAAAAATATAGCCTCCAAGACAAAAAGTTTAGTATAGGATAATAGAGTTGGATAGAAGTGATGCAACTTGGACAACAATGATGGAACTAGTCAAATTTTCCTAAAAAAACCATTTTGCCCATAACTTGAGTTCCATAGATTCATTTTAAAAATTATTTTATTCCTCAAAATTATGATAATGATGCCTTAAACATAAATCAAGCCTCATTCTCTCACTAAATCATTTGCCTACCATGTCATACACATTTATCTACCTTTCTTATACCCAGACATATAAATTAATCCCTACCAATCCATACTTGTTTAAATTTCATACAACTTGGTCCTCACCAATCAAATCTCACTTAGTTTTCAAATAACCTAGCCTATTAAATCAATCAACCTTTACTCCATTCAATCTATTGCTACCTCATTTTCCTACTATAGCATGAGCATTTCTACATCTATACTATACCAAGATACAAGATTTGGTCCTAATCAATCAAAGACACCTTTTTAGTTTGAGTAATTCAACTCTCACCAATCAAACAATAGACTTTCAATATATTAAATACATACCAACCTAGTTCCTATTCATACACCACTAGTTTTTACTTTTGGATCAACCTCCTCTATCATAGATCTTGTCTCTCTCCCCAAAAAGGGGGAATCATTCATCCTATCTCTACAAATTACCTAGCATACCTATCAACTCCTATATATAGATACACCATGGTTATTGCATCCATATTATCAAAATTACTTAGATGAAATTGGTCAAGATTATATAGTGGTTCAGACTATATGGGTCACTTAGCATTACTCAACCTAGATTGGTCAAGATTATATAGTGGTTTAGACTATCTAGGTCACTTAGCATTACTTAGTTTAGATTAGTCAAGATTATACAGTGGTTTAGACTATCTAGGTCACTTAACATTACTTAATTTAGATTGGTCAAGATTATATAGTGGTTCAAAATATATGGGTCACTTATCATTAATCAGTACAGATTGGTCAAGACTATATAATGATTCAAATTACATTGAGTCACTCAACATTAATCAGGACATTCAAAGGGATACACCTTTAGTTTACATATACATAGACTATTTAGATACAGTAGTTTAGATCATATAGATTCATAGTGACTTCGATATAGATTTAGACTAGATACTAGTTTCAGGGGAATGCATATTACTACACATCTCATACATACAACTTCATACAGCATGACATAGTTATAAGGCCAGATAGAAGATCATAGGCATGTGCAAAGCACATTTTTTTGACCTCTAGTTTTTCACATGGGACATGACATGATAAATCATATTACATGTCGTTATACAATTTTTTAGATTATCTAGACACATCACTCACATATCAGATTTGGGGGCATGGCACAAATGTCCTTGTCCTACATATTTTAGGATTATACATATTGGAATGGCAAGACATGCCATTTTCTTCTTACACATTTACTAGATTTTTTAGATTACACCTAGCCATTACCCAAGTTATCACAGGTTAGACCATATGATCATTTGTAGTGATTAGTCTATTGTATTACTTAGACCCAAACCCAAGAGTTTATGTGGGATAGAGGGTAGACATTAGTTTTAAACCTCTGATCACTTCTCAAATATAGTTTAGATTATTTATATTCAGTACAAGGGACATCTATTATAGGGATTCCTTCTTTCTTTAGGAAGTATTCAAATTCAGTATAGGAGGCATCTATTACATGAATTCCTTATTTCTCTGATCACTATTTATGTTTAGTATAAGGGCATCTATTATAGGGATTCCTTGTCTTTCCAAGCACTATTTCATTTCTTCATCCACTTCCCTAGCTAAGAAGTTAGACCCTTTTTTAGCACACTTATCTTCACACAGGTAAGTTTAGGTCCACATATTCTTCTCTTTTTTTTACTCTAGTACTTCATTGCATTGCATCACTAGATTAAAATGGGGGAAAATTTATACACCCTAGATTGGTTAAGCAAACATACATATCATGTCTTCTCACAGTCCTTTCACAAGAGACTCTGACTAGAGAATATGAGCTTTTATTCACATCTAGCCATATCCCTTTGTCTAATTAGTCTTAGTCTTACTACATTGCTTAGACATCTCTTTGTTTATCCCTAGTCATTTGTTGCTTTTTGGACTTAACACTTTCAGACCCAAGTAGTTATTATAGGCCCAAAACCATCCCCCTAAGTCCCTTACCCCCTAGACAATAGCACCCAAATAGGACTACAATGTTGAAACCTAGGGTGTCTAATTTTTGGCATTATTGTCCAAGTGCAAATTTGGTCCCAATAGTTAGTTTCTTGCTTTAGGATGATTCTTACACCTCTTATTTTATTTATTCCTAAGTATTCTAATGTCATCCAAATATGAATCAAGCTCCCAAATTTGAAATAATGAATCTTTTATAGAAAGGACTACATAAGGCATTTTATATCTATCACTTACTATTTTACCATATTAGACATAATAAAAGCAATTAATA
This sequence comes from Torreya grandis, assembly GCA_037957365.1. NCBI lineage: Eukaryota > Viridiplantae > Streptophyta > Pinopsida > Cupressales > Taxaceae > Torreya > Torreya grandis. The sequence continues at coordinate 3,488,742 of JARHVA010001165.1, read as the reverse complement.
GTATATCTCAACTTTTATGCATCACACATAGATTTGCATGCTTGATCAAGGAAGGGCCTAGGCAAATTTCATTCTTACATCAATCGTGTGCATTGATTATGCACATTTCCTAAGGGAGAACTATATTTGATCTGAGACCCTAACTTGAGGGTTAATCTAGATAGTGGTCAAGATAGTAGGGGTTTTAGATCATGAAATCATTCTGCCCCTAACCTAATTTTCCCCCCTTTTATTTTTGATCTATTTGTTATTTCCTTGTGTGTATATGATTATAGGTATTAAATATTGAGATATACCTACAATGAGCTCTAGTGACTCCTAAGACGTGAAATTTGGTACACAAGGCCATATTGAGTATGCAAATAAAACATAGAAAGATTTTAGCATTAGATAATAGTACCAAGGAGTAATATAGCACTAGACACTAGGTGTCATGTTTCTAGTGCTCCTATCCAATCAAAAAATAGAAGCCAGAGATAGATTTTTGACACTATCCTAGTCCTACTCCCCAAATTCTAGACTCATAATCTTCTATTTCAACACAAATATAGCTAATTTAATTTCTCTTTTTCTTATATAATTATCAATTAAAACATATATTTTCCCCTATTAAAGTAGATTTTCCCTATCATTCTAGACCCTTATTATACAGGATCTAAACACTATATTTCCTAAAACAATAAAACACTATCCATATTGATGAAACCAGGGACACTTCTTTTTACCTCAAATTACCCATTAATTCTATGATTCTCGATGATATTATAATTCATATGAATGATCCTCCCCTATTTATCAGTGTCCAAATCAATGATATCTAAGTCAAGCATGACTTTATTGATGAGGGTTTATGTACTTATGTTGTATCTCTCAATTTTATTAAAAACCTTGGATACTCTAAATGTAATCTTAAGTCCACATGTAACATGTGTCAAGGCTATAACCATAGGAAAATGCCTCCCTTAAGTTGTGTGTGTCTCCCTATCATCATACCACCTAACACAATTCAAGTGAAGGTTATGATTTTCAATTTTCCTCTCATATAACACCTTTTTTAGTAGGCCATGGACTCATCGCATAAGGTTTATTTCCTCTTCTACATGCTAATGCATCAAGTTCCATCATAATGGTGAAATCTATAAGATTTAAGGCAACACTAACCTTTATAATTTTAAATAATTCCAAGACCATGGTGTATTCAAAGTTATAACCCTTGAACCCTTTCTGAGTGCTCCATTCTATAAATCCTAGTGATTTAACTTCCCTGTCAGCTCTATGTGAGGTTACCATGGTCACCCCAAACTTATTGGGAATATACCACCTAACCTCTTAGATTCAGATGACAATGAGCTTGAAAAGATCAATCTCAAGATAAAAACTTATAATCTCTCTCCTCATCTCATTTTTTAGCTTCCACCTTCTCTAAAGTTGTATTCTCATCAAACACCTAGTGATGAGATACATGTATTCTAAATTAAGACTTGACACTCCATTTATCATACCACCTCCGATTAAAAGGTTATCCCTACCTACATAATTGATCTTAATACACTTGACTATAATTATGGTTATACTTTAGATGACCTATTTCTAGGAGGTCTTTTTCAATCTCGAGATGTTAAAATCATTCATTATAGTTCTTCTTTACTTTAGTCTTTTAATTTTAGCATTTTTCCTCTTTTTTTAGGGTAGAGATGGTGTGCAAACCTATAGTTTCTAGATAACCTCATAGTAACATTTTTATATATCATGTTATGATTGGTCCATATAATTTCACTAAATACTAGGACCCCTATAGCTGACTTGCCCCTGAGATGCTTTCTAGTATCCTTCAACCCTCTATGCATCCCACCCCTCCCTTATCTAAGCCTAATCCATATTATCTTCCCACTCCCTCTCTAGTTGAGTCTCTTCCTATTTATGATCCTATTACTCCTTCAATTGAGCCTCTCTAGTCTCTCCATCATACTTACCTTCCCTAGGTGATAGTTTGTTTCCTATACTGAAGTTTGCTTCTTTTCCCACCCAATGGGATGATCAGCCATATTGTGATATTCATATATTTTATAGTCATTATTGTTCATTATACCATATTTTCTTAGCTTCTATTTCCACTTACTCTATTAGTACACCCATAAATTCTACTAATAGGTGTATCTATTACTTCCATGACATAGATAATCATTACTCTATGCATTATCATAATATTAGATAATATATAGACACCTTACATCCTACTCTTCCTCAATCTATATACATAGTTATATTTCCATTGAAATTATCACCTGAATATATTCCCAAATATGGAGAGGTATATTATCTATGGTACCAATGTAGTACCCATCATACTAATCATTGTGGTATCCTTCAACATGACAAGGATCAGCTTATGACCATTCATGTGCCTACTATCCCTCTTCACACAAGTTTATCTTGCAAGAAGGATCCCCTTCCTCCCCATGGTTCCCCCATCTATGGCCCATTCTCCACCTGTAGTTCTTCCACATGTGGATCCTCCTTCTCTTGTGTACCCTTATCCACTGATGACTCTTCCATGTCCCAAAAATTCCACACCTATTCCTTATTTTGAGTATCCCATGCTCAATGACCCTCATAAGCATGATCCCTCAAGCAAGCCTACATTTTCTATCAAGGAGGTTCAAAGAGAAGTATTTTATCATCTTTCTCTAAATATTGATGAGACCCTTGTTTCCATTAAAGTTCATCTTCATAGAGACTTATCAGATGTTATGGATAATGTTTGTGGATAAATCTACTAGTATTTATGAACATGGCATGGTGTTCCTTCATTTTTTATTGGATGTATGCTCCAAATTTACATTTATCTATCTTATATCATTTGAAATTATGTCAAATTCTTATCTATCTTGCATGTTTATTTATGTTTTATACTTCATGTTGTCTATGGTGTTATTTCCTTCCTTATGTTCTCATAAGGATTTTTTTTTCATGATTACATGCTCTTTCTCTATATTTTCACCTATTTTCATGCATATCTTGTTCTTTTATCATGATTTTTTTTACCTTGTCTCTATAACATAGATAATAATTATTATGACTTGGTTATACAAGCCTTGCTCCCCTTAGTCATCCCTTCTTTACCATGTGATCAGTTAGAAAATAAGTCATCTCACTATAATGTCCTTTTACTGGTCTATATTAAATCTCCATTTATTCCCCTTATTTCCTTTCTTAAACTAAGCATACACATGGTTGAAGGTTGAGATAAAATGTTAGTTCATAGACAAGCCTATGTATTTTTAGTCAGTCATGTCTTTGGATACTTAGCTTCCTTTATCCAAAGTCTAAATCTCATTTTTGTGTATCACTTTATCTCCCATTATTTATTGTTCCAATTCTATATGCAGGAGGAATCTTAAAATCCATAAAAATTCAAAATCCAAATCTTTTTAACAAAAGGTAATGATACAAAAGGCAACATTCAAAATTTCAAAAGGAAAACCACACTAAAAGATGTGATTATAATACATCTCCTTTTTATAGTCAAATCTCAAACTTCATAGTTAGTCTCATGATAGAGTTGAGGTCCATTTGGGTGTGGTAGGCCAGTATATATGGAAAGGAGAATAAAAAAACTCTTTTAGTGCTACCTAATTTCTCACACAAGTACCCAATATTCATAGTAGATCGATGGATTTATAATAGGTCCTAAGGAATGGGTAATGTGTTGTGGGAAGGTAGGCCCATTTTACTTTCCTTATTCAAAACAACCAACATTATTTTATCTTATTATCTCACTTATCTACCTATATAGATTTGTACTTATAATGAATGAGTCTCCTTTGTATATTGATGGTCACTAGTCATTTAGTTTTTTTTATGTCCTTAGTATGCCTCATGTTTCATAAAATATTATGCTTTTTACATTTCCTCTTTTATTTCTCATGATCCTAATATTTCCCCTTGAGAAATATTGTTTCATTTACTTATCACTCCCCTAGGGATTCCATTTATGAGTTACAGTGTAAAACCATGGATAGGACTAGGACTTCCTCACAAATTAGCAAATTGCCATTCCAAGCATCCCATTTAACATATTTTTCCCATTTTTTCCACCTCATTTATGTTCCCTTTGTGATTTTTAGTGTAAGACTATAGATAGGACCTGGCCTTCTTCACAAAATTTTCCAATTCCCAAGTCACAATGAAATTATATGTGTCAAATTTGAGATAAGCTATGATTGATTATGAGTTACACATCATTGACATGATTCCCATCTTGATATAGTATGTTTTATTCTTCATTGATATTTCACTTTTATCTTCTTATTTTCTGGTTGCATGTAAGAATACAACCATTTTTCCTAAAATTTTCATACTTCCCAATTTGAATTAGTGTGATTAATTTAAGTTAATTTTTCCAATTTTGTTTCTCTTTTATACTTTCCAACATGATTTAATATGATTGATTGACTTAATTATTTTATTTTTATACCATTTGTCTTTCATATGCCTTCCATTTTATTACATTACTTTAATACTTCCCAACATGATATAGTGTTATTTTACTTGTTATAATTTGGTGTCAATCTTTTTAATGGTTTTAAAACATTTTGTTATCTCTTTTTATCATATTTGGTTTATTATACTTAGTCATATTTTATTATTACACATTTCCCATCGTGATATAGTGTGTAGTATATTTGTTTGTGATTAATTATACTTTTCCAAGTCAATTTTTTCTTTATTTTTAACCATGCATGTGTATCACATAATAATAGAAAAGAAAACACTCCATATATATTTCCCATAACATATACAACAATAGAAAAATACATGTGCTAGAACAAAATATATCCATGCATCAATAACTACAACCAAATACAACCCATGAAATAAAATCCAACTATCATACATATATATATATATATATATATATATATATATATATATATATATATATATATATGTATGTATGTATGTATGTATGTATGTATGTATGTATGTATGTATGTATGTATGTATGTATTTGTGTATATATATACACATATATACACACATATATATATACATACATATATATATATGTATATATATATATATGTATGTATGTATGTATGTATATATATATATATATACATATATATATATATATATATATATATATATATATATACATACACATGTATATATATATATATATGTATATATATACATACATATATATACATACACACACACATATATGTACGTATGTATATATGTGTATATATGTGTGTGTGTGTATACAAACATACACGCACGCACGCACACACACACACACACACACACACACACACACACACACACACACACACACACACACACACACACACACACACACACACACACACACACACACACACACACACACACACACACACACACACACACACATCATGTGTTTTATACAATACAATCATACAAAATACAAAAAACCACATACTTCCAACTCTAAGGCTGGGTTCCATCATGACTATCTTATGGCCTAACCACACTAACCATAGATGCTTGGGACTGTCCCCTCTACACATAACACTATAATGAGGTAGCCTAAGATCTCAATCCTAATACTTATCCTTATAGGTTAGCCACCTGAGCTTGTACCTATCTAATATGGAGTATGGTATCCATGTGTGTTATTGTCTCCTAATCTAAGGCATGGTAGGCCATACCACTCCCACCTTTTTTAGTGGTTTCAATCCATCCCTACATGTTTTTATCTACCTCATGTCCTCCTTCACCAATCTAAACTAGCCTACCCAAGCTAGGGAAGATGGTACCATAGGATCATCCAATATGGTGTGGTCATATTGTGCCAACACCCCATCCAAAATATCATGGTGCATAGCCATGACTAGGGATCCCTATTTGACCTCCTCTATGATAAGGTCTAAAAAAAAAGATAGATATTAGAACACATATACATCTCAAAATCTATCTATCTACTATAATCAAATGAAAATAGTATCATATGTCAAAAATCAAAATTATAACATTTCTTACCAGTCTTGATGTCACCAATCACATTCTCCCTATCTACTCATCCATTGAGTATAGTATTTCCATCTACTCATCCCTTAAACACCTCATTATTAAATTTTCTCCCTATCAATGTGAATCCTAGAGTCACCACTCATGCATGCCAAGAGCCTCTCCTTAGATGTTCCTCTATTGAGAAATTATGTCTTAAACTAACTATCAGGTTGTGTTATGCAACTACCCTTGTTTGCGTCCAATCTCGCTAGTGGTTCCTTCATCTATGATGTGGTCAATGTGGTCTCTATTTATCTTACTTTAGTTCCTACTATGGTACCTACTTCACCCCTACATTTACATCCATATCCTCCCCTCTTCTAGCTATCAGTTTTCATGTTCAACTAATCTATAGTCTCACATGTCACAACCTAATCATTAGTATATAAACTAGAGATACTCATCCTCCTCTCTCCTTTATCTCTCTAACATGTTGTACCTAAAAATTAGGCACTACTAGAGGAGCCACTGGGTGTGGGAATCTAAACTACCTTGTCAAGCATGCCACTAGTTGTAGCTCTACCCAATAGGTATAGTGACCTATGATCCACATTCAAGTTATCCCTATCACTATGATCACCCAACTAGGCCAAAGAGTATAAATATGTGTGTATGGATTCCACACAATATCCCCTCATGTGATCATAGGTATAGTGACCTATGATCCACATTCAAGTTATCCCTATCACTATGATCACCCAACTAGGCCAAATAGTAACAATGTGTGTGTATGGATTCCACACAATAAACCCTCATGTGATCATTTTCAATGTTATCACATAGGGCATGACACATAATCACCTGAGAAACCTATCATCAACTACATGGGGTAACACAGTTGGTTGATACATAAGGATCCTATCATATATCCATACACTATGTAAAACCACTGGTCCCATAGTCTTCTACCCTCTAGATAGTATCTCATACATATAATGCATGAGTTAGACCTTGATGATAGACCAAAAATCATATATAACTCCTTGATCCAAAATAGATCAGTATAAAGCTATCACATACAGTGGTACCTTGTCAACCAACATGTGACACAATACTCATGTTGTCATAAGTCTGATCATGGCCTTTCAAATGTCTAAAATATATGTGATATATACATTAAATAGACTAACTCTCAACCCTAGGTATATCTTATTTGAGCATATTACCCACCTAGCTAGTGCTTGTGTGTGTGTATATATATATATATGTATGTATGTATGTATGTATATATATATATATATGTATATGTATGTATGTATATATGTGTATGTATATATATATATATGTATATATATATATATGTATGTATGTATATATGTGTATATATGTATATATATATATATATATATATGTATATATATATATATATATATGTATATATATGTGTGTATATGTATATATATATGTATGTATATATATATATATATATGTATATGTATATATATATATATATATATACAAACACACACACACACACACACACACACACACACACACACACACACATCATGTGTTTTATACAATACAATCATACAAAATACAAAAAACCACATACTTCCAACTCTAAGGCTGGGTTCCATCATGACTATCTTATGGCCTAACCACACTAACCATAGATGCTTGGGACTGTCCCCTCTACACATAACACTATAATGAGGTAGCCTAAGATCTCAATCCTAATACTTATCCTTATAGGTTAGCCACCTGAGCTTGTACCTATCTAATATGGAGTATGGTATCCATGTGTGTTATTGTCTCCTAATCTAAGGCATGGTAGGCCATACCACTCCCACCTTTTTTAGTGGTTTCAATCCATCCCTACATGTTTTTATCTACCTCATGTCCTCCTTCACCAATCTAAACTAGCCTACCCAAGCTAGGGAAGATGGTACCATAGGATCATCCAATATGGTGTGGTCATATTGTGCCAACACCCCATCCAAAATATCATGGTGCATAGCCATGACTAGGGATCCCTATTTGACCTCCTCTATGATAAGGTCTAAAAAAAAGATAGATATTAGAACACATATACATCTCAAAATCTATCTATCTACTATAATCACATGAAAATAGTATCATATGTCAAAAATCAAAATTATAACATTTCTTACCAGTCTTGATGTCACCAATCACATTCTCCCTATCTACTCATCCATTGAGTATAGTATTTCCATCTACTCATCCCTTAAACACCTCATTATTAAATTTTCTCCCTATCAATGTGAATCCTAGAGTCACCACTCATGCATGCCAAGAGCCTCTCCTTAGATGTTCCTCTATTGAGAAATTATGTCTTAAACTAACTATCAGGTTGTGTTATGCAACTACCCTTGTTTGCGTCCAATCTCGCTAGTGGTTCCTTCATCTATGATGTGGTCAATGTGGTCTCTATTTATCTTACTTTAGTTCCTACTATGGTACCTACTTCACCCCTACATTTACATCCATATCCTCCCCTCTTCTAGCTATCAGTTTTCATGTTCAACTAATCTATAGTCTCACATGTCACAACCTAATCATTAGTATATAAACTAGAGATACTCATCCTCCTCTCTCCTTTATCTCTCTAACATGTTGTACCTAAAAATTAGGCACTACTAGAGGAGCCACTGGGTGTGGGAATCTAAACTACCTTGTCAAGCATGCCACTAGTTGTAGCTCTACCCAATAGGTATAGTGACCTATGATCCACATTCAAGTTATCCCTATCACTATGATCACCCAACTAGGCCAAAGAGTATAAATATGTGTGTATGGATTCCACACAATATCCCCTCATGTGATAATAGGTATAGTGACCTGTGATCCACATTCAAGTTATCCCTATCACTATGATCACCCAACTAGGCCAAATAGTAGCAATATGTGTGTATGGATTCCACACAATATCCCCTCATGTGATCATTTTCAATGTTATCACATAGGTCATGACACCTAATCACCTAAGAAACCTATCATCAACTACATGGGGTAACACAGTTGGATGATACATAGGGAACCTATCATATATCCATACACTAAGTAAAACCACTGGTCCCATAGTCTTCTACCCTCTAGATAGTATCTCATACATATAATGCATGAGTTAGACCTTGATGATAGACCAAAAATCATATATAACTCCCTAATCTAAAATAGATTGGTATAAGGCTATCACATACAGTGGTACCTTGCCAACTAACATGTGACACAATACTCATGTTGTCATAAGTTTGATCATGGCCTTTCAAATGTCTAAAATATATGTGATATATACATTAAATAGACTAACTCTCAACCCTAGGTATATCTTATTTGAGCATATTACCCACCTAGCTAGTGCTTGTCTCTCCTCTAGATCATCTGGTTTTGATCTTATTGGTAGTCTAAAAAATGCATGGACATCCTCTAGTGTGATACCCACATCTATAAGTATCCCCATCCACCACCCATAAAAATGTGTTGGTCTACCATTCCCATACTCTGAGGAACATGATGATGAGATCAACACTTAGTGGGATGTGCCTCATCTCCATGATACCTCCCAAATCCAAGTGAAATTAATCTTGCTTTATCCATGTCTGTCAAATTCTCTAGTAAATTTGGTAGCCATGATGCATCTATCAATCACCAATATCTCTTTCATCTCTTCAAAATATCAAACAAAAAAAGATGTATCATATCTTCATGTCATTAATAATCAAAATGCATAATTAAATTTTCATAAAACTCAACTAGTTTGATTTATTTTTTCCATTTTCTATAGAATCAGTCTATTCAATACTAAATCAGCCCTATGTTTCAAATAGGATACTAAATTATCCCTATGTTTCAAATGAGATACTAAATTGGCCCTATCAAATTTATACTAAATCTTCCTTTTTAGTACTAAATCATCCACCTTTGTGACTACAATACTAAGTCATCCACATTTTACCATGTAGTACTACATCAACCCTATCAAAAACAACTAATTTAACCTACTTCTATGTAATTGGCCCCTAACTTAGCTAACTAAATCAGCCTACTAATACATAGTTATACTATTGGTTCTCTCTCACCTTATAGACTAAGTTAACCTAGTTAACTCTGTTCATCCATAGTGATGACTTTTTGACAAATTAACATAAATTCCTTGAGTATTTATTGGTTCAACTCCTTACTACCCAATACCCTATTTTACCCCTAATGTCCCTAAAAATTTCATAGGGTTCATTTTGGTGCCTTTAATTTTGCCTACCAATCAATTTGATCTAATTCACTCAATTTCAAATAAAAATATTCAAAATTTTGAAAATTTCAATTTCTTACTTATGTTGCACTCATTGTGACAATTATGCATCCTCCCCATCTCAATTGTCATCTCCTCACCATACTAGCTCTTTGGTCTCTCACTACGTCTCTCAGAGCTCTACTTTCTTAGAATAGTAAAAAATCCAAATGAATTATTTTTCACCTTATTTATATTTACTATTCAAAATTATTTTCATTTCAAATATTTACCTTCAAATTTCCTATTTTGATCATATATTTGTCTCTACTAAATCTTTTTCCAAATTGTAATATGTTCTAGAATCTTGACATCATAGATAATATTTTTAACGATTATATGTATATGTTTCAAAAATTTAGATTTTTTTCTCTTTTTTTCTAATATCTATAGGTTCACCTAATGTTTTTTACATTCAACATCTTCACATTTATTGCATATCCTTCATTATCTTCATCACTAAGGTAATGAAAGGTATTTATTTTAAAATTCTATCCTTTCATTTATATTATTTGATTCTTATTTTACTTTATTTAGCTTCAATGTTGTGTGTTGATATGTTTTATTTCTAAAATCACCATCCTATGTTTCACATATGTGACACATGATGAACTTCAAATGGGGCATATGTATACAAATAATATTTTCAAATTGTATTAATTACTAATGATTTCTATCTTACAAGAACTCATCAAGTCTCAATCTCTCTGAGTACACACCTTAAAAAGTGTACCAAAAAAGGGGTGGGAAGACCATTGGTGCTTCATAGTATTGTTGTCCCTTATTACCACTTGTTATCTACATACCCATCACCTAAAAAAATTCACCTAATATTTGCCTCCTATTTTTTACCCTCCTACAGCCATTTTCCACCTTCATTATCCCTTCCCTAGCTTAAAACCCTTTCGTATAGTTTATGTTACACTTTTATCCCCATCGACCATGTACTCTAATTGATAAAACTTATTAGGGTCTAGGTCAGCCCCTGGCCAACCTAAATCATGACCTAATTTATTTTTGTCAATAATGATACTAGGTTTGTTAGGTTGACCTTGTTAGCCTAAACTTTTGAAAAGGATTATGGTTAGATCCACCTATATAAACACATATATTTCATCATTTCTAAGAGAAGATAAGAAAAACATATATATATATATTGCATCTACTTATCCACCATTCTACATTAGGATCGTAGCTTAGGGTTTCATACTTTATTTGGAGATATGTATCTTGTCTTGTGGAGAAGTCTTTTGGATTCATTGATAGGTTGTGTACCTTAGAGCTGATTGATCCTTGTCATCCTTACATACCAAAATAACCTCTTGAAAAGCACCTTGGCCAAGGGAGATATTGAGGCTTAATGTGTTTATTTTCAAAAGTAAGTATTCCTAACTTTGTTATTCCTTTTTAAGAGTAGATAGCTATGCATTTGTACTTCTCTTCCATGCATTAAGATTTTGTATATATTGATATGAGTATATGTCTTCAATGCATGTTTATTACCCCTAATTTGTGCCATAAGCTTCGGTGAGCACTAGATTAGAATTTTTATTTACTTGTTATTAGTTTAGTGAATATGAAAACATGGGACTTAATTAGGATTATTGCATATTTTTACTTGATTCAAGGATTTAGAACCCTCCCTAGTGATATTATTATGGTAAGACATCCCTTGGATAGGTCTAGTAGATCCATCTTGATCATAACACTAAATATATAATGTATCCACAATCAAAAGTGTAAGTAGGATTTATCTTCTCTGAGATAGGATTGATTTATAGATCTATTACATTTCTCATTGTACACATTGAGATCTTGAAGTCACCAAGCATATCCACAAGCTTACAAGACATTTTTTAAGATTGTCAAGATTTCTAACCTACTGTGAGATCTACAAATTTAAAAAATGGAAGTTTTAAAACCTAAATACTATCTCATAAACCTAAAACATGTTTATAAGGATCTTATGAGGGTTGTAAAGGGTTTATTACAGGTTTTCAAGATGACAAAGAATACAATATGAATATATCAAACATGAAAATGTAGGTTTCTTAGATTCTCCAAGATCTTATGAGAAAATATGATGATGCATTAGCTTCTCCACCTCTCCTACAAACCCTCACATGGATTTCAAGATGAATTTTAGTTAACTCATGCTTATTAAACATGCCTAGTACTACCATGAAAGGATTTAATGGTCAATAAGAGCATGAGGTAGGTGTGAAGTATTGAAAACTACCCTTGAATATATGTAACTCCCTCCATGGAGTGGGAATCAAGTCAAATCAAATAAAGGCTCCAAATGGTGTAGGATACCTCTTTCAATTCAAAAATTCAACAAGCATGATGGTCATCACAATCAATTAGAGCTAGATTCTCTCTAGCATGCATGCATGGGAGGTGGAGATGGGTAAATTAAGGCTAAAAGTATGAGTTTATCAAGAGTGAAGTAGACTTAAATGAGGCATGCAAAATCTTTCCAAGGGTCAAGGATAAAATTTTTAGGGTCTTCACCTCCACTACTGTGTCAACCTCCATTGAAGACCTTCAAAAGAGAGGTCTAATGTGTTGGAAGGGCTTAACTACCTCATTTTCACTTGTTTCTTCTCTTGCATAGGTTTAATTATGATGTAATGGTATAATTTATGTATTCTTATAGTTTTCTCTTCTCCTCTTTTATCTCATTTTTATTATATATAGAACTAAAAATGACTTATTCTTCATCCCTCTTTTTGGGTATGACAAGACTCTGCTCTTTAGGAGATTTGTAATTTTATCTTGAATCCTAGAGTCTAATAAAATTTGATATTTAAGCTATTTTATGTTGTCAACTTTCTTGAGTATTTTGTAAATTTAACTATTGATCTTCATTTACATATGTTTTAATCCCTCTTCTTGTTGTCCTATCCATTTTACACCTTCATTTTCAAGTTGTATGCTATGTAGACAACTACCTCCATGCAAATAACTTATGTAAGTGTTGAGAGAGTTATAGGGTTTATATGAGTTGTGTGAGTTATTATCAATTTTTAAGGTTTCTTATGTTGTTCCAAGTAGAGGAGAAGGTATCTATACTATTGGTGTATCACCTCCTTATGTTTCAACTCAATTCCACTTCCCTTTTCCATGATAAACACATGTCTTAGTTGTAGATAGGTCTCTTTATCATAGTTTCAAGATTGTAATAGATCTTAAATTAGGTGTATCTAATTTAGGAGGGAGTTGGCCCTCTCTAGAGGTTCATCCCCAAATATCCAAGGTCTCACACCTTAGGGATGATCCCATTATTACCATTGGATCTATTAATTGAATGAATGGGTTCAAGATTCAAGTGATAATAAGATAATTGGAAAATATCTCTATATTTATCATAGTGTTTGGATGTAAGATTGGACTCTTTATGTAATAACATCTATTCATTCTCATAGTTATTACAAATATTCTAAGTAAGAGAGCCATCAACTATAAATCATGCCTTGGGTTTTATTTGTAACCATAAAATGATAGGGATTTCATCCCCTTAAATTCCCATGAAAGTGTGTGTAAAACAAATATCAATAGTCATTTCAATACAAAAAATAACACTCAAAATTTAGTGTTATAACCACTCACTCATACCTTATTAGAGATAAAACCACCCCTATGGCTATAAATCATGAGAAATGGCCACTTTAGTATTCAATAGATTCCTATGATTGACTAAATTTTGAACTTAAATAATGTAGACATTAATATTTTACTATGTGCATAACATATACATACTAAATCAATCTATTCAGTAGTAGAGGTTCCTATAAAGCCCATCAAAACATGCTAATATAGGGATAGTTATGTGATAAGTGACAAAAGTATACAATATACTATAATTAAAATTGAAATTATTGATTTATTAACTAAAAAATATATAAAGATATAGAAAATGCAGACTCATTAGTTACAAAACATTTGGTATAATATACATGACTATAGATTTAGAAAATAGAACATTCACTGTGCATAAAACATCCATAAAAGACATATAGGGAAAACCTTTTTTATAATTGTATATTGATATCTATCACATCAGAACCATTTTCCTATATAATAGAATACTCTATAGAGATTTTATAAAGCATTGTCACTTCATGTTCTAGCCTTATGCTGCATCCAAATGGAAAACTCTTCACATTATAAAGAATAATATAATACTTCCAAGTACCAAATACATAAAAAATGAGATAAAAAATAAAAAATAGTGTGATTCACACATGTGTCTAGCAATTACACACTACAATTTTTGTACTTTTATTCTACTCCCAAAAATTTCATAGACTTAAATAACTGTTTCATCCTGAGACAAAATCATAGAGAATGTGCGATGTACTAAAAATTAAAAACTTTGAATACGATAAATGACTAAATCAAAAGTAAAATTTGTGTTAATCACTTTAGGTAATTTTTACTAGTTTTCACCCTTGTTTCACTATTTAGCTTCCATTTCAAGTTTTTAACTAAATAATATACTAATATACTACCCTCGTAAGATTTCAATAGATTAGATAAACTAGGTGGCTTACCTTTATGGGTTTTCAACCAACCTATCCTTGATCCTAATGCTTAAGGACATCCTACTGGAGTGTGTAAAAATTTATCAAAATTTTAAAATTTGAAGTTTTGACAACACCTAATAAGAAGGTAGTAACATTCTCTACATTGATTTAATTAGTGGTGTTTGTGATGTTGGTTTTGTTTGAGATATAAAAATTAATGTTGTAGAATATAGTGGTGGAGGTAGTTACTAATGCTAGATCACTAGATTGAAAATCATAACCAACTTATTTTGGTGGATCACTTGTTATAGTTTTGGAAGAATAAATTTTGGACCTTCAACAAGTTATGCCATGGAGATATCCACATTTGATAAATCTTGTTTGAACATTTTTAATTCAGTGATAAATTCTTACATCATAATGAGAAATGTGCATATTGTGACTTAAGACACTATCATATTATGAATATATTCATCTTCTATGATGGTAATGATTACCCTAGTGTTTAATACTTTGAGCTAGATATATTGATATATCTCCTCAAGCTAATCTACATCCCTCTACATTTGAATGTCATCAAATGTGTTTCATAGGATCTCATTTTTCCATGTTTGTAATTATGCATGAGTGATTCAATAAACTAATTAAGTGTATTATATATTATTATATAGATATATGAGTGATCTTCCATCACTACTTTGGCTTTTTCAACCTTATCAAACTCTAGTTTATCCTTGAAAAAAGAATTGGTGAGCTACTTCTTCCAATTAAGCATACTTTATGTTATGTTTTTAGCTTGGACATAGTTGTATCCAAAAATTGCTCATATTCTTCCAAGATCTCATAAATTACCTCTATCTCTAATTTTATGTTTTTACCTTGACTAAAAAGTGGTGTGAGCTTATGTAGATCAATCTAATCCTTAGTTAGTTTTGGTAAGAGTGTTGAGAACTTCTTCTCTTATAACTTCACTTTGTCACTTAAGACTTGGGTAACCAACTTAGGGAAATTATTATCAATGAGCTAGTGTGCATTGGTAAATCAAAGTTGTAGATATGTGTTGTCCTATCAAAGCTACAAGACTTATTTCTTCAAGGCTAAAGCCTTATGTGTAATTTATTATTCAAATGTAGTTGCACCTTCAATTTTTTTAGCAAGTAGAATTCAAGAAACATCTAGAGATGATTTGTGAATTATTATAGTCAAAGTCATAGTGGAAGTCACAAGTTCCTTCTTGATCTATGTCATGGTAATATAAAAGGTTGTGTAATAAGTGGATGATATAACGACATCCCATATCTATTGACTAGTTATTTGATTCCTAAGTTGAGATGCTTCCTCTTGCACACCACCTTGAGTAGATTTTGAGCCTTGAGATGTGTGTAATGGTTATTAGGTCTTGATTATTCTCACCATCTTAGTGGTCTATACTCCTTACTTTGTTGTAATATATTATCTACTTATACCTTGGTTTTTTCTTGCACATCATCCTTAGCTTTGGCATCCACTTCAACCTTAGATTTATCAGTTACCTTAACTTTAACCTCAGCTTTAGCTTCTACTTTAGTCTTGGTTTTAGCTTCTACCTCAGCCTTGGCTTTGGCAACCAACTTTTTAGCCTACTTCTTAGCTTGATCCTCTTGAGTACACATTTATTATTTATCATTTGACTCTTATTGAACCTTTTTAGTTACATTTATATGTGCTTATTGATTCTATTTTTCATTATGTTTCCATGCTACTTATTCTTCTTCTTTCTTATTCATCTCTTTTCTTTTCTACCTCATATTCCTTAGGTTTTTCCCTATATTCCTCCTCTTTGGATTGATACTTCTCTTATTCTTCTTCCTTAATAGCCTTGTACTTTGATTCTTACTTCTTCTTCTCCTCCACCTTTTGATCCTTCTTCTTGGCCTCCTTTTAGGCCTTTTATTTCTTCTCTTACTCCTTAGTAGTTTGTTATTGTGTTACGAAATCCATTTACTTGGATTGAATCTTAGTCTATGATAAGTTTTTTTCTTAAGGATAATCTATAAGGTTGGTGAATCAAACACTATGAGTTATTTTAAAACATTAGAATATGATGACTCAATAATAGTACCTTTATATGCAATAGCCTTCTTCCTAGAATATGTAAGGGGAGTGAGATTCTTATTTAGCCTATTTTTTATCTATTCCATCTCTTGAGTTTATTTTTTGGGTCCTTGTGCTTGATACATTTTTACCCCTACTTAATTTAAAAATAACATCATCGCGTCTTTTATTGTTAAGGATAATCTAGCTGCAACATGGACCCTTAGCCTACATACTAAGGCTAGTGGTAGACTTTCTTTCAATTGAGAATGTAGTTGAAGATCATGTATTTGATTTATTGAAATAGATATAATTAAAAATGTTGGCACATTACATCCTTTCTTATAGTGTCTACTATGATCTAAGGAAGAGGTTGGGTAATATCAACCCATAAGTATGGTTGCACTTGATTCTTCACATGACATGTGTGAACTATTTTTTTAAATAATAATTTTTTCTACTATTTTTTATCATATACATCATTAATTATGTTTGTGAGCATTGACTGTAAGATTTAATTTTCCTCTATAACCAACCCTACAAGATCTATAGTGATTTTTGGGACATGTTTGTTGTCCAACTAGGATTTGGTATTTTTTGTCCTCTTATTTGGTGGTGATGGTGAAGGTTTCATTTTTATGTTTTCCTATTACCTTTATCATCTTGAAATGTAGATACTTTTATCTCAGATGGTGCCTACAGTTGAGTTTGTGCTTGTGTAGGTAAAGGTTTTTGTGAACTTAGAGGTATAGATTGCATAGGTTGTATTAACCTAGTAGGTAGAGATTTATACCATATAAATTTTACTTGGGTATCTAACATGGTTATGAAAAATTTTAGTGTGGTTTTTTCTAGTTTTGTAAACTCATGAACTTTGATCTAAATCCCATTATGGAACTTTGTAACTAACACATTTTATACTAGGTATTGTAGAACATCCTTGGATACTCTAGGGTGTGAGATGATCATGTCTTAGATCTCAATATACTATGAATTAAATCTATAAAAATACTCCTATTATTTCCTTATATTGGTCCAAGTGATGTTGGAAAACATGGTCATGGGACAAAAGTCTTCATTGGGATTCACTATGACCTTTAGTGACTTCCACTACATAAAACATAGAAGTAAGACAAAAAATTGATATTGAAACACCTATGTTGTTTCAGTGAGAACCTTACCAATGTTTTTAATAATATATAAGGCCAAAAACTTGGGGCAATTAAAATCCTAATACATATTTATCATCTGATATGCAATGTTAACAATTCCTTTGGTTGCATATTTGACACTTTGGGTGGTTTGCCAAAATCATATGGTAATACACTCATAAATAATGTGATTTGATTTATCTTACACTATGTTGATAGGAATCCTTATACCTAACCAGTTATATTTCTCCTTTATGTTTTATTGGTTGGATAGGAACTTAGTTTTATTAGTCAAAAGATATTTTCCCTAAGCTATAAGTCTTGTTGTTCTTACCATGGTTGCAAGGTTGATGAAGATTGTAACATCCCATGAGAGATGGATATCACCCTCATTATATATTATAAATAATACAAATATTACCTCATTGAATTTTTTTAAGTTAGGTATCTTTATAATTTTATTTTTATCACAACCTCATAGAGGGTGTTAAAGTGTTAGATCTTTACTTTGATTATTTTCAGCTAATCTAGCCTAAAGAGATTGGATTCTGCATTATCAATGAAATCAAAAGGGTTTAAATCATGGTATTTTTTTTATTTATTGCTATTCCAATTCATAATTATTATGTTTTCACATCTAAGAGTGGGATCAATAGTTGGACATGATCCATGTTTGTTGATGTAGATAAAATTGAACAACTTTTTTGGTTACATTGGTGTTGATAATAAATACATGTAAAATTAGGTGAATTAGATGAAAATAATAGGGATTATTTGTTCAAAATAATGTTTAATTTCCTTGTGCTTTTCATGCCCCTTTTTATACATATTTTCTCAAATCCATCTAACAGAATGGTTTAAATGTGTTGAGCTTTTTGCACATGGTTTTCCCTAGAGAATTAATGCCCACCAATTATTGGTGATGTGATAGTTACCATTATACATATAAAAAAATTGATCCATATAAATTTAGGTATTAATATGACATGTTTTCTTCACACCTATCTACTTTCCTTTATTATACATCATGTCTTTATAACATATGATCTCCTTTAGAAAAGATGAAATCTTTCAAGTGCATCATCATTAATAATTTTGAATGATAGTTGATCATCGTTTCTCTATACTTAGATTGTTATCACCTCATGATTGGAATTAATTTATGATATTTTTTTACCAATTACATGTTGTCTTTCATTCCATCTGAAATTTTTCACAAATCACACTATGAATTTGATTTTACAACTATAGTTATGATGTTTTATGATATAGAAATTTCATTATACAAACACACACCTAAAATTGAGATAGGAAAAAAAAACATTAAAAAAATATCCTAAATTATATGGTGATACTCAATAGACTCTCATCTTCTATGATAAATAATAGATATAATTGATGGTAAGGGTTAAGCCTATAACCATTTATATGTCCTAATAGAATGGTTGCCTAAATATATTTTAAGATAATTAGTCCCTATTGTGAAATGTCATGAATGATAAAATTTACCTTAAATATAATTCATATCTTACCTTGAAAGGTTATAAATCTATCACCATATAATAATACTTGTTTTAGATAGAATTTTTTAGATCACAAGTTGTGATCATGCCACACTTTTTGACTTAGATTTTTAAATTCCTTCATTAATTATGTTATTTTCTTATTATCTTCCATTTTATTTAAATACATCAACCATGTCTATATACAATCTTGATCCCCAAGTCTCATTATCATACCAATTCATAGACTAGTAATTATATATTTCATGGGCATTACTGCCTTAAGTCCATAGACTGACTGAAATTGGGTAAATCTTGACACACATTTGTAATTTATTTTGTATGGCCATAGAATCATATTAATTTTTTCCTCCCAATCATCCCATTTTACATTTCATATCTTTATTAACATATTTTCCAAGACTTTATTTGAATCATTATCTTATCCATTTACTTGTGGATGATATGAAATATTGTTATGGTGTGATATCATAAATTCTTATGTGAAAGTATTGATTCTATTATTTATGAAGTGTGTTCCCCTATCACTGACCAATTTTATTGGATTCCCAAACCTTGTAATGGCATTTCCATAAAAAAACATGTTTGTATCTTTGGTGTTGTAACATGGTGTCATAACATCTTCAACCCATTTTTTAAAGTGATAGGTCATATTGATGATATACCATACATGTCTACACTTTCTTAGTTGATTTATAGGCCCCAAAAATTCAATACCCCATTATTTAAAAGGTTTCTCTTCTAGCATTGGGTTCAAATTCATCTCATCCATGTGATTAGGCTTTCTAAACCTTTAGAAAATATCATTATGTTTTATGACATAATGTGCATATTGAAATAGAGTATGCCACCACATACCACTTTAAAAGATATTCCTTGTAGTGGATTCACCTACAAAATACCCTCCTACAATTCCTTGATGTGCCTCTTCAAGAAGTTGAGGTTTCTCATGCTCTAAATCCATTCTGTGTAGCACCTTGTAAATATCCATCTTATATAAAAATTCTTTTATGATAGTATGGGGAATAGCCCATGAAATTAGTTTTTTTAATCTCACTCAACCTTTTTCACTAGAAATATTTATTGTTCTAAAAAGTTATTTATATCCTCCATGTTCTTAATAATCATAAATATTATGAAGAGATGTGCATATGGTGATTCATAATACAATTATTTACATTTTTATCCATTTCATATCCTACTCAAGTGATCAAGTTACACATTTTCTCATCCAAGTTTAACATTGATCCTAAACTAAAATACTTGAAATAACATTAACCATCTAAAAATTATTTTACCCAACATAGGTTTGTTAACCAAGTATCACAAGGCCTAATTATTAGTAAAGAACTCAAAAAGTGTTACAAGAAGATAATTCCTAAACTTATATAGTGAAAACACCATTGTTATCACTTCTCATTATTTCATAGTATAATTTTTATAAAGCTGACAATTTTCTTCTTATAAAATAGATAGGATGGTCTAGTCTACCATCTCTTCATTGTGCTAACACATCTCCCATAGTAATACCTAAATAATCTAAATGAACATGAAATAACTTAGTCTACTTGATAAAGATCAATATGGGAGTTTTAATTAATCTTTTATTTAGCTAACAAATATTGATTGATACTCTTGTGTCTATTCAAACCTCATATGCTTGTGTAGCAATTTATCCAAGGCTATAGCGATAGTTGTGTATCCTTTGATAAAATAATTGTAGTACCCTATATGATCCAAAATTCTTACACTTTTGTATAACTATTTATATGTGGCATATTCACTATAACTATGAATTTGTCTTGATTAATCAAAATTCCTTTATTATAGACTACATGGCCTAATCGAACACCAAACAGTGTGAAAAATAAGTATTTTTTAAATTTAAATAATTCATAGGGATCTACAGTGTTCTAATATTAGTCATAGTTTATACAACTGGTATTTTAACAAATAAAATACAACCCAATCATCTAAATAAACTTATATAAAATCATGAATAAATTCCTTGAAAGAAGTCACCACAACTCTATAAAATATAGTTGGAGCATTATTTAGACTAAATGGACTTAGCTTATATGAAAAATAACCCATTTAATTATGAATGCTTTTTTGGAATGATCTTGACTTTAAATGGGTATTTCATGATAGCCACTAAATATATCCATGAAGGAATATACTTCATGACCTACAATTAATTCCATGACCTTGTCAATGAAGGTATAGGAAATGGGTCATTGATGTAAACATAATTCAACACATGGTAATTCCCACACACCCTAATATTTCCTAAATTTTTAGGCTACAAAACCATTATACTAACCCATTCTACCTTTTTGACTAGATAAATGATACCTACTTCTTTCATATGTTCTAGTTTAGTCTTCACCTTTAACTTCATATTGTGTTTTAATTTATATGGGTGCTTTTTGATAGGTCTTAGGCACTATTTGAGTTCAATGTGAATCTCCCCCAATAATAGATCTATGCCTTTCACATCTATAAATATAGTGGTAAAAATATCATGATAATCCCTCTATAATTTCAACACTTCTAAAATTTCATTTTGAGTCTAGTAATCTCCCAAAGTTACAAGATTTGGCGTAAACTATGTTCTAATAATCTCAATAATTTTCTTCAGTGGCTCCTAATATATATTATTATGTTCACTAATAATGGATTATTATAGTGTTATTTATCTTTCATATTCTAAAATATTAAAATTTCATAATTTTTCTTCCTCAGTTTGTTGTGAAATTTGGACTTTTGGTGGCTTAGCTTCTTGTTCTAGTTTAAATAATCCATTCAATTCATAATCCTTATCACTATTGCTATACCCCATCAACTCATCTATAATCCTATTAAAAGGTTTTATAAGAAACTATTATTTATTTTTATTGAGATTATAATTTTGTATAGCTACATTAAAATCACAAGCTACTTCTTGTTGTGATGATGATATTGTCACAATACTCATATCTTCTGCTCACTCATGACATAAAAACATTTTTAATTTTTATAAATCACTATGTATTAAAATATTTTCATCTTCAAAAATAAAATTTTGGATAAATTCTTGTTGAACCTATGCCTAATATTTAGTTTTTTGTCTGCACTTGTTATGCATATAATAAGTAGTTAGAAGTGGTGCTAAAGTATATCTAAAAATATGCACCCATTACTTAGGTTCAACACCTTATGAATACCATATGTTAATGCACCTATGTATATGCAAATCTAGATAATGTCCTTATTTAAATAATGGCCAAACTACATTAATAGTGATTGGTATCTAAAAACATGCTCATAAAAATTCACACACCTCATCCCATGATTATTGATTTTTTATATGAACTTCCCACTAGGTTATAGTAGTTCTTTTAAATGCATAATTTAGTTCACTTACTATCTGATATATATTAGGTACATGATTCTCTAATAAAAAATCAACTAATTAAGATACTTATTTGTAAACTATTATGGTAGTTGGCATTTAGTGGTGAAAAACATTCATAAAGGTCACACCTCATGATCTCCCTAGACTTAGTTCAACATATGTGTATCCGAGTCACTGCTTATCAAATATACTTCTTCCCAAGGTAAGGTACCTTCTAGAGTAGGCTCTATGTAATAAATATTTTTTTCACCTATATTATATAATAAATCTAACTCATACCTAGATAGTGATAACATAGAGGGTGACCTACATTATTCAATCTAAAATTGATGTGCTATTGAAGTTTTTGTAATTAGTTTATACATGGACTGCTCAAATAAATACAATTATATTTGAGGTTCTAGTTGAGGATTGAATAATTGGTATTCGATAGCTCATAGAGCATTGCTTTTTATCTACATTCACCTTGAACCAACTATTATTCTCATAAACATAAGGGACTCTAGTTTTATAGGGATAACATATGGCTTATGCTTAGACTTATTTAAAGGTATCACAATTATATTATCTCCTTGGTGTACTTCCAATTGATTTTTCACTATATTGATAATAATTTGATCATCATAAGCCCATTTCTTACCAATAAAATTAGGATAATGGGTCTCATTTATTTTCATGTCAATTACCTCAAAATCTCCTTATAATCTTAATTTATCAACCATAATTTCTACATCTTCAATCCATCCAATCGATTCTACTCTCCCATAGTTTGTGAGATTGAGAGTAATTAGATTATAGTTCAACATTATTCAACCAATAAAATCCCATGAAAATTTTGGTATCATATTTATTATTCTTCCAAAATCTAATATAGCATTAGGTACCTCCTACCCTACAATTTTAATATCCATTCAAGATTCAACATAGTAGGGCTCTTTAGTTTTTACATACCACATGACCTTGTTAGTATGTTGCTGACCTCATTGTGTGCACTCGAGTAGATTATGTAGAAAATTTGTAATATTATGTCAAATATATTCTTTTCATAGAGTGATCAAAAATTTTAATATATCTACCAATGTAATCATTACTCCTTCCTATTCCATTGTGTAAATAATATACCTGCACATTTGTGCATCAATAGTTATAGCATCACATTTCTAATGCATTCTATTATTGTATGTCCCATATGTATTGTGTTGCTTAATATATCAATCCTTTGTATCTTCTAGTATTAGGATACTTATCCTGTTTAACCTTCTTGATTCTTTGATCTCATGGAATTTATAAATGAGGCAATCCTTTCTCAATGTGTTATTGCCTTGTGAATGCTTACATGAATGCATTATCCTTAGGGTGTGAATTTATCATATTTACATTTTTCACAAGTTTTTATTTCCTTTAATTTTTTAAAAATAGACAATATTTAGTATTTTATTATCCTCTAACTTTGAAATATACTCATTACATTTGTCTTTATGGATTAGTCATGTAGTTTCATGCAAAGTGGTTATATTCACCACATAGATAACACTAGATTGGTTGATGAGCTTGTTATTTATTATTAATTTCAACTTCCCTAGTATCCACCCCTATATCTTCTTCTATGTTCTTGAAAACCCCAACCTTGTGATTATTTTCCCTCAAATCCCCCTGATTATTATTTCTACACATCATATTTATCATACTAATACTAAGGCAATGATGGATCCTAATTTTATTTTTGGGGATGAGGAACTATACTATTCCATGAGGATCGATATTTATATTATGGATATGATGACATCCATACATATAGGCCCTAGGGTTAATATTATGGTGATGAAGGCACAGGGTAAATTTTAGTGGCTATTCTTAATTCATTCATGAATATTTTAGTTTTAGAAATTCCCATTTGGATATTTTTTTGGGTGGTGAATAATGTGGAGTCACCTAAATTATCTAGGTGTAAGTTAGTTTTCCAGGTTGAATCACCTATTATTTAAAATATTTTTTTTTCATATAAATATAATTCACTACTTTATCAAAAGTTAATATGATCTTATTTTCCATTATATGTAATATATATTCATTATATGACTAATTTTTCAAAGTGTATCGACATAGATACATCTATCTATGATTTTTTTTATAGTCACACATTATCATGACTTCTACGATAAGTTACGTTTTACATGTTTATTCACCTACATGCCTAAACATAATTTGTTAACTTTTCATAGACTTTTGAAACACATGCTTAGAAATTCACCAAAAAAAACCCAAGTTAATTTTTATATGGGACACAAAAATTTACCCTATGAAGCCATCCACCTAGGACCACCTTATACCGCACTAGCCATTTCCACCTTCAAGATTGGAATTACCTTGTTTATCATTGGTATATATTATGATATGACTACAAAGACATTCTTAGTGATATCTTATTTTAGTTCTTAAAAATAATAGAAACTCTTCTCTTCATGATTAGTCAACTTATAAAAAATATAGACACTTTGATGTTGCACATCTTACTACTCTACATATGTCATAAAAATTAGTTTTTATTTTAGGAAAATCATTCCTATGATTTCCTTACTTGACACACTCCATAAGCATATAATTAACTTTTGCTTATTTTTATCATGAAGCTAATCCATATTCCTAAGAAAAACATCTATTTTCATCCCAATTTTAGATCCAGTTGATGGAACATCTCCATAATCCTCAATATATTCTACCTGGAGTGAAGCTACTTGTGCATTAGACTTAGTCAAAAACTATGACTATGTAATGGAAAATATAATCCTTAATTTTATCCCTTCCATAAACCAAGCAACCTTATCTTTGTCTTACATGATAACATTGATTATTTTCATTACATCTAAAAATCTATGATCATATTCTAATATTAATTCTCCACTTCACTATTGAATCTCCTTTAGATCCTGAATGGTATAACTTGAACACTTATTCATCTTGAATTTTATGATTAATAAGTTCTTAATTTATTGAATAATTAGTGAATTAACATCCTTTTTATAAATTAACTCTAGAGCTCAACTTGTTAAGGCTTCTATGAGTTTACATTTCTTCACATCTTTAGCAGTCACTCCCTTAACCTACCATTTCATATCATAGGTTAATAAATATTGTTCAAGTTCGACCCATTGTATGGATTTAAATCAATAAAAAATCTACCATTAAATTCCATGCTTTATGCACTTAGAACTTTTAATATTTTCTTTCTTATTGATTTTTTAGTTTTTTGCACTAAGTTTACCAAATTTATCTATAAATGATTTAAACCAATTTCTATATGTCCCATCCTCTATACTTATAATTAATTTTATATAATGATAAAATGGGTTTGGGGATGAGTAATAGTAAAATGAATATCTATGTATTCAAATTCTTATGTATATGAACTTGAACCTATGATACATTTAGGATTATGCATAGCTTCCTTCAAAGAATATTCCTTCTTTGGTCTTGATTTAAATTTTAAGTGATTATGGAGTTTAACCCCTAGGTTATTAAAGGTTTTAAGTATATTAAATTAGGGTATAAAATATGTAATAAATATACTCATTTATTTGTGAAATAACTAACCTAATTTGATATTTCTAATAATATCAATGAATGACATAAACAAGTACTTATCTAGAAACTAACTGAGATGAAACATTTGAAAGCTAAAATTAGTACAGGAGCTAGTCTGAGTGTCTCAAATAGGATCCAAGCATCAAAATCCATCCAAGACAATAACATCTTACCTCTAATTATAGCATTGTGGTACTAGTATCCATTTCTGGCACTAATTTGCTCTGTGAAATAATTAATTTATAATTTTTTTAGTAGTTGTGTTTAATTCTTCTAAGCTTGATATTGTATGGATGAAACCTACTTCACTATTTATGACCTATTTTGACTAAATTTATATGAAAACCCTAGACCTATATGTGATTAGAGTATTCAATTAGCATAATTTTCAAAAGTGTGATGTTATTTGTGTAGACTACACATCCTAAACACCCCATTGTGATGAGAGTTGCCTACATACCAATAATCCAAGAAGGGGTTAAGCTCAATGTAGTTCTCTCCACCTAAGTGTCAGTGCAAGTTTAAGTGAATCTAGTATGAATCTTGGTTTGATTTATTTTAGTGAGTTTTGAGACCTAAAATATATGTATTCTAAGCTTAAGAGGGTTGTAGATGACTATATGTAAAACTAGGGTAGAATGGGGATTAATAACCTTGATTGTACATAACTTGTTATGACCTTATTTGTGTGTATTTGCATATGATTTCAATCTAGTGGATAAAGGGCTAAAATTCATGTATATATATTGGTTTGGTGCTTATGCAAGATTTGAAATAGTTCTAGGCTGAATCTATGTGACTTTGGGATTAAAAAGATATCTATTCAGGCTAAAAAGAGGGAAAAGGACAATAGTGCCCAATTGGGACACCAATGCGGGGTGCTAGTGTCCAAATATGGTGTTAATGTCCAAGTGGTAGAACTTGAGGCACTAGGGGCATGGATGCCTAAGGCAGGGTTTGAGACTAATTCTAAGATTTTTAGGGATGTGTAAGCCCCCCATTAAATATAGATAAGTGTCTAAATATGTCTTAAGATAGGTATGGGGAAAAGTTAGGGATGGGTGGTCTCAAGTGACATTCATTACACTCAAGTGACATTTTAGATGATTATATTTTCCCCACATTTATTTTATAAATGAAAAAAATCGAAATGACTAGGATAAAGGAAAATAAATGTAATTAGACTTACCTAAGAGGCAAAGCATGTGAATATAGATCTGAATATGTGAAGTATGCTCCATTGCATGTCCTAAAAATTAAATGTGCATAGATTATTCATTACTTAAGAGATATCAAAATCAAAGATAAAACTTAGTAAAGAGATAAGAGAGAGAAAAGTATTAAATACACCTCATTGGGTAGATGAACTGATGCAAATCCTATGTGTGTAGTTAGTGATTAATTAGTGAATAACTTGGACTGATCTAAATGGCTTACTTAATCCCCATGTGTGGGTGGCTCAAGAACTTAAGCTAACATTGAATCCATCATTTCCCACCCCTATTCAATAGATCATAACTTATGAATAGCTTGGATTGGACTTATGACTTATCTAATCCTATTATGTATGTGGATTAATAAATCAAGTAGACTATGACTCCATCATTACCTTCCCATGTGTAGTATATGCATATGTAATTGAATTATGAAATGTAATTGAAGATGTGTGAATATAAATAAAATTATATATAAAAGTTATGTGGCCACTTAGTAACTTTGGAATTAAAATAATATTAGGGTATAGAGGGGGGGGTGAATTAGTATTCAAAAGAAAATCACCTTTACTTTATCATTCATGAACTATCAAAATAATATAGTGAACTAGCAACACATTAATATCCATAAGCATGAAACAAAAGCATAACACATAAAACACTTATTTGAATGGGAAAAACTAAAGGGGAATAAAACCAAATAATTATGTAAATAGAATAAATTCTTATAATAAAAACATAAATATTTAGTGAATCACCAAGTTCACTTGGAGCACCAACCCCAACTAGTTAAGCACCAACACAGCTAGAAATTTAGAAATCACCCACTTACAAGGAGGAACCAACCCCCTAGATGACTTATCACCAAATAAACCACCTCAAACCCTTAATCAAATTTATAACACTTTTAATCATAAAATATATGATGATATCCTTCTTCAACTCTTCACACACTCCTATCTTTCTCAAATTGGTCTCTAACCTTCTTTGCTCAATTAGCCCTCTTCTTGAATATGTTAGGTTATATGACCTTGATAATCATCTATAGTACCTTTTTTAGATATTCATGATGGTTTATCTACACCCTCATAATGTTATAAAATTCCTAGTTCATCTCTTCAAAGTTATATCTCTTTTGCTTCAACTCTCTCAATTTATAACTAGACAATTATGCCTATTAGGCCTTGTTCTTATACTAGGTTATTTCCCATACATTCCTTAGTCATCCATAAACACTTGAATATTTATATTACAAAAAATTAGGCCTTGGTACATGAAAAAAACATTAATAAAAAATTATAAAATGTTGTTCAAAGTATATAGGAACAAAAACCCTCCTTTAGGCCTTAAGGAGACCTAGTTCAATTAGGCCTTCATTAGCACAAATTACACTTTAAACACCTTAGAACTCTATCAGACTTATTAAATGGAAGTAACATATAATATTACACTTAAATATACTCCTAACAATATCATATCAGATCCATGACACCTTTTAGCTCCAACCACCACTTGAAGCATGCAATAAGCATTATTCACAATTAGTCCTATGCATACCCAAAAAATTTGTCTTGAATAACTGAACCAAAAACAAAATCTTATCAAAAAAATATGGAAAAAAATAATATAAATATAACCTTAAATAACTACATGACTTAACCTATTTAATTATGATTTATTACATAGGGAGAAAAGACTCAAACCCTCTTCTACAAGTAGCCCACTTAGAACAGCCAACTAGCCTCAAAACACAATTATGGAAACAAAGACCTAAAACACCTGTATAACCACTTTGAGATATTTACTATTATAGAATGTTAATATTATGTCATCAAACCTCTAAAGAAATAAGTCTTTTTTATAGGGTCCACTCATTCACTTGAAAAACCAATCATACCTAGACTTTCTTAGGAGAGTTTAATACATTATCCAATTGATTAATATCCATACAAATCCATTTTGATCACTTTATAACAATTTGTTTCACATTAGGTCATTATTACGTTTTTAGAGAGGGTTAACACTATTTATGGTGTTAATAATTGTTTATAAAGGATTTCCCCTAATTTTCAAAACTAATACCTAGAGATCTTATATATAGCCCTTTACCATATCTCCTCAACATATCATGTTTCCATGTATAGGTTACACATTCCAATGAACACTTATAAGTTATTATTGAGTTGAGAACCCTTCATTCTGTGCACATGAGAGACCTCAAAACATTTTTTCTTACTTTTTCTTGTAGACTTTGACCTCAAAATTATTCAACACACTTGGTAAAACCTACCACACCACTAAAAATGTTCAAATTATCATTATTATCTTGAAATCTAAATCTCATACCTCATTTGGCCACCATATCTCTATTTGCTCTCTAGGCCTTGACTTTCAAGTTACATTAGGCTTTGAAATTAACCTTCAAGTCTATTTCCATGTACTTTTCACCTCATATACATGACATAAATTTTTTTTACCATGCTCAACCACTACCATACATTATTTATATGCCTTGAAAACACCTCACTAGGTCAAATAGGGTCTAGAACTAGTCTAGTTGCATGTTAGGTTTATAGGTCCTACACATGAAGGTTCACTCTAAGATTCTCATAAGTACTCCAATGCCTCATATGTATGCTCAAATAACCTCATACAACCCCTTATTCCTTTTTACATCCATCTCACCACCCCACCAAGCTCACACCTTCTCATAAGGTCTCTTCATGTAATGACTAGTGTTATTACTAGGCTTATCAAACAATTGAAGCTTGACAACTGACCTTGAAGTACTCCTTGATGCTTCTATACATTGATCACATGAATTTTAGGACTCTTAGGCAATGCCATACTTATGTACATACATCTTTATTCTATCAAACAATAACATTCTTTAATGACCTCATGAACACCTTTCTTAATAACATTTGACATCAATGACAACATCAATGCTTAAAGTCTTGATTCTCTAAAATGTTATGTGACTGTGAGTGAGATTTCCTTATCTCATCAATCTTCACATTGATGTTTTCCACTTTTTTTTATAGTGACTTGTTATAACATCTATAGGTTGAGCTCATTGATGATTATCCTAAGAATATTAATTCATTAGATATGGAATCAAACTTACCAAAGTCTTCATCATCTCTTTTGATGAAACATTTTCTCCCAAACACTCTAATGTGTTCTACATTAGCAAGTATACCCTTCCATAGTTCATAAGGAGTCTTATTTCCATTAATCATTATTTGTCCCTTATTCAAAATGTATACAATAGTGATTAATACCTATTTTCAATATCCATTAGATAATATAGACTCATTTAGCATAGTTTTATCCATATCTTGAACTGTCATATTCTTCCTTTCTACCACTCCATTCTATTGAGGTGTTATAGCTATTAAGAATTGTCTCCTTATTCCATGAACTTAATAAAATTCATCAAAATCATTAGACTAAAACTCTCATTCATTATCAGATCTTAGGAACTTGATCTTCCCATTCTTCTTATTCTCAATAATATTCTTGAATACCTTGAACTTGTCAAGAACTTTTGGTTTTTCTTTCAAGAATGCAACCCAAGTCATTCTTGTGTAATCATCTATGAGTAATATGAAGTAGTTGTCTCCTTGAATAATTTGAATTCTTGTATTCCCATAGAGATCAATGTGTATTAGATCTAAGGGTCTTGTATTAGATTATTCCTTATACTTGAACCTTCTTCTGGTCTATTTACCATGTTAGCAAGCCTTGAATATTATGTTTTTAGGTTTGGCGATCTTAAGAATGATCTTCATAGAATTTTTAGTGCTAAGCTTGACCAAGTTATCAAAGTTTAGGTGACCTAACCTTATGTGTCATAGATAAATTTCATATATCTTTCTCATGAAGCATCTATCCTTATTGATCTAATTTAATACATGTAGGTTTTTCTCAATACTCTTGGCATTGGCAACTAGCCTGCCTGATTTGGCTCTTCTTATTTCACATTCTCTATCATGAAAGGTTAATGTGTGTCCTTGATTGCACATTTGACTTACACTAGATAGGTTATGTTTTAAACCCTCCACATAAAACACATTTTATGTCTCAATATTTCCATTTTCTAAGATCAAAACACCATTTCCAACTATATTGGTAGTTGTGTTGTATCTAAACCTCATTTTTCCTACAACATTATTCTTTTAAAATATGAACTTTTTTTTGTCTCCTATCATTGGCTTGATAAACCACTATCTATATACCATTTCATGCCTATTTATTAAATGTGAAAGGTAGTCTGAGATAGCATATAGTCCTCTTTGGTCTTTTATTCATCCTTGGTAAATAGTCCATCTTGATTCTTGAGCTCAATCTAATCTATCCTAGCTTGTTTTGGCTTCCATACCAATGTTTGATCCTTCTTATGCATTATAGGATCTTCATATGTCATGTTGAATATTATGGACCTTATAGTTCTTTTAGAGTGGAATATTTCAATGTGTCCTATATTTTGATATATGTAACAAACAACATTTCTATACTTATCATGATTCCTTGATGATTTTTCCTTTATTGCATTGGGTTGCCTAATTAGTATTTTTAGGTTGGCACTTTTCACTTGATTTGAATTCTAACTCTCTCTCAATTTTTATTATTTTTTCTATGAGCTACTCATGATCAACCTTTAATGAATCTATCTTTATCTTCAATTGGTCATACTCAACTACTTTTAACTTACATCTTATGTTGACTTCTTCTAATTAGATCCTAATATCTTTGATAGTCTTCTCTTGATGTTTCAAATCATCAGGGGCATTCATGATCTCAGTTTCAAGGTCTATGTTAGATTTTCATTCTTCACTATCATATAATACTTCTTCATCATACATGTTTTCTTCTTCTTATTGATCACAAGACATTTTATGCTTCTTAAGATCACCTTCAAGTTGTTAGACTTATCTAAAAAGGACCAAAATTTGATACCAATTATTAGAAGCATAATGACTAGAGGGGGGTGAATCAGTATTCAAAATTTTTGAAACTTTACTTTATCATTCATGAACTATAAAAATAATAGAGTGAACTAGCAGTACATTATGAGCTAGGATCATGAAATAAAAGCATAACACATATAACACTTATTTGAGTGGGAAAAACTCAAGGGGAATAAAACCCATTGATGATTTAAATGGAATATAGTATTATAAGACAAACATCAAGATTTATTGAAGCATCAAATTCACATAGATAACTAACCCCAACTAGCTAAGCACTAGCTCATATAGGCTTTTAACAAACACCCACTTGTAAGAAGGCACCAACCCCCTAGTTAACTTAGCATTAACTCAACCACCTAAAACCCTTTATCACATTTATAACAATTTTTTTATCATATAATATATGATGATATCCTTCTTTATATCTTCACACATTCCTATCTTTCTCAAACTGGTCTCTAGCCTTCTTCGCTCAATTAGCTCTCTTTTTGACTTAGTTAGGTTATATGAAATTGATGATAATCTATAGTGCCCCTATTATATCTTCATGATGGTTTATATACACCATATTTATGATATGAAAGACCTAATTCAGCTCTTCAAAATTTTATCTCTTTCATTTCAACTCTCTCAATCTATAACTAGACAATTAGGCCTATTAGGCCTTGTTCTTATACTAGGTTCTTTCTCATGCACTCCTTAGTCAACCATACACACTTTCATATTTAGATTTAAATAATAATAAGACTTAACACATTTCAAAAACATAAATCAAACATTACACAATCTTGGTCATAGTATATAGGACCAAAAAACCTCTTTAGACCTTAAGGAGACCTAATTCAATTAGGCCTTCATTAGCATGTGTTACCCTTTAAACACCTTAAAACTCACTCAAAATTATTAAAAAGTATTAACATATCATATTACACTTAAAATAATCCAACAAAACTCATCTCATATCCATGATACCTTTTATCTCCAACCACCACTTGAAGCATGCCATAAGCATTGTTCATAATTAGGCCTATGCATACCTAAAAAATATATCTTGAACAACTAAACCAAAAACACAATATTATCAAACAACCATGGGGAAAATCATATAAATACAACCTTAAATACATATAAAACTTCAAAATTTTCATATTAATTTATTACATAGGTAAAAATGACTCAAACCCTCTTCTGTAAGTAGCCCACTTAGAACTACCAACTAGCCTCAACAAACAATCATGGAAACAAAGACCTAAATCACTTGGATAACCATTTTTTTTTTTTAAAAAAAATTATATGATAATATTATGTAATTATACCATTATTATATAGATATATAATATGGTCAAATGGAAATATTGGTATTGTAGACCAATTTCATAGTCTTGTATCTTATTATCTCTTCTGAACTAGACAGGTCAATTTATGAGCAACATTTTCATTGTATATAATGATATAAAAAAATATGCAATTTTAAAATGTATCAAAGGTATTTAAAAACATATCCATTCACTTTTATTAATCCCTAATTTATGATAACATATCCCTAATCAACTTCTTATTTCTATATGGTTTTCTCACTATCTACACCATTAGGTCTAATAGTGACTAGTCAACCTAGATGACTAGTTAATCACCCTTGAGGGATATAATATGATTATAAAACACCCTAGTAATAAAATAAAATTATTAAGCTTCAAATTTTATTAATTTGGTAATGTTGACTTGGTCAACTCTGACTACTACATCAAATCTCTAAGAAATAAGGCTTTTCCTATAGGGTCCACTCACTTACCTAATAAAACAATCATACTTATAGGTTCATAAGAGAGTTCAGTAAATGTTATAATAGTTTAAATATCAATACCAATATATTATGATCACTTTAAAACAAATTCTTTCACATTGGGTCATTGTTAGGTTTTTAGAGAGGGTTAACACTATTTTTGGTGTTAATAATTATTCATAAAGGATTGAACTGCCCCTCATTTCAAAAAATAATGCCTAGGCATATTATTTATTACCCTTACTCATCTCTCATACATATATCAATTTTCCATTTATATGTTACATGTGCCAATGAACATTTGAAATTTCTTCTCATGTTGAGAACCCTTCATTCTATGCACATGAGAGATCTCAAAACACTTTTTCTTGAATTTTATTACAAAATTTGACCTCAAAATTGGTTAAAACACCTATTTAAACCTAAATAACTAATGAATTTTTTTAAATTCTTATCATTATATTGAAATATTAATCTCATACCTCAATTGGCCACCATCTCTCTCGTTGCTCTCTAGGCCTTGACCTACAAGTTACATTAGGCCTTGAAACTAGCCTTCAAGTATCTTTCCATGTGATATCCACCTCATATACATGACATAAAACCTTTTACCATGATAAAACACTACCATGCATTCTTCATATGCCTTGACAATACCTCATGACACTTTATTAGGTCATACAAGGTCTAGAATTAGTCTAGTTGAATGCTAGGTCCATAGGTCGTACACTTGTAGGATCACTATGATATTCTCATCAGTGATCCAATTACTCATATTCATGATATAAAAACATCATGCATCCCCTTATTAATTTGTGTGTCCATCTCATTATACCACCATGCTTACACCTTCTCACAAGGTCTCTTCATGTAATGCCCAGTGTCATGACTAGACTTCTCAAGCACTTAAAGCTTGATAACTGACCTTGAAGCATTCCTTAATGATTTTATACATTGATAACATTAATTTAATGCTTCATAGGAAATTTCATACTTATGTACATACCTATTTATGTTATCAAACAATAACTTTCTTTAATGACCTCATGAGCACATTTTTAAAGAACCTTTGACATCAATGCCAAACTTCAATCAATAGGAATAATGCTCAACAGGGTCATGTTGATCACTTGGATATGTATCTCATGTATTAATCAATAATACCAACTACTAAAAATTGAGTAAGGCATCACATATAGTATAAATTGGTGCAAATGGTGTCTTGATTTAGAGTGTAGATAATGAAATGGAGTTTTTCATTCCATCTAATCAACTGGTGCAAAAGTGAGCATACAAAAAAAATGTTGCACACATGCCCCCTAATCTAATATCTAAGCATATGTATTATGGATTGAATTTTAATAATCTATTCTAAGTATCTAAAATTAAATTGGGAGTGATCATTCCATGCATGACATCCCTATTCTAATCAAACTAGTATGATTTTGTGCAAAATTGAGTAAAAATTGATAATCTATAACTGAATATGCAAAAACTTCAACTTTACCTATTGTAATTTTGTACAAAATCTAAATTTTCATATTTATATGAATACTAGACAACAATTCCATACCTTTGATAGTATAATTGCAATGTTAATCTCCACTTTTGGAGATTAGTTTCCAACTATGTTATTTTTTTACAAAACTAACATTGATCTTTGTCTGATTGTTTCCCACTATGTTTTCCTAATTTTGATCTTTGTATTATATGACTACATGTTAAACATTATACTATGAATTCATTTATATGTATTTATCTCTATGACAAACCTCTATGAATACCCCCTCTTTTGACGAGATTTATTAAACCTACGTAAGAACTATCCTCAAAAGCCAAAGCTTTTCATGATATGTGTTAGCCTCAACATATATGATATCTACATAATAGAAATATATAATGTGTATAAATTACATTATAATGTGATATAATATGATCATAACTTGGTAATGTATGATTTATGTTAGATATATAATTCACAAGGCTGTCAAGATAGATATAATAATGTAAGCATGTGTAAGAACAACAAATCAAAGTAATAAATTGAGTAACTACCTAGGGTATGGGGCATGATGTTCATCAAGGAACCTAGGGAGGAAGGGGATATGCATGAGGTCTCTCATGGCATCTAAAACTGTAGTGTGTAATAATCAATAAACAAGTGTCATTTGCATGATGCATACATGAAAGCATACATACAACACACATGAGGCATGCAAAGTAGGCCAAGGGGACATAATAAAAGGGACATGGGTATATGTCACCAAATATGAGAAATAAAATACATACAAGGACATGTTAAAATGTCTACACACATAAATAATAATAAATTTGGCATGGATCCACATAGAAGGACATGTTCAAATGTATGCATACACATTCAAGAAGGCACACACAAGGACATTGGCACATGTCTAAAGCATACATGTAATGAAATGAAGTAGAATATCATCATAAAATAATATCACATTAAAATTACCTCAAATATATTTAGAGTAATATATACATAATAAATTATAAGCTAATAAATCTAAAAATGAAATTATGCATGAACATGTGGTATAAATCTGTACAAGAGTAAATATGTACATAAACTGAGTCAAGAGTAGTAGTAGTCAATAATAAATCTATGTAGTATAAGATGATCAATATCAATATATAAAAAATGCTAAATATATGATATATAGTATATAAATATGTATATTGGAAATTAGAACTATGTATAAGATGCCCCAAAATGGGTGAATGTGTCAAATGAGGAACCTGTGTATGTGTCCCTAGTGGGTAGATAGTAGCAAATTTGGATCTATGCGGTGGACCTAGGTCCTGTAAGCACCTGAAAACACTCAAAAATAATAAGTGAATCATTTAAATATGTTAAAACCATCTACACTAATATATATAACGCATGTAGTACCTATAAAGTATAAGAAATGTAAACATGGAAATGGATACAATCTATAATTTATATTTTTTGAGTAAGTATTTGAATGTTTTCATGTTTTTGACACATTATATTGTATAAATATAAAATATTACAAGTAATCATGAAAATGAAATTATATATAAGGAGAAAGGTAAGAGGAACTATGTATAAGTAGGAAGGAACATACTAACCAATGAGGCTTACAAGAGACCCACTGTCAATGTGGTCTATGTCAAAAAGAGGAATGGTAAGCCCTCATGAAGTGTGATGGATTTGTTGTGACTAAATTGAGTTGTAGTGTGAATCTGAGTATTGTTCACTATCAGTATCTTGGTAATAATAATAACCTAAATTACTACACTCATCATTATCATCTTGATTTTGAACCAATGGAATGCTAGTGTTGACTTTTATTATATCTAGATGATCATACGAAATTACCTCATACTATGGAATTGACCTTTATAAATTATGCTTTGTAATATTTTATATGAATGTGCCCTTTGAAAATTTGGTTATTTTAGGCATATGGTGCTTTGGAGGCCTTTTTTTTAGAAAGCCTATTTTGGGAATGCTTATTGGCTTCACATTATTTCTAATTTACAACTAATGTGTTTGTTCCTTTTTTAATATGACATTTGTATCTTGATATTTTGCCTTAATAAACTATATATTTTAATGATTTGCTTTAGTATGTTCCATAAATCCTAAACTTTGTTGACTAACATTATCAACTACTATAATAAGAGAAGTGATTCCTTGAGCATGCTTTCCCAAACCTTAACCATTATAATCAAATTGTTGTAAATATTTTTCATGAACCCCATACTGATTTGAAATTAGTACCTCATTTTGGAGAGGTATATTTGTATCTTTTACTTTCTTTACTTGTGCTTGTACTATTTCTTTCTCTAATTGTGCTTTGTGAACCTTTTTTATTCTTAGTCATGCTTTAGTAACCACTTTTTTACTATTTCTAAATATGACCCTTTTTGAATTTTTACATGTGTCATTGTATGTTTTTTGGATGATGTGTCACCGTTTGAGTCATCTATATCAAGTACATATTGCATTTTACTTTTCAATGATAAACATGAATTAGTGTGGTACCCATGCATTCTATGATATGAACAATAATATCTATATCTCCTCACTGGATATAGAGTAAGTAGGTTGATCAACTTAGATTTAATCATTTAACTCAAAATACCACTTGAACTTCTATTTTATCTTTGAATATTTTTTGAATCACTAGTTGTAGATGCACTTTCTTGTGATTAATTATTTTAATATATAACATTGTTTGGCACAAAATGAGTAAGTAAAGATGTATATACATGATTGAAATTAGTCTACCCTGAAGGCTTTTTTCTTGTAACATAATTTTTGAATAATATAATATTTCCATGTAATAGCTTATTTTGATTTTATAATTCTAAAATTAACTTTCTCAAATGATAATTGTATCCCATATAGTCTCACAAGTGCAAACCCTAGTTGCTTCTAATTGAACATATAGGCACACACCCTGTAGATAATATATGGAAGCATGGATAGGTTGAGTGTGGGCATTAGTAATAATATTATAGGCTACTTCATCTCATGGAGGAGTGATATCATGGATCTAGTTAAAGGGAAAATACTTATCACCCTCATGGAGATGAGGAGGAGATTCTTTCTTGTACATAAGATATGGCATTGAAAATTGAAAGGTGTTTGTTAGCTTATGTAATATATCCTCTATGTATTTAAGATTTTTCTTCTTAATTTAATTCCACATAAGAGAATAGTAACATGTTAGAGATAGAATGAAATATGACATAGATTTTAACTAATATAAAACATCTTGCACATATGTGTTTATGCCTTCTTTGAGTTCCTTATGAATGAAATGAAACAAACATGAAAATGAAAGTATTAGGATTTGCATCAAAAAATAATAAACTAATTCTATCATCACTATCATGATTATTACAAATAAAAGTCAAAATATATATGGATCTAAAATCTAGATACGAGTCTTAGAAAGCTAAAAATAAAAACCCTAAATGTAGTCTAGGGTTAGGGATTGTGAAATATTTGAATTAAGTCGGGTTCACCAAATGAATTAACTTTTAAGGGATTATTGAGTTTAAGCCCTAAGTTGTTAAAAGGTATGAGTATAATAAATTAGGGTATAAAAATGCAATAAATACATCCACTAATTTGTGAAAGAACTAACCTAATATTATATTTTTAATAATAGCAATGAATGACATAAATACATATCTAAAAATTAACCAAGATAAAGGATATCGAAGCTAAAAAAATAGTACAAGATTTGGTTTGAGTGTCTAAAATAAGATCTAAGTGTCAGAAACCCTCCAAAACAATAACATTATACCTTAAATAGTAGCATTATGGTGCTAGTGTTCACATTTGGTGCTAATGTCCTATATGAAATAACTAATCTATACTTTTTAGATTATTTATTTTTGAGTCTTCTAAGTTTGATCCTATATGGATAAAATTGGCTTCACTATTTTTGATTGATTTTGATTGATTTTGTATGCAAACCCTAGATCTTCATTTGATTAGGGTATTTGACTGGCACAAATATAAAAAGTGTGATGTTAGATAGGTAGTCTAGACATCATCAAACCGCATTATGATGAGAGTTTCCTACATACCAATAATTTGAGGGATCACACCTGATGTATCCACCTAAGTGCTAGTACAAGTGTAAGTGAAGCTAGTATGAATGTTGGTTTGATTTATTTAAGTGAGACTTATGACTATAAATCTATTTATTATGAGCTTAGGGTGCTTGTAGATGAATTTATGTATGATCATGGTAGAATAGGGATAAATAACCTTGATTTTTCACAACTTGTTATGAGCTTGTTTGTGTGTATTTGCATATGATTTCCATCTAGTGTATAAAGGGATAAAATTCATCTGTGTGTGTGTGTATTGATCTAGTATTCATGTGGGTTTCTAAATAGTTATAGGCTAACCCTAGGTGTCTTTTGGATTGAAAAGATATAAATTAGGGCAAAAAAAAGGGAAAATGAAAATAGCTCCCAACTAGGACACTAGCATGGGGCACTGATGTCTAAATATGACATTCATGTCTAGGTGGTATAACCCAAGGCATTAGGGGCCTAAATGCCAAAGGGAGGGTTTGAGACTAATTTTTATATGTTTAGGGATGTTTAAGGCCTACATGAATGTTGGATAAGTGTCTAAATAGGTCTTATAAGCATGGGGCTCAGCTAGGGATAGATGGTCTCAAGTGATATTCATTACACTCAAGTGAAATTTTAAATTAATATATGTCCAAACAACATCCTTCCTTATAAATTTGATACACCCCTATCTTATAACTACTCTACTATTAATCTACTTTTCTATTTGTCTTCACTCTATTTTATATCCTTTATATCCCAATTTATGTCTTCTTCTTTCTAAGGCCCTTTTATTCCTTACTCTAAATTATCTGAATTATCCAATTTTTTTAACTTTCATAGCTTTTCTATCAGCTCCCCTCTCTTTTACATATTCTATTTTTATCTTACTCCTTTTCATAATTAAATTTAGATTATTTAGTTTAATCTACCTTCTATGTTATTTCAACTCTCTTTCCAATCCTAGAATTTTATTCTCACCTTGCTTCTTTGTGTCCTCCATATTCTAGGTTTAGTTTCAAGTTCCTCTATTCAACTCTACATCATTCACTCCTATAGCATATGCACCCCCATAATTCTTAAATTGACTACTCCATGTTTGTAAGAGTAGGAACCATGGCCTTTTCAATAACCAACATCTTGATCAAAGGAGGTAGTCATCGAAGGAACCTTCCATTGATGCCTCTCACAAATAAGTCTTGTACAACTTCAAAATATAGGTATTCTATTACAATAAATTATGTGATGTAACTATTAATGGTAGTATTGGTCCATTAATCTACTACATGGGTCTAGCTAGTATCTAAATTTTACATGTCTAATTTTTATTCCATCCAAACTATAAATTATGTCCTTGGATGAAAATAATAGTAGTATAATTTGGATAACCATACAGCTAATAATCTAGGAAATGTTTACCAAACCATTTTATAAATTTATGTCTATATGTTCATTAATAACTTATTTCATAGTCTTCATCATTATTTTTTATTATTCTTCTAGAAAGATGTGGATTATTTCATCTACCTTTTGTCACCAAATCTTGCACCCTAGAAGAGGGTGTTTAATCATCTTCCATATTTGGGCAACATGGGAACACTTCCAGGTATGTGGGTGTACCTATAGTGGAAGTGAGCCTCTAGATTTTAATGGCTATCTCCATAAATGTATCTTGAAGTGATTTCACCTATGTTAATGCTTGTTTGTGGGGAAAATAGTTTGAATTTTCATGAATTGAACCTATTCTAATGGGGTGATACACCAAGATGTTTTCCACAAGACCATCACATTTAATTTACTAATAAATAAAGCATATAGACTAGTCTCAAAGTCAAAGGACTCTAACTTGAGTGTTTCAATATAGAGGTGAGATGTATTAGACAACACAAGGAAAATGAACCAAAGGGAAATTTTCACACTCCAAGGACATTCATATACTTGAAAGTAGCCTTAAAAATTCTATATGACATGTTAGAATGATATTTTCTTTCAAAAGACATGAAACAATAAAGAAAATCAAAGGATATAATCATTGAACTTAACCATTCATCACTTTGCACGCTCAAACAAGATATTATTGAACTCAAAACCAAATTACTTGAATTATTCAAGGCAAAATATGACATCAAACTAGTAAGGATTTCCCATACTAGGTGTGGTCTATCTTATAAAGGCAAAAATGGTATCTACTTATAGAATTTTAGATAGAGGAGAAAGAATGAAGTTCAAAGGTCACTAGAACACATGTCCAATCAATAACTAGTTACATTCTATGGGAATAGAGTATGAAATAGACCCTTCCCAAGACAAATGTCTATATAAACCATGACAAACTCTCCAAAATAGTGTAGAAACTCTTCAACTAACCTTTGTGAAACTTCATTCATCATGGATCATCTTTTGAGCATTTGAAATTGAATTAGAGTGAGTTGACACATATGTATTATCCAAGGGAGGTTAAAACATGTTATGATAGACATAATAAATTCTCCTAACTACTAGATATCTTTTAGACACTTGTATTCATCATCTATAGTCATTTATTGTTTTCTTAGACTTCATTCTTCACATTTGGCAATCACTGTTCATCTTGAGTCTTCAACTGAGCTTTCATGGTGGCATATGAGTCTAAAGAGATTTTTTTTATATATAATACTCAATTATACATATTTTCCCATGTGTAATTCCCTTGCCACATTTATCATTCCATTATAAACTATGCATGTTTTCATTTAGACATGTAGCCTCATCTTGTCCATCTAGAACCTGATCAAATTTTTTATGTCAATCTTGTCTAGAGTCTATTTACTTCAACATTGGCCATTGAACATTGATTCAAGGTCCCAAGATTAATGCATTTGGTAGAATTAAACTCAATCTAAGCTCCTTGACCTTTTAATCTCCCTCATACTATTGATCTACTTGGT
This sequence comes from Torreya grandis, assembly GCA_037957365.1. Lineage (NCBI taxonomy): Eukaryota > Viridiplantae > Streptophyta > Pinopsida > Cupressales > Taxaceae > Torreya > Torreya grandis. The sequence continues at coordinate 3,445,686 of JARHVA010001165.1, read as the reverse complement.
ATGATTGAATGTGTACCATTGATTTTGCCTAGACCCACTAACTTTTTCAGGCTATCCTTACACTATTGGATCTATATGTACATTCAAATGATAATCATTGGATCTAAACCCATATGAATTAAAATAAATATTTTATGAGACATTATTTTTATGTCCACATACCTATCATTGACATTAATGTAACCATCATTGATGTCTATGTTCCCATCATAATTTGAACCCTAATGGTTAATTATCAATCTTTATTTTGATGTCTACACAATCGTCATTGTCTACTTGTTCAACTTTAAATATGCATATATCAAGATGGAGAGATTTTAAATACACCATACTTGTAGGGTATGTTATTAGATCTAAGGTAATTGATTACATGTGATGTTTTGGCCATGTGAATCTTTTTAAGCACATTTATAATATGCACAAGTGAGTTGACCCATTTGTTTCTACTTGATGTCCCATGATAGTCTGGTTTATTTAGAGTTATGTTATGAAATGTTTGATTAATCCTATATATCTAATAAGTTCCTAAGGCTTATTAAAACCTCATCCATGACATTTAACTATTCAAACACCATGAAAACATGTTACTTGCATTTAATTCTCTAAAATGACCCCCATGTAACTCAAAATGACATATGGACTAATTAGACTATGACCAACACTAAAAAACATATGGAATAACATTAAATACACCATATAACATTATATAAGACCCCTATACAGGTTTTTAACTATGGAGGAGTTGACCCATTTTGACTTGTGGTAAAAATGGTCAACACTATCCACTTATCCAAATATCTTTGCCCTAGTATCTATCTCAACATTTTTCAAACATAAGTTCCATGCTCACCACACCATTGTTATAAAAGGTTCCTATAAAACCTATCAAAAAAATTTAATACAAGGGTATTTGTGTGATAAGTGACAAAAATATACAACATACTGTAATTCTAATTGAATATCACTTTATTAACTTCAAAAATATAGAGATGAAGAAAACACAAACTTGTTAGTTATAGAATATTTTGTAGAATCTACACAACTAAAAAATTTATAAAATAGATCATTTACTATGCATAGAAAAACCATAAAAGACATATATGGAAAACCATTTTTAGAACTATATATTAATCACTATCACATCAGAACCATATTAAAATACAACTAGGTGTTATATATATATATATATATATATATATATATATATATATATATATATGTATATATATATATATATATATATATATATATAGTTTTTACAAAGAGATTTCACTTCATATTCCATTCTTCCACTAAATCTAAATGGGAACTTTTCACATTTTAAATACTAGTTTAATGCTTCCAAATATGAAATACATATGAAAAGAGATACAAAATAAAAAATAGTGTGAGTTACACATGTGTCCACCAATTACACTCTATGATTTTTGTAGCTTTGTTCTACTCCCAACACTGTTTATAATTTTATCAAACATGTTGATAATCCCCATTGAAATATCATCCCACCAAAATGACATATGTGCACACAAATAACACACACAAAATTATGCACTTGACTTCATGAGGTCAGGGTAAGACAACCAACTAATATATGGGCAATGGGTAGAACTATGGATTGGGTTAATTTTTATGTGGAGTGGGATTTGGAATGGGTGGTGTTAAGAGGTTCTCTTTATAGAACCAAAATACTTATGTAACATCACATTTCTCATTAAGAACATATAGTTGAGTGGAAGCAAAGCTTCAAGGTCCTTTAGTGTATGAGATAACAAGGAGGTGAAGCTCTTAATCAATACTAGGATTAGTGAAATTGGAATGGTTATGTTGAATGAATCAATAGATGAGATCAAATTTATCAGGTTAACGACACCCATTCAATGCCATCCAAAAATATTAATGATATATGACAAGGATAGACCCAAGAATAATAAAGGGGAGTGAAGGTGAGGATCTAAGCCTAAGTCACATTATATTAGTGACCTTTATTATAGGGGAGGATGATAATTGATGGATTTATAATTTGGTCTTTCTCCTCTAGGTCACTAAGAGTGTTGATGATGAGGTGTGGAATGGGGGTAGCATAGAAAACCCCAATTCTTAACTTAACACTAATATATGATTATTCATTGATTGTAGGACCAAGTGTTGGGAAAATATCTTATCTGACAAAACCAAGTGTCTTAGGAAGTATCATCCAAAGGAGACTAGGCAAATTGTAAGAACATGAGCTTGTCTTGGTAAATGTTTTGTGAAAGGAATTATTGTATTGTTAAAACAAGGTTTTAGATTATTTGTATTAATTTTAACAAGGCTTTTGGTAGTTTGATTATTTTTGTTTTTTTTTAGGAATATTTGACTTAAATGAAAGATAACTACTTTCTAAAAATAAATAATTTAAAGTAAATAATGATAAATAATTGAAATTGAAATGAAATAATGCTTATTTTTTGTCTATTCTAATTGATTTTTTATGCATGCAAGATAAGGAAATAAAATCTATTCTAAAAAAAGTAAGAGTTGATTTTAATTTTCTTAGGTGCAAGCTAAATGCAATTTTTTTTGTGATTTTTTGAATGATATATTGGTGAATATAATTATTCAAACTAAAATTTAACTTTTTAACCCTAAATTTTATTTATTTATTACAAGGGTACTATAGGGTTAAGAATTAAAAAATGAATAATTATAAGGGAGATATATAGGTCTATAATAGGCTAATTAATTTTCAAATTTAGATAAATAGTATTATAAATTTATAATACTAAGATATGCTAAAAATATAAAGTACATCTATTGATTGCTATTGAAATAAAGTATAAACAAGGGTACTTAGGTTGTTTTACTATGAATATGTAGATCTTTGATGAAACAATATAGAAATGGATTGGATCAAGGTTCTCAGTATAGTCTTCAAATTCTAGAATTTTAGAATTTATGTTCTTGGATACTTGAATAAGATCTAGATAGTCATGTCGACATTGGTGTCTAAATTAGACATAAGCATCTAGTATAGAATAGTGATTGTATCTATATGTGACCACTTAGAGCCTTTTGGGTTTTATGTCATCTTTTCTTTGATGTGTACAAATCATGATCATAAGTTATCTCTCTTCATTAAATTATAAAACCCTAACTTCCTCACCCTTGGAGTAGTTATGAGAAAATGGGTTAGTCAGCACATGGTATCGATCTACTCCAAAGACCTCTCTCTCAATGGGCACTACTTACATAGACAATACTCTGAAAGGTGCCTTAGACTTATGTAATTCTCCCCTACATGTTGGCTTGTATGTGTCTAAGGATGTAATGTGTGATAATTAAGTACATAGAGTGACTTAGATTTTAAGTTGGAAAATGTGACGCATGGGATGATCCTTTAGTACTTAATACCTATTGGGATATTAATTCTATGCTTGATATGAAAATAGGGATAAATATAGAAATATTAATCACTTGAATGCTTGATTCAGTGCTTTTGGCAAGTTTCCTCATAAGTTCTCAATATTTTATATATGAGGAATGAATGAGGGTTTATATTGTATATAGACCAATCCTTTTTGAAAATATTTCACACTAAATCACTTAGATCAAACTTTAAGATAATTTTCATTTATAAATTGGATGATTTTTGGGCATTAGACACTTAGTTTGAAAATGGATACTAGCATCAACATAGGTGTCTAACTAGGACACAAGTGTTTGGGAAGATAGAAAATAGATATAGGTCCAAAACTCATAAAGAGTGATAATAATTAGGGTTATATCATTTTTCACATTGTATAATACCTATTAATAATAATAATAATGGTTATACTAAGAGATAATTAGTTTGGCGCAAATAGATAGTAAATGTGAGCCTTTAGTGGTGGTAAGGTTTTAGAATTTAAGGGTAAACATGATAGGTATTTTTAAGTGTAAAAGACTAAGGTGATATATAATTAAAATTTAGGGTCTACATTTCCCCCTTTAATCTAGTAATGAAATTTCTAGTTTAAAGAAAAGAAATGTCTACCTGTGTATAACACACCTTGCCTTTGTGTGAGTCTAGTTTGAGTGGTTTTTTTATGATTTAATTTCAACCAAGAGAATGTTATAGTATATAATCAATTCATATAATATAAAATTTTAAATAATTTAAAATTCTTGAAAGTAAAGAAAGCAAGGTTAGGTGTACAACTATGTATCGATGCAACCATATTTCCTTTTAGGAATTTGATTAGAAGAGATGATTTATTACGAATCCTATGAGATATTTTTAGGACAATTTATAAACTTGAAATTGCATATATATAGAGATATCTTAGATTAAAACATATCCCCAACCTTGGTTAAAAGGTGAGTTACCACATGGCCATTGAGCATCTCTCAATCGTGCAAAATAATCATACTTATAAATTGGCAATTGTGAGTGATCCAATAAAATAACACTATATATCTAGTGAAGTTATATGATTCAATAAATTCTAACTTATAAAATTTGTAATATTTAATGATTTAATCACCTCAACCTTTCCAAAATGTGAACTAACTACTACATTATATCAGCTCAATAAAGTTTGTAAAATTACATCCTAGGTATGATAACAGTCCATAGTAGTATTTTAAATTTAAAAGATGATTTTATTTATAAAGTTAAGGTTATTTTTGCATGGAATATGCACCTCAAATATGACTCAATCTAGAACCTAAGTATGAAAATGGTACTAATATATATAATGTTGTCACAAATGTGTATCTGAATCATATAACTATGAAAAATGACCAATTTATAAATTTTGTAAAAGTGTGAAGGACATGTTACCATCACATGCACCCACTGAATATGAACAATTTTATAACTATTTTAAGTGTGGATAAATTGTTTTTATAACATGCCCTCATTATAATCTAAAAATTTTTAGTACTAAAAAAATGTGGAGGTCATGCCTTTTTGGCATGCTGCCACTAAAAATATGAAACTATGAAGATGTGTAAGTCATGACTCTATGACATGCCCCGTAATATTCCCCCCTTTTGAGTTGAGTGGAATTATAAAATATTAGTTACTTTACTTACAATCATAAGATAATTGTATAATATGTGTATGGATCACTTAGTTGTAGGCAATCATAAAATGGAAATTAGAGGTAAAACTATCCTATATATGCATCTATATTGAGCAATCATAACATAAAGTCACAACTAAAATTATAAATTGGAGGCAAAACTATCATATGTATGCATCTATATTGAGCATAAGTATAAAAATGGAATTTTGATTTTTAAATTTTTGACTAATTTGAAATCACAAATTAAAAAAATAGGCATAGAAAATAAAAAAACCTAGGTCAATTCTAGGGTTTTGAAACCAAAGTCTAAGTTCAAAAAATATTTAACCTTGAATTGTATTTTTTGGTACAAAGGTACAATAGGGTTCATAATATAGAAATTAATAATCATAATGGTGATAAATAGATATATTACAAGCTAATTAATTTTCAAACTCATATAAACACTATTCTAAATTTATAATATTGAGATATGCTTAAAATAAAAAGTATATATATTTATTAATATCACAATAAATTAGAAACAAGAGTAATTAGTTCATTTTACTATGCATATGCAAATCTGGGATGAAATGGCCTAGAAGTGGATGGGATCAAGATTCTAGGACAATCATCATATTCTAGAATTTTTCACTTTATGGCCTTAGATGCTTAAGTCAAATATGGATAGTTGCATTGAATTTGGTGTTTGACTTTGACATAGGTGTATAGTATAGAGTGGTGACTAGATTTAGATGTGACGACCTAGATCCTTTTGGTTTTTCTATCACATTATTCTATTGTGTATAGATCATTCACATAGACTATCACTCTTTTTCAAATGTTCAAATCCTAACTTCTTCACCATTGGATTGGTTGTGGTAAAAATGGGTTAGTGGGAAAATGGTGTTGAGTTACCCCAAGAACCCCCTATCAATAGGCACTACCAAAATAGATAATGATCTGATAGGGCCTCATACTTATGTATTTATACCCTACATGTTGGGTTGTGTGTGCATAACTATGTAATGTGTGATAAGCAAGTACATAGAGTGACCTAACTTATAACTTGGAAAATGTGACTCTAGGATGTTCCTTTAGTAATTTAGACCTATGGGGATATTATTCTTATGCCTAATATGGAAATAGATATTAATTGGGAAAGTTTACTTACTTGAATGCATGATTGAATATTTTTGGTAAGTTTCCTTGTGAATTCTTGCTATTTACTATGTTAGGAATGAATGAGGGCTGATGTTTTATATAAACCAATCCCTTTTGAAAATATCTCTCACTAAATCACATAGGCCAACCTTTAGTATATGTTTAATTTGTAAATTAGATGACTTTTGGGAAATACACACTTATCTTTAAAAAGGAAAACTAGCATAAGCATAGGCATCTAACTAAGATGCAAGTGTTAGGGAAGTTGGAATATAGGTACAAGTCCAAAACTATCAGACTATGATAATAATTATTTTTATAGAATTTTTCATAGTATAAAAGAATTAGTCATCAGAATAATAGTGGTCAAACTAAAGATAATTAATTTGGCATAAAGAGATAGTAAACATGATCCATTAAGTAGAGTGAAGGTCTTATAAATGAAGGGTACAACCATGATAAGTATTTTCTAAGTGTACAAGACTAAGGTGTTATAAAAATAATATTTAGTGTCTACATTCACTAATATATAAGTAACACAAAATAAGGTTTGGATCTAAAAGATCAATACCACTCAAAACCCAATAGTTCTTTTGCATGTGCAAAATAAAAAATATAGTGTTTTTATATGAATGCACACTAGTTATAAAATATTTGTCTTTCATAAAATTCAATTCTTGAATTCTGATTTTCAAAATTACTAATCTAAAAATAGTTTTTCTAGTTTACATAAATAAGGAAAATTAGAAGCCAATATTAATTACGTAGGTTTGATTAGGGTTTTCTCTACTTGCTTGTGTGTGTGTGTGTGTGTGTGTGTGTGTGCGTGCGTGCGTGCGTGCGTGCGTGCGTGCGTGTGTGCGTGTGTGCGTGTGTGCCAACAAAAAATTATTTTTAAACTTAGATTTGATTGTGATTATAGATGAAATTATTTGTCTTGTTCTCTAATATCCATCTAGGGTTTGAAATCAAATTTATATACTCTGAATGAATTTATTACATGGATGCAAGCATAAAAATAAACTAGCTAATGTTTTTTTTACAAAGATAGGAGAGAGATGAATTATTTTTACTATCAAATTTTCTTTTTTATGGAATATAAATATAGAATACTTGTTATAGGTACAATAATTGAGAGGAGGGTAAATTAGTTATCCTAAATTATCTAAATTTAGTTATAATCTTTACAATTCCTTAATAAATTACCATAAACATTCATGAAGCATAAACATCATTCATAGTAATGTAAAATAAAGATAGTCCAAGATCAATCACATAACACATGACATACATTACCCTCTTGGGGAATAAGACCCACTATAACCTAAAATTAGACTATTATCCTATAATAACAAGATCCAATTTAGACCATATACAAATGATCAAAAAACTACCATTTGTAATTTTAGTGAGACTACAATCCCATAAGGAGTTACTACACTTGTCTAGTTGAGCACCACAACAACTAGACTTTTATCAAGTTTAACCTTGCAAGGAGGAGATAACCCCCTTAGATGTTGAGCACCCACAATAATACCTATGAACACATCTCCTTAACATTGATTTCCTACCAATTTGATGAATGTATAAAGTATATCATCTATCTTTAACTCTGCACACTCAATGCATCCAAAGCCACCTTTTGGATAACTCTACACTTCTCAATAACAAATATATCACCACAACACTCCTTTTTGATAAAAACATATTATATAGTTGATCTAATACACAAATATTAATTAGGACACATTACATATCCTAACTATCCCCACTCTTTAACCTTTCACGCATACTCACTCCATCACACCTACAAGCACTCTATCATAACAACAACATGACTAGAAGGTCATACACATAGTCCACACTCTAATATACCTCTAAAATCAACCACAAATATCATAAAATATTCACCTTTCCTTCTCTCACAATATACTCTCTCAAACAACCTCTTTATCAACTTGCTCATTCTTCCTCCTCTAGGCTCATTAGGTCCATTAACCTGTATGTCCTCCTACACCAACTTAATCAGATAAGCATGTCTGATCCTATTCAATCTCTAATAATCATCACTAACTTATGGATTCTCTTTCAAAGGTTTTAACCTTCATTTGGTTTCACATTCTCACACATCCATCCATGTCTTATGAGTCTAGAAGCCATCACATTTAATTTTGCTATTTATAGAACAATCATGATCAACACCATCTTGGTCAGTCATTAGGCATGCCTTATCCCTTAAGGCATATTTCACATGAATAAATGGATCAATATAATCTTCATATGTCATCCATATCATCTATGGGTCACCCTTAGACAACTACACCTTTTAATAAAGGCCCTTGTAGCTCTTATAGGTATTATAGAGACTTATTCACCCATTTAGCACACCCTCGAGCAAAACAAGAACACAAGACCACTTTTAAATACATAGGTCCACTCCTTTTTCCCTCTTAAACATCTTTAAAATATCATAGTCATTTTATCTCACCTCTATGTATTATAAAACAACTCAAACATAGACGTTACACATAGGAACATCATTACTGAACATACAATCAACTTATTAAGCATTGTTCATACTCAAGATAGATTGATCACAACTAGAAAATACTCATAGAGAATCCTCGTGGGGTTTAAAACATGTTCTAATATCTAATACATCATGATACATTGAAAAAACATCAACACAAGATCAAATATCCTTCTCAGGTCACTTGCAAAATAAGCATGAATACATAGCCAATTTTGAACATTAATATCTTTGACTATATACACTTATAAATCTTCAAATTAGGTTCATTAAATGTGACATGGATTCCTCTTTATCTTTTCTTTTTACATCACCAAAAAATTAAACTTATATCAAAATATATGGACAAAATATAGAGCTCTAGTTTTTCCCTATGTAAATTTAAATATTTGAATAGCAACAGTCATAATTAACCTTCAAACATAATGCTTGAATCTCATGTCCTCTCATCTTAGGTTGAATACGTAATGTCAATCTCTTCTAATCTTTAACACAGGAATAAATAATTATATGTTAAACCTTAGTCACTTTTACCTCATCTCGTGTAATCTTGAAATGTTGATTCAATGTGTTCCATCAATCTTTATAGATCAACTAAGTCTTTAATAATCAATGCTCACTATTTGATCAATTTGTACATACACCCACTCACCATTAGATCTTTATCCTATACTTTTGCTCATTCATTAACAATTTTTCACCTATCCTCATCTCTCTACTTCCTAAATTCTTGGAGAAATGTACACCATTGATCTTTCTTGAGTTTTAACACTTAAAAAAATGACTATGTAGACCCATTTAATATGCCTGAGTAGCCATTTTTTATCTCTAAAAACTTTTTCTATGTTTTGATGTAGGATCTCAAATTTATACCAAATGATATCCTCACATAGGAAAATACAACCATGTGATACACTACTCCTAGAATCCTTGCATGTGAAAGATATAATTCCATTAGAATTCCTTCTCAAAATTTTCTATCATAGATCCAACTATGTCAAAACTTGCTTGAGAGGCCAACTTTGAGCATGCATAATTTTTATTATACTTTAGTGCATGATCTCAAATTTAGATCAAATAATCTATGATCAAAAATAAACAAACCCATATGATCATTTTATCTTGACACATTCACATGTTAAATATATAACACCATCAAAATTCTCACTCAACTCTCTTTATATTATTGAAAAATTGGCTAAGTATGCGAAAACACAGTCAAACTACTTGGGAGCCCAGTTTTTCATATACATATATTTTGATGCACTTCATTATGTGATCTAAATTTCATCATAAATAAAATAGGTCTAAAACTAAACAAACCCATATGATTACCTTATCTTTAAATTTCCACATGTGTGATATATTTCATGATCAAACTATTTACTTGGCTCTTTCTAGCCACATTGTATATTTTGCTAAGTATGGAGAAATAATGAATTCTAACTAAGAAGCCAATTTTCCCCCCTCATTTATTTGACCAAACTTCAATGCATGAATTTATATTTGGTGCATAACAAATAGGGACTAATTTTATTATAATCATATGACCAATTCCCCTTGACTTATTCCTATGTGACAATGGTGGCATCATCAAACTGCCTACTTAGATTTTTTGCTATTAGACCCAAAATGTCTAGATGAAAACTATGGACTACCAAATAAATTCTTCATATGCAAACAATCTCTTAAAGTATAGATAGCATCTTAGGAACCTCTTTCACATTCTCTAATCACCATACTCATTATTGAACATCTCTAACCATTCAAACTCTGGAGATCAACCAAGCATACTTCAAGCACATTGCACACTTTGTCATTATTACATAGGCTATCAAAGAACTTCATACACTCACTAGGAAACATACATGACATCATCATGACAACTCTCAAACAATCTCACCCTTTTTCATTGATGTTAATAACCATAATATATAGCAATATATATCTCACCTTCTCTCTCTTCAAGCACTCCCACAACAAGGAACTTTACATAATAAGAACTTCCTTCCCCTTTAACATAATTAAAAAGTGGAACCAAATAATCTTGAGGACCTAAAAGTACTAAAAAATAAGAAATGAACATCTTATAAATATGATACAAACTCTCCCTTACTTTGAGCCTACTTCTACTTGTCTTCACAACTTCCTCTTGTTCCATGCCAATACTCTATTCAATCAAGCACTACAAACAATGAATAAATAACACACAAAAATATATAAATATTATGGAACACGTCAATAAACATCTTAGAGTTACTCCCCCTAATAACTTTGATAAATTACACCTTTTGAGCATCTTCATATCTTCATACACCATGAAGAATCACCACATATTATTACTAGCCTTCACTCTAAAGCTACCATAAGGACCATCAACAAAAATTCATTCCACTCACCAAATAGGAAACATGAACTAAACTAGCTTGAGAACTCACCTTTAAACACACATACCTTACTCTTTTGGAGAAATTGAGCAAAAATCACTCTTCTTTAAATTAGGCCCGTCTAGCCCCCTTGTAGCCCTACTTGGAACTTGTAGAGCCCACAATGTTTATTAGACACATCTTCAGTACCTAAAAATCCATATATAAATCACTCTAATATTCCCCCTTAAGTTTAAAAAATTTAGTCACCAGGATCATCCTTTACAACATACTTTCTTCACAAACCTACTAGCCAATTAGCCTTTCATATTGATAAAAACTTGAATAACTTGAGAACCACAAACCTTCAATTCTCTATGAAGCTTGATTTTACCACCCATTCAACCCATTAAACATATTAATAATATTTAGACCTTAATTCACAAGGTGAACCATTTTTATAGCATAGCCTAAAACCCTAGAATCTCAAAACAAATAGGGTCAACAAACCTCCATCTAGTCAATGCACACCTCTTAGACTTATTAAAACACCTGAATAAACCCATCACACACTTTTAAACCAAAAAATTATCCTTTACACCTTTGGGATCCTTAAATTTAAATAACCCATTTTAGGCTTGCTTGTCCTTAAGCCAAAAATTGAGAAACCTGAGAGCATTCAAAAATCTTCAATTTGTCTCAAATATACCTTTAGACCACAAAATCACCTAGAGCACATCAAAAATAAATTCATAAACCTTTTTTATCACTAAAAACTTCTTGACATTACATCAAACATCATTAAGCCATCTACATATACCTATTTTGATCTTGTATTTAGCTCCTTCACAAATCCCTAGAATAAGCTCATGATCTTGTTGATCCCCCTTAACCAAAGACCTCTTATTGGCATTATCATCTTGAGCACAAAAACTTTCTTCTCCACACCTTCTTACTTAGATTAAAATAATCAATCCTCTGATCCTAAGATGTGATCAATTACAAAGCTCCCCTTAACTTCATGCTTCATCAGGAACAAGACACCTTCAACAAGTCTTCAAATACTTAGTTTCATACCTTCTCACCAAATAATATCTGATAGCCACCAAGCTTCCTCTAACTAACAGGTGTCTCCTTTAAGCCTAGATAAAAACACCCCTTTGACATAGAGACATGAAAAGTCCCAAAACTTAGGAGACTCCCATATCTCCATATCTTTCTCTAACTTGCAGTCCTACTTGACTTTAATTGAATCCTTGACTTCATTCTTTTCTTTATATTTGTCAATAAATGTTGTCAATAGAAACTCTTGACTCTCCTTTATTTATGATCCTTTTTCCACCTTGGCAAATAATCCATCAAGACTTTTGGACTCAACAAGGTTAGTCATCTTAGTCTTTACTACCTCAAATCTCCATACCATAGTTTGGTCCTTGTCTTATGTAACCATCTTACCTACTTTATCCTTGAGCTTATCTTGATTTACAACATAGCCTTCTAGAGTAACTTTCTTATCAGTCATATGATTAGAATAATTGGCAATGATCACCTTTGGTTTCCATACCTGAGTTTTTTCTTTCTCAAACCTTTTAGGATCTCTATATCCTTTGACATACCTTGAAGACCTCTTAACACTATTTGGATAGAATCTAGCAATATGTCCACTCTTTTTACAACTAAATAAAATAACATCATTCATACCTTTTGATAGATTTTAACTATGATCAATCTTTAGCCAAAAATTCCTTCTATCATAGCTCAATGAATGTCCATACTTGACTGACTTCATTTTATAGTCATTAGCTTTATAACCATACTTATTACATGTATAATAATGACCCTAAAATAAATAGCATGCCTTGAAGCATTTAGTTTTCTAACATACCTTATTTCATTGTTCTTGACCTGATCTAACTTCTTTTTATCTTCTTCAAACTTGATTATCTTGACAACAAATTGCTCGTGCTCATCCATCAATAAACCTAGCTTGGTTTCCAATTGAATGTTCTCATCCTCTTTAACTCTTATACTTGAAATTGTATATGTTAGCTAATGTCTACAAACTTGTATAGTCTCCTTATCACTCTTAGCTTCTTTAGCAATGCCATCCTTTATTCTACATGCTTACTCTATCTAAATTTCCTCAAGAGAACTAACTTGTGCTTCAATACCTTTGATCATATTTCTCATCTTATGATTCTTCTTCTTTTACTCTTTTAGTTCACCAAGTGCACCCATGAGCTCAACTTCTAGATCAACTTCTTCTTTGCTATCATGGCAAACTTTTTCATCACACATGATGTCCTTTTATTTTGAACACAAACTTATCTTGGCATCTACTAGCTAAGCCTTGAGATCATTAATAACATTCTAATATTCTTTAACATCTTTCTTTAAATTAAATATCTATTCTTCAACTTCCTTGATCATAGCCTTCCATTGTTGATTCTCTTTCTTCAACTTCTTATCCATCTTTATACCTACTTAGGATCACCTTTAAGCTATTAGGATTCCTCCAAAGGACCCACTCTGATACCAATTATTAGAAGTACAATAATTGAGAGCAGGGTGAATCAGTTAGCCCAAATTATCCAAGTTCAATTTTGATCTTTACAAATCCTTAATCAATTACCATAAGTATTCATGAAGCATGCACATCATTTATAGTAATGTAAAATAAATACAATCCAAGATCAAGAATATAACACACGACATATGTGGGAAACCCTCTTAGGGAATAAAACCCACTAGAACTTGTAATTGGACTACTATCCTATAATAACAAGATCCAATGTAGACCATCTATAAATGATTAAGGAATTACCATTCCTAATTTTAGTGAGACTACAATCCCACAAGGAGCTACTACACCTGTTTATCTAAGTACTCACAACAACTAAAATTTTAGCAAGTTTCATGTTGTAAGGAAGAAACAACCCCCTTAGATTTTGATCACCCATAATAACAACTATGAACACATATCCTCAACACTAATTTCCTGCCAATCTGATGGAGATAAAAAGGATATCATCTCTCTTTAACTTTGCACACTCAATGCATCCAAAGCCACTTTTTAGACCACTCTACACTTTTTAGTAATAAATATATCACCACAACACTGCTTGTTGATCAAAGTACATTACATACTTGAACTAACACACAAATATCAATTAGGACACATTACATACCCCAACTATCCCCATTCTTCAACCCTTCACTCACACTCACTTTAACACACCTACAACCACTCTATCATAATAAAAAAAACATGACCAAATGGTCATACACATATTTCAAACTTTGATCTAACTCTTAGATAAACCACCAAGCTTATAAATTATTTACCTTGCCTTTACTCACAATATACTCTCTCAGATAGCCTCTTAAGCAACTTGCTCATTTTGTCTCCTCTAGGTTCATTAGGTCTGTTGACCTATATGTCCTCCTATACTAACTTAATCAAATAAAAATGTATAATCCTCTTCACTCTCTATTGGTCCTCATTGACATGTTCCTTCTCTCTCAAATGTTATAACCTTCACTTGGTTTCAAATTTTCACACCCTCATCCAAGTCTTACAAGTTTAGAAACCATCACATTTGGTTTCACTATTTATAGATCAATCATGATCAACACCCTCTTAGTTATCCATTAGTCATACCTTAGCCCATAATTCATCTCTCACATAAGTACATAGCTTAATAAAATCTTCATAGATCATCCATAGCATCTATGGGTCATCCTTAAGCAACTACACCTTTTAATAAAGGCTCTTAAAGGTCTTATAGGTCTTATGAACACCTATTCACCCATTCATCACACCCTCAAGTAAAACAAGAACATAGGACCAATTTTGAATACATAATTCCACTCATTATGTTCTCTTCAACATCCTTAAATGATCATAGTCATTTTATCTCACTTTTGTGTATGCTCAAACAACTCAAACATAGACCTTACAAATAGGAACATCATTACCAAACATATAGTTAACTTTTTAAGCATTTTTCATACTCAAGATAGATTTATCATGCCTCCAAAATACTAAAAAATAATCCTTATGGAGTCTATAACATGATCCAATAGCTAATACATCATGAGAAATCAAAATAGCATCAACACAAGCTCAAATAGCCTTCTCGGGTCACTTGCAAAATAAGCATGAACACATAGTCAACTTTGAACATTAATATCTTGGATTATATACACTTCCAAATCTTCAAAATAGGTTCATTATATGTATCATGGATTCCTCTTTATCTTTTATTTTTACAGCACAAATAGATTTGACTTTTATCAAAAGATATGCACAAAATATAGAGCTCTAGTTTTTCCCTGTGTAAATTCAAATATTTAAATAACAATGGTCACAATTAACCTTTAAACACAATGCTCAAATCTCATGTCCTCTTAGATTAGATCAAATACACATTGTCAATATTTTTTGACATTTAACACATAGGTTCCAATACTCATATGTTAAACCTTAATCATTTTGACCTTATTTCATGTAATCTTTAAATGTTGACTCAACATGCTCTATAGATCTCTACAGATCAACCAGGTCTTTAGTGATCATTTCCCATCATTCAATCAATCTTTATGAACACCCACTTGCCATTGGATCCTTACCTTATACCTTTATTAGTCATTAAACATCATGCACCTATCCTCATCTTGATACTTCATAACTTATTGGAGTAATACGCATCGTTGATCATGCTCAAGCTTTAACACTTTCAAAAATGACTATGGGGACCCTTTCAATATGCCTAAGTAGTTATTTTTTATCCTCAATAACTTCTTTTGTGCTTCAATACAAGATCTCAAATTTGGACTAGATGATCTCCTCATATATTAAAATCTAAAAATGTGACACACTACTCCTAAAACCCTCATGCATGTGAGATATCACACAATTAAATTTCCTTCTCAAAATTTTTTATCATAGAACCAACAATGTCAAAACCTGTTTGAGTGGCCAACTTTGAGCATGCATAATTTTTATCTCACTTCAATGCATGATCTCAAATTTAGTGAAAATCATATATGATCAAAATTAAAAAAACCCATATGATAATTTTCTATTGAAACATTCAAATTTACAAGATATAACACCATCAAAATTCTCACTCTACTCTCCTTACCATATTACATTATTGGCTAAGTATAGGAAACATAGTCAAACTACCTAGGAGCCCAACTTTGAATCTGCATATCTTTTAATGTGCTTTGTTTCATGATCTAAATTTTATAATAAATAAACTATGTCAAAAAATAAAAAAACCCATATGATCACCTTCTCCTAAAACATCCAAAATTTTGAGATATTCCATCATCGAATTGCTTACTCAACTCTTTCTAGCCACATTGCAAATTTGGCTAAGTATGGGAGAATAATGAATTCTAATTGAGAAGCCAACTTTTAACCCTCATATATTTTACCACACTTTGACATATGACTTGATATATTGTGAATAAAAATTATTTACTAATGTTATTATAATAATATGACCAACTCCCCTTGACTCATTCCCATGCGACAATGGTGACATCACCAAACTGCCTACTCAAATTCTCTACCACTAGACCCAAAGTGTCTAGATAAAAAATATGGACTAAAAAACTAATTTATATTATTAAAACAAGATCTAAAATCATATATAACATATTAAGGACCTATTTCACATTCTCCAATCACCATACTCATCCCTAAACATCTCTAACCAATCAAACTTTGGAGATCAACCAAACATACTTCAAGCATAGTAGGACAAACACATTACATACTTTGTCATTATTACATATTATATCAAATCACTTCATCCACTCACTAGGACACCTCTATGACATCACCATGACATCATCATGAAAACTCTCCATCACTATTATAAGATTAATTTAAATAATCTAATATAAATTTAAAAAATAAACTAGAATCAAAAAGCTTCCAACCTGATCATGGCAAAGATTAACTAAAAGCATATAGTATGTCTTGTTGTATTCCTAAATCTCCTTTATCTAATAAAATATTTAAATAACTCTAGAACAAGTAGGATGAAACAATAACTATCATAAGATGGATAAGAATAAGAGAGACACAATCCCAAATAAAGAGTAGTTGATCTATGGTTGGGTGAGTGCACTTTTTATAAAGACCAGGTTGTAGAATCAATAGAATGTCCTTAGTTTTAATAGTATAGTCAATAATAAAATAAATAGAGGTAGATATAAAAATAGTGGTATCAGGTTTTGGTTGTATAAATCTTCAAATCTCAGGCTCTAATACAATTTTTAGATCTAAAAAATCCAAAATTAACTTACTTGTAAAAGAGCAATGGAGGTTGCGTGAATGAATTAAAATGAGATTAGAACTTAAGATATAATAAAAATTATCTAAAATATAATATGGAGTGGGTTAATATAAAATTTAAGTGAAGAAAAGTTGGAAATTTAAATAAATTCAATAATAATCATGTAAAACATGTGAAGGAATGATTCATGGAAACTAAAATTAAAAGATGGTTTGATGGTGAAAGAACATCCCCTTTAGGTAGGGAAGTTTGTGTAACCAATATTTTTAGTGATATAACCACCACATAATGTTAAATAAATAGCTTAATTTAATATGGAACCACCATGTTTGTGATGGTTCCATCAGAGTAGTTTACACAACTAACGTGACTAACTCATCATGCTTAGGGTTATTTCGTAACCAGAAAGAGTTGTTTTATCACCTAATGTAGAATAATTTTCACTAATAAAATATTTTTAATAATTATCTAAGGAAATATATAAAGGCCAATAAAAATAGGTTTGATAGATCTAGGAGATATAAAATGAGGTAAAAGGGGTAGGGTGTTAGAGAGAACCTATTTTGAGCATATATTAAGAGATCACGACATCATCATTAGACATTGAATCAGAATGTCACATTGTGTACATTTTAATTACATATATATTACACCATAGGGAGGACACCTTGTCATGAATTGACAAGGGTATGTTCCTAATCAATGGCATGTAAAAATGGAAATAGAGGGTTTGAGGTACTTACATCACATACCTTACAAGTGTAGCGAAGCCATTCAAGACTCCATTTAACCTAAAAACAAAAGATGAGAATAAAGTTAAATTTTTTAAAAATGTGGAAAAATTACTATGTAATCAATTTATATATGATAATACACACCATACATTTGGGGAAGATCATATTACCTTAACCATCTCGTTAGGGGACCAAATCTAGTGTTAAACTATCATGTTCTTGCAAAACTATAAAACATGTTATAAAAGATTGCAATACTATTAAAACATTAGTTTTATAAGAATATAGTATCAAAATATATTTTCAAAATGTGAAAATATATTTAAATATGAAAATATGCCAAAATTGGAAAGTTTTTAAATAAAAAGGGTTAGTTTGGGGCCCAATATATTCAAAAAAACTCCAAAAACAAATTTATGTGTGCCAATTGATTTTAGAGATTTATGAGATCTTGGATACCTATGAAATATTTAATAAAATGAGTATCTGACAAATATATAATGAGATGATGATGACTAATCCACCAATTAGAGGTAGACTCAGGTAGGGACAAGAAGGTTTTTTTTCATTTTTCTATTTTTCCCTAATTTTGCATTTTTGTTAAAAACATAATCAAAATCAAGTTAATTTTGAATTTTTTACAATTAAAATTATTAAGGGGGTAGACCAATGAATTTTTGAAAATGTAGTGATTTTGGTTAATTTTTGAGTATTTTGGAGGGTTTATAGGGGATGTGTATGACTAACGAAATTGCTACTCAAGAATGGAGTTATTGATCTTTGAATATTAGTAGTTAAGTAACCATCATGGTCTATAGAATGGGTAGTTACACATCACCACCAAACAAATGTTTTATAATCACTTAGGGTGGTTACATAACCACATATGATAGTTGCAAAACCACCACCTATAAATAGGGATAGTCTTTCCCCATTGGATAGAGGTAAACTTGGATTTTTGGAAGGAAAAATTTAATTTTTTGAGCTGACTTGGGATCATTACTTATTATAGGGAGATTATACTTGTTGGAGTCAATATTGGGACCAATAATGGCTTCCTTGATTGATGTCATTTTTAATGGTGGATGAACTAGTGATTCTTGATGGTACAATAATTTTAAAAAATACATAGGTAGGGATTGTCCCTATATTGAGTAGGTTGTTATGTGACTTACCTATTGGGATCCTGACTAGAATAGCTTTGTTACCACAAGCCCCAAAAGAGTGGACCATCACTCTCATGAATGTATATAAGATCACTATCTTTATGATTATTGGTTATTTGGTGGCCCTTCATGGGCCATGAATTAGATTAAGGTATAGAGTTGGGATGATCACTTTGGGGACACTAACATAGTTGACATAAACATGAAGTGTAGCATGTAACTTTATAAAATTAAGGGATTTGTGATCCCTAACTTGTGTAAAGTGATCATTGGTATCTTGACTCTTGAATAGTGGGGAACAAGGGTTCTAATATGATTTTACATAATTTTTCCCCAATAATATAGTGGATCAAGGAGAGAGGTTTTTATTATTCTCTTGGTACTAGGAGATATTATCTCAAACTTATATAGATCTATGTCATGTGTCTCTACTGGGATCCTTATCTATCAACAAACCTACACTTATCATGAGTTGGATAAATAACTACATGATCAATTATCAAATGGGTGTGCCTATTGGAGTTATGAGGGCTATCAAGGCCTCTATATGGATAGGCATGGTACCATTTTATGTTTTGTCTTAGACCATTGGTAATCTTACATTTTAAATATTTGATATCCCTTCCCTACCAAGACATGGTTGGATAGTGGGCATAGGTAAAGATTAGCTCATGGTGGTCGCTAGGGGCACTTAGGTATAGGATAGGTTACTATAGGTTGATGTACACTACATATAAAGGGTCCCTAAATATTTTGGATTTCCCTATGTGAGAAACCTCCCCATTCCTATAGTTTTATATAGATGTGTTTAGGAGGCATGTGTTGGGAGACTAAGGCACTTGGCCTAGTACCCACTTATCATAATATTGCCCATCACCTAAATAGTTAAGTTAGGAATTACATAAGGAAGACCTCCCTAATAGCCATATAGAATAAAAATATGACATGATATTTTAGATAAATAATATAAGGGCCCACCACCCCTACCACCAACACCACCACCATATTAAGATGCTACCCAATAGGATATTGCACAACAGTAACAATACCATATAATAGGTGGATATAGTGAGGATCCATATTATATTTAGATTGATACCAACCTTGACATTAATTAGGAGGAGGAAGTGGATTATGACTCCAACTCGTGATAGAATAAGGATGACACAGGTAACTATTAATTTATGCATTTCAACTTATTACTTTATACTTTGCTTTTAGGCATGATTACTTAGTTGATTTATTGACTTGATTTTTATATAACTAGACATGAAATCAATTATTATTTTGTATTATTTTATATACATCAACCAAATGGATGAATATTATTAGGGATACTTTGATCAATATTTTTATCTAGGCATAGACATGACTAGAGGTGAACTAATATCATATCCTAAATTGCCTATTGGGATAGGTTGGCATACTAACATCTTCACTCCAACCTACCATACATCTATTACACTCACTAGGATAAGGTTGGATATCATCACTCTTGAGGTGAGATATAAGATATTATAATCCTTGGTAGATACAATGGTATCTGATGAATATCACTCTTCTTTTAACCAATGGACTAGAGGCATAACCTTATAGGAAGGTAGTAGTGAGAGGAAGGACATAAGCGCTCAGGTTGGAGAGACAATCTCCTAGGGTGGTACTACAATAAATTCCATATGATCCATATCCCTTGTCACTCTTATACATTAGGACCCTTCCATAGGAAGAGACTAGGATCATGAGTTATTGTACTTAACAAGACATATTGAACACATTTATTTTTTATTTTTGAGATTTTGAGACACATTGGCCCTCTATGAAGGAGATTGTGTTAGAGACTTATGTTTTACCAAATTTAAAATATTATGATATATATATATATATATATATGTATATATATATTGAGAAATTATGGTTTACCTTTTAGTGACTTATCATTATATGTTATGGGCTTGTAATTTCTATGTTTTGTTTTTCAATTTATGTAATTTAAATGACTAGGCATGTAATGATATACCATCTATCTCTATAATTTTTATAAAATGCTATTTAAATTTATTATATGTGTGAAAAAAATGTATACAATGTTAGGGTGTGGAGCTAAAAGCTTCACATTTTGCAAACATGGAGGTTTCTGAGCATGTCAGTCACCGGCATCGACAGGCCACAACTGACGCCAGTCAGGGATCAGTGTACAGGAAACTTCAGCAGGGATCAGTTGGCATCGATCACCTCTAGGTAGACAAGGACTGATGTCGGTCACCTATGGTAGTTCTAGAATTGTTGTTGACAAACAGTCAATTAAGTGAATAGGTGGTTTGCATGATGAAGACTAGTTCAAGTCTTGAGCTGCAAGTCTAATCATTGTTGCATGAGATCTATATAATAGACTCGACTCAAGTGTATAACTTGGAGAGTTCTTCCCATGGTAGAATCTAGGATTCTATGTATGTAAGATCAGGTTTGATATGTAGGGTGTTGCAGGATCATGGTGGTACTACATGTGATAATAAGATTAGGTTGGTCAGGGGTGTGTGTATAGGGTGAGATCGGTGGGGGAGCAAGATCCAAGGTGACAGAAATACATCAAGGAGTAAGATGTGAGATCTACTTGGATATTATTTGTACTCGATACTGGCAGTACAATGAGGTGAACAACAGCTTGTGTTAGCTATGTGTTTGACATTAAGCGAAGATTACTCTGAAGGGAAGATTACTGGGAGCCCTTGAGGAGGAAGCCTCACAAAGGTGGAAGAAGAGTGTGATCATGAGTTATTGTAATTTCCTTTGTAATGATTTGAATACACATTGTGTCTTGCATTTATTCTATGCTATTTTTCATGAGTTATTTGTTCTTCTGGTTATTTCCACATGCTTAAGTTGCTTATACAATGGTAATCATTGTGCTCTTAATTCTGACTTGTGTCAGATCTTTGGGGACCTAGGTCCTAAAATGGTATCAGAGTGAGTGTTAGATGTTCTCAGAGTGAGTTTGACTTGGCCCATCTGGTTAGTTTTAGGTTACTCACAGGGGTTTCTTTTGAGTGGGAGTAATGGCAGAAGAAGGTAAGTTGATAATGAAGAAATGGTACAAAATTAACACCACAAGGATAAGTCTTCATTCATAAGAGGAATACAAGCCAGGATGCAGATTAGACAAAGTACTAGTATAGGTATAGGTGTAGCTATTTATATATTGTTAGGGTGTGGAGCTAAAAGCTTCACCTTATTGTAAACATGGAGGTTTCTAAGCCTTTTACCGGCGTCAGTAGGCCACAACTGGCGTATTAGTGTATAGGAAACCAACATCGATATCGGCCAGTGTTTGCCTCCAGGCAGATAAGGACCAACGTCAGTTGTAATGTTGTTGATGAATAGTCAGTATAAATGGGTTTTTGCTGATTTTCAATTTTGAGCTACAAGTCTAATTTATATGCATGAGATCCTCATGGGCTGTATTGTAAGTGTAGAACTATACTTGGAGAGTTCTTCCCATGGTAGAATCAAGTAGGATCTTCATGTATGTAAGATCAAGTTTGATATGCAGGGTGTTGTAGGATCATGGTCGAGATCTACATGTGATAAGTAAGATCAGGTTGGTCTATAGGGGTGTGTGTATGCGAGGGTCAAAAGGAGATCAGTGGGGGAGCAAGATCCAAGGTGACATCAATACATCAAGGAGCAAGATCATGGTGAGATCTACTTGGAACTAGTTCGTACTCGGTTGTATTGGCAGTAAATGAGGTGATAGCTTGTGTTAGTTGTGTGTTGTGACCTATTGAGAGAAGATTACTCTGGAGGGAAGATTACTGGGAGCCCTTGAGGAGGAAGCCTCACAGAGGTGGAAGAAGAGTGTGATCTCTTTAAATTTCCTTTGTAATGAGTTAAATACAATTGTGTGTTGCCTCTCATATTTTGTGCTATTTCTCATTAATAGTTATTTGTTCTTCTATTTCTGCATGCTTAAGTTGCTTATACAATGGTAATCATGTGTGCTCTTAATTTTGACAAGTTGTGTCAGAGCTTTGGGGAACCTAGGTCCTGTCATACAAAATATTTAATATGATGGATACTTTTTAATTTATGAATTTACTTATAATTTTTTTGTAAGTGATGACCTAGTTATTTTACTATGAATAACACATGACTTATAATTTGCAATAGGTGAATGGAAAAGGAGATAAGATAAATGTGAGATGATAATAGTAAAAACATTAATCAAAATTTTTATTAAAAATTAATATGATTTAATCATTATGAGTAATGGGTAAAATGTATTTCTTGCTAGACTTACAAAAAACTAACTTTGTTAGCTTCATCTAAGGATGACTGGCTTTTATAGAATCAGTGAGTGGGATAAATTTACCTTTTTTAGGATAAGAATATATAAAAACTTTTTGAGAATCTTTTTATTTGTATAATTTTTAATTTAATATTATTTTTCTATTTATATTTTACTTTTACTTATTATCCTATACACTTAGTCTCATATGACTAGGAAGGCACATGAGCTCATCACTAAAGGCTAGATGTAGGTGAATAAGGGACACCTCTCCCAAAATCGAACCCCATAAAATTATTGAGATGAGAGGGATCATCACCAAAGGTTATAAAGGGAGAGATAGTTTGTATTTAGTTTTGATGTTACATAAGCTTTTGATAAGAGTGTATTTTTGTTTTCTAGGCCCTTGCACCAAAATCTTGGCCTCGTACAACTATTAAGATGTAAGGGCTCATTATCAAAGACCAAGATAGGTGAGTAAAGTTACCTATTTTATAGGATGTTGATTTTATAATTCATAAGGCACCATAATAGGAGACTCTATCATGGATAAGTTTCTAGACTATGCTATAGGCTAGCTTTTTCTATGTTTTGTAAGAAGATGTAGGGAAAATAGATGTACTCTAATTATAATAACTAATGTAAGATATAATGTAATTATAATTTTTAAATGTTTTCCATGGGATAATAGGTTAATGTGAAAAATTTAATGACATGACATATTATATTTTGGAAGTTTTGTGATGGGTGAACTAAGAACTAAATAATCACTAAACACAACATATGATATGTGAATAAACACACAAACTTATAAAAATGAAATGTAATAAGATTAATGTGACATGAAATAACTAAATGTATAATAAATTAAGATGTAAATATTTTATATATTCACCAAAATCCATTCACTCCAAAGTGCATAACTGATAGACTCCATTATTTAAATCTTTAGTCACTATATAGGGATCTAACCAATTAGGTTTGAACTTCTGGCCTTCTCCTTTATTTTTTTCAATGTGGATATCAATCCTAAAAAATAAATGTATTTGGGGTTCATGGAATTTTTTTTATTATTATCTACCCATATGATTAGTGTAGGTAATGTGATTGTTCTTAGAAGTGAAACAATGTTCATCTAAAGCTTCTAGCTCAACTAGTCATGCATTTTTGTACTCTTCATGATCAATAAGGCCTTGGAGATAAACATGAATGCTAGGTATCTCAACCTCAAGAGATTAAATATATTTATATCCAAACATGATATAATATGGTTTTTTCCCCATGAGAATTTCAATACTAGTTCGATAATCCCAAAGTGTTGGATAAAGTTTTAAATACCAATCTCATTAGAATCTTTGACTATCTTGACTAAGATCAAATTTAGGGTTTTATTTGTAGCTTTGTCATATCCTATATCTAGTGTATACTAAAAGTAGGTCATGTGATCTAATATGGATAAATTATTTCATACTTTACTTATGTCAAGGTTTTCAAAAGGGGAACCATTATCTATAATGATGAACTTTGGAACCCTAAATTGGAAAATGATCTGGTTCAAAATAAAAATTCAATGAGTGAACTAGTAATAGTTGTAAAAGTATTTTATTCCACTCACTTATTTAAATATTTTATGGTTGTGATAATGAAGTGGTGACCATTTGAATAAGTAGGGGAAATCTTACCTATCAAATCTATACCCCAAGTGGAAAGGGCCAAGGTGTAACATTGGACTACAAATCTTTGGGAGGAATGTGGATCTCATGAGATAAGTGTTGGAACTTCTCACATTTCTTAACATATTCAATGGAATAATTCTCACGTGTGGTCCAAAATTATTTTATTTTATGTATCCTTTAATCAGTCACATGGGCACCAAAGTGACCACTAAAAACCCCATTATGATAATGGAAATGGAACCTTTTTACTACTCTTGGTATACACATATCAACATGTCATCAAAGGCCTTGTGGTAGATAACTAGTCTAATATGACATACTTGGAAGTAATAACAATAAGAAACAACCTCTATTTAGATTTAGCCCCTTTAGGATAGGCACAGTCAATTAAGTAATGAATGATATCATCATACCAAGGAGAAGATGTGATAGGAGGATTATCTATGTAGTATATCCATTCATCTAAAAAATTAATGTAGAAAATATTATTGGTATCTAAGGGAGAGTCTACCAATTAATCAGTAATAATTTGACCTTTGGTGAACTTCTAGTTGATGTAAGCTTGAAATTACTTAATAGTGTGATAAAATGCCTAACCTTTCATGAGAGGTATGGTTAGTATAAAAATGTTTTCAAGGATTAATATCTTACTATGACCTATGTTTGATAATTAAGCATATAGTTCCATAATGTCTTAGTTTAGAACATGATTTCCAAACATTCCTTTATAACCTATATGTAGCATGTTTCATAGCCCATAAGAGTATAGTTAATGAATTAATTATCTTGTTCTTTACCAATATCATTTTATTGGTCCAACATGTAGGAAAGTGACACCTCAATTTCCCTAATATAAATTATGAAGGGCTTATCTAGCTTGGGAACCATAAGTGTAGAGGGAGACATAAGAAATCATTTTACCACTTTCCCTAGGAGATCATTTATATAATCCTTCATTATATTTTTAATAAGATCATTGAATATATGGGTCATGGCCATCTAGTATATTTCTCCTACATTTTTAAGACCAAAAGGAATCATGACATAAAAAAAAGTCACCCATGGCATAGTAAATGAGGTATTACTCTAATTTTCATCAAAAATGTGGATTTGATTATATCCTAAAAATACATCCATAACTGATAAAAACTTGTATCATTTTCAAGCATCAAAAATGGCATTGATGGATGGGAGAGGGAAGTCATATTTAGGAATTGATTTTTTGATATCTCTAAAATCTATATGTTGTCACTTGGAGTTTCATCCTTTGAGGAGATGAAAATCTCTCCTCATCCAAGTGGCACAATGGAATCACATCTAGGCTTGTGGGTAGCCTAAAAAATGAGGTGAGTCTATAGATAGGGCTAACTCCCTTGATGTACTACTATGGATCAAACTAAAACTAAACCTTTTTTGAGGGGTGAAAGGGAGAGAGATAATTGAAAGAAAATATAAACTAAGGAGGTGATACACTAAATCAATTTGATGACTTCCAACCAATTGCATTCTACATTTGGGACCAAGAAACAAACTAAAACATACACTCCTTCAATAATCATCTTCTCACATCAATGTTACATTATGAGGTCATGGATGGATGTGCAAAACTAGGAGGAATAGACAAGATGCCTTAAATGGCACTGATGAAAAGACTAACTCACTCAACATTTCACATCTCCTAAACACTTCACATGACCTACAAGAAGACATTTTCCAACTATAAACAAGGTGAAATAATGAGACCACATGTCAAGAATCAATATTATTCACTAAACAAGATACAACATTCAAGTGGAACACACTTCTGAAAAGTAATGAAGAGGTAACACTTATTCATTGTATTGATCAAAAGGTGTACATCATTCAAGTGAAACACACTTATAAACAATAATGAAGAGGTAACACTTAATCATTTTATTGATAAAAAGGTATACATCATTCAAGTGTAACACACTTATGAATAGTAATTAAGAGGTAACACTTATTCATTTTATTGATCAAAAGGTATACATCATTCAAGTGAAACACACTTATGAACAATAATGAAGAGGTAACACTTAATCATTTTATTGATCAAAAGGTATACATCATTCAAGTGTAACACACTTATAATAGTAATTAAGAGGTAACACTTAGTCATTTTATTGGTAAAAATGTATACAAATGAGAAAGGCTTCACCATACTCAGGTGGAGCATTCTATACAATGTTAAAATAGCTAACTCTTATAGCATTTGAGAGAGAGATAAGATAAGTCCAAGGGTCACAAGGAAACTTTTCAAGTTGAGAATATCAGTTATACATGTATGTAAATATTATATGGGTTGATATATGTAAGATCAAGAGCTAAAAGTGTCATCTTAAATCATCAAACTTTTACAAAGTGGCCTAAAACTCATTTTCTTACATAGAAAATTGCCTTCATGATTAGGCATGTTTGAGTGACTTTTAAGTGATCAAGGGTAGGTATAATTATTATAATTGAAGGGGAGGATCCTATACATGCCTCTCCATGCATTTTTTCATTCTTTGTCTTTTTTAATCACATGGAAGAGAGCCATCATCACCTACACTATAGGAAACCTCCTTCTCATGCACCTTACACACTTGTCTTCAAATTTAGATTTATTTATTCATTAAAGTCCATAAAATGTAGTTTTTGACATGTTTTAATACCCTACATGGAATTTTAATAATTATGGGAACCTTAAAATCACTTTACTTAAAGATTTCCTCACTTCTCTCTAGCTTGTTTAATATGCCAGATTTGACTGGCTGAGTTGGAGGACTTATTTGAGACACTTACAAAACATTTAGAGGAATTAAAATTATATGGGGGGTTATCTTAAGTCTAAATATCTCCATACATGTTCTTTTAATCTATTGATACTTCCTACAACTTGTAAAACACACAAAATAGTGAGGAAAATCTTGTTTCTACCTCTATCCATACAATTCCATACAAATAGTTGGAATTTGAGGGATCCTAAGGGAGTCCTATCCAGAATAAAATGGATAATCTAGTCAAAATATTCCATTAAACTATCCTTCCAAGCTCATTTTCTCTATCAGGTCCTAGCTAAGGGTTTAGGAGGATTTTAGCTTGTTTTGAGTCTTAAGCTTGGTTCATAAAACCCTAATGTCCATGTTGCTAACCAATTCCAAAAATTGGTTTTTTAATACCTCCTCAAAATTTTATAAACTTGTCTGGTTCCCATGCATATCCTCAAGAAAGATATGGGCATTGAAACTTGCCCTATAGAGCTCCTCCTTACTTTTTCCTACATTTTGAGTTGGTTTTGGGCTTAAAATTGACCTTTTATGGATTTTTATAAAGTGTTATAGCTTAAACATGTTTTAAATGTCCTAATAATATATTATAATAGGTTAAAATTCATGTATAAGGCCAAAAGTATGGATGACCTTCTCATTGGCCTTAGGCCTAAACCGTGCCTAGTAGGCCTGACTATCCCTTAGAGATTTAGATGATATTTAGCAGTTTTACTTACATATAAATATCCTATACACTTTTTTATTGTCACCATATACATGATCCAACTCATTATAATTTTCATTCCATATTGTAAATGAGAGTTGCTCACCATTTTCCCTTTAGACCTTGACTTTGCCTATTAGGTCTAACTATAAACCTAGGAGTCTAAACCACCATGTTTGGTTTCATACTCTTTTCAAGTGATATTATGATTTTCCTAGGTGTGATTCAACTTCACAAACTCACTTTAAGTGTCTCATTTCCCTCTAGTCTATTATCTCTTCTCTTTTAAAAGAGAATACATGGTTTTATGCAAGGGGAAAGTGTCCCCTATATGAGACAAAATAGGGGGTACTTCCCATATTTTTATAACAAAATATATACTTATATTGGATTCCTCAAGTCATATACATTATATTTACCAATTTTTAACACTTGGTAAGGCTTCTACACCCTCTAATCTCCTCTATTTCAAAAATAGACTTCTTGGAATGCAATTGTCTACAAGATTCTCATATAAATTGTGTTTTGCTTACTTTGAGATTTTATTTTGATTATTTATATATAATTTTAGTTTTAAAAAGTTTTTTTTACTTTTATTTATATTTTACAACCTTAAATCATACCCTAAACCTTCATAAGGTCTTCACATACCTTGAACTAGTCAAGCTTGAGTGCACCTTGTTATCTATATCCCTGTTTGGGGTCTCTTAAAGATGTTTGTATATGGAATATACCTAAAAAAGGTATTTAATCCTAATATAAGTATATTTAAATCATTTTTTACCTATTTTTATTCACACTTATGCAATTTAAGTATCAAAATCTCATTTTCCTAGCTGGTTGTCTGAGACAATCATAACTGACTATGTAAGAGTCTTTTTAAGGTCCTGTAGGTTATCTTGCCATTGATTGTATATTATTAATTTCATAATTACCCTCATTAATTTTCTCATGATTTTTCCTAAACTTTTAACCTTTACCCAACTTCTTATATGCACCCTTTTCCCAAACTAGGTACCTTGTTGTAGGTTGACTGAGACCTCTATTTCTAGGCCTACCTATAGGTTGATTTTACATTATGAGACCTTGAGTTAGAGGTTCTAGATAATTTTATAGACTCTCAATACCATTATTAATTAATTTTATTCACCTCAATCACTTTTTATCTTGTATATATTTCAAAGAATTTCCTTTACTAGCTTTCTACCTGCCTACTATAGGTTGATGTCCCAAGGCCTATGTACGGATACGACATGTACTTGGAGGTCTAAAACACACCCTCTCACCTCATTATAATTATATAATATCATATTATGTTCCATGAAACTCATTAAACCCTTAAATTATGGAAACATTTCTCAATTTGCAACATGGGTGAAAAAGGTCCTTCTTTTGGTCTAAACCTGTAGATAACATTGAAAGAATTCAATATTTTTTAGGCTCTTTTAGACTTTGAAAATATTATCCTCCACTACTTTTTATCTCTTCTAACCTATCATGGATCCTATCCTATGATATTTATATAATAATATTTAATTAATAATTATCAAAGGTCAATAAGACATTATCATATGTTATTCACAAAAGGGAGTGGTTCTCTATTTTGCTCCTTTAGAGATAAGAGACCTGAAATAGTCATTGGGCCTTAAGGAGGTTCTCAATTCTTGTTTGCCTAACTCTCATTTAAAAATAATTTTTACATGATATTCAACATATGTTATTATTTAAAAAATATCCAACATTTGTTTCAAAAAATTTAGTATGACATCTTATCAAATGTTCATTTCAAATCTTAGAAAAATTCTAACATTAATAATTTTTGTAATAATGATTATTTTATTTTGGATAATGCTTGTCAAGAAGAGTTATAGGTTTACAAGACATTCTTATGACAATACATTCTCTCTGAGGGATAGATTATAAAATTCATTTCCATATCATCATTTATACTTTTAACATAGCACACAAAATTTTCCTTATCCAAATGGATTAATATTTGAAATATGACATACATTTCATCAAAAAAAATTATGGCCCAAAGATCAACTATACAATAACTATAAACAAATTACTTTTAATTATATATGTTATTAATCATTTTTTTCCATTATTAGATTACATGTTCTTGTGCATATTGATTATCCAACCATTTGGTATCTCATGCACAAACTAAATATTAATGGATAAATTATTTTATAATTTGTATTACTAAAATAATTCAATATTACCATCCTAGACCAACCTAAAATAGATGATTTCATTATTAATTTTATTTCATAGCTAACTTCTCATGAACAAATTATGCAAGTGGTTGATGAACATATTTTTTACTTATATGAAAACTCTTATCTTTTCTAACATATTGGTTAGAAGAAATTCTTCCCAAATTTTCTCTTTGTTAAAGATATACAACCACTTATACCTATCAATGTGATCAATGATAGCATCTGTGGAAACCTGGACACTCTGATAAACTCTATTCAGTAAATTCATATCACTTAAAGGTCACTCAAAAATTAAGAATCATGTTGTATGATGGGATCACTAAAACAAGGATATTTCCACTATAATTCTAGACATTGCTTCATGATTTCATGAAAACCAAGATGAAATTTAGTTTATAAGGCTCTTAGTTGATTAGATGTTAGATAATGATATCAAAATAAGAAGAAATTTAGGTGTATACTCAAGCCTTTTATTTATTTTGAGGTTATAAAGGCTATGGTAAAACCTCTTCTTAAATTTTCATCGTGTCATAATTTATCTAGAAAATTTTTAAAAAAATAATAATGAAAACCCTTGATAATTATTGATGGTCTTGGTTAAAAAACTTATTTTATAGATGAACAATTATTGAAGAAATAACCTTGATTGGAAAATTAACTTATTGGATAAGGGAAAAATATTAAAAATAAATCAATAATGAAAACACTTTGACATTTTTGATAGTCTTGGCTATAAAACCATATTGTTATCTAACCAAGTACTGAATAAAAATATTAGATTGGAAAACCAACTTGATGGCTAATCAAGTGGAAAATATTAAGAAAAATTAATCAATAGATCAATCTACCATGTATTTTTAATTTGTACTTATCTCTAAATTTTTTTGACACAATTCCTTTAGTTTTAGGCCTCTACTTAATTTTAATATTTTTTTACAAGGATATAGGCTATCCTACCATTGTTATGTGTCCTATTTTTGAAATTCAAATAAACACCACTACATATTTATAGATGCATAATTTTAAAGGTTTGTGGGATGTATGCTCTTCATTTTTCATCTTTTAATCTCCCACCTACCCTACTATTGATTGATTCCACATATTATATGGTTTTATATCCATACTCTACTTATGTTTATATAGTCCTCACTTAGAATATTTTATGAAGGTCACAAATTTCCACACCTTTAGACACTACTATATTATTATCATTTTATAATCACTCTTGCATTTTTAATCCTATAACCACTACCACCAGCTTGTAACAACTCTTGTTACCTTAAAATGTTCATCTTTTCTATCAACGTTTAATCTTTGTTGATGTATAATACATTTAGAGATCCTATTGTATTTTCATACTTATTAAAAGTTGGTTACTACACCATTGGTTTTTTTTTACTTTGTGTCCATTCAAATACATATCCCCAAAAAAATCACAAGAGTCCTATCATAATTCCACAAGTTCTTGCTCTCACAGACTCTAATATCCTTTATTTAATCTCTTCATCATCCTAATTTTTCCACTCCTCATTCAAGATGCTTGTATAATGATTTCATTTGTTGGCGACACTAATTAGAGGTCTACATGATACCATTTCAACTAACCTACTACCCATATTTTCTAAGACATTATTTTTATATTAGTAAAACATTACAATTTTAGGTAATTATATTTTTATCTAAATTTAATTTATAATCTTAATATTAAAATATTCAATTATGTCAATTAATCCAATCCCAATAGATAGATGTCATACTCTCTCAACTCTCTTTTGTATCATTAAAATTACCATGAAACATTCCATCCCTTCACATCACCATCCATCTATCATGAATTCCTTCTCATAAATTTATGTAATTTTACTTTTCATTTATATATTAAATTTTAATATTAATATGAAACTATGTCAATTAAGCCACTTCCAATAATTAGATGTCATATTCCCTTAGTTCTATTTTATATCACTTGACTTACCTTGAAACATTATATCCCTTCACATCACCATCCATCTATCATGAATGCCTTCTCATAACTTTATACATTTTCACCTTACACATTCCATCACCCACCTTTCTATCTTTTATTGTTCTAAAGTAAATAATTTTATTTAATTATCAAACTCACCTAACATCCTAGACACTACCATTTTATTTCACCTCAATCCACTTGAGACAAGTGTCAAGCCTAATTCAGGGTGAGCAAAGGTCAATAAATAGTATTCCAATTGAAAAAAAGTTCTAAGCCTGAGTTTAACAAATAGTATTTATTTCCTTGGATGAAATGTCACTAATATTTTCATAATAATATTAATCTTAAGTGGCATGTAAGTAACATTCCAAATGTGCCCCACATATCTTTTTAGGTTATTATAAATTCATTTCCATAACCCAAGTTTAGCTACTACATGGATAATAAATAGATTTATCATAGTGATGGGAGGAAATACAGTAAGGCAAGTACCCTTTTATCATTCATTCCTAATGAAAATTCCAAAAATTAAATATACCTTTGAGAATTTTGGTTGGTTATCTTTATTCCATAAATTCTCAAGATTTAATGAAAGAATAAAAATTTAATTTTACCAATCTCTTTGAGGTAATACTACCAGATTAAAGGAATTAAAAATTGTTTTGACATAATAATTTATTAAAGAGGCTATTTATATTTTAGAAATAATGATAACATGGTCTCCAAGTAAGCCTAATGTGTTATAATCAAGAAATCAATTCTAACAAATAGGGGAGGTACCCATAGTCTCTACTTAAAGAATTGATTGAGTATCACTATCTTCATCGTGGGATGCATTAGCATTCATAATTATGAGGTATATTACTTGTAATGGTATGTACACATTACTTAAAACTCATAATTTTAAAATTTTGATCCATTTGAGACATGATATTCATATTAACATGCCTAATCTTTTTAAAAACTTATTAAGAAAAATGGTTTAAATTTTTTAAAGAAGAACATCAAAGGCACTAGATCATCATTGTTTGATAAAATTCATAGTTAAGAAAGTATTATATAATAAATTATCATTGTAATAATTTTTTTATACATCCTACACTCATCCATAGGTTATTTCTTCCAAACATAGCCAAACAAAAATAAAAAAGAAAGAACCTCCATTCCATAAGAGGTCACAAAAGGATTTTGTATTTAAATGACATCCCAAACCATTGGCTAGAAAAATTATGATGCTTATGGAAATAAATGAAGGAGACTCATTTTAATTTATGGACAAGGAATAACCCCATATAATTTTAGACTCAGATAATGAAATCTCACATGTATGAACTAGTAGTAGAGGATAGAGAGATAATTTTTAATAAGGAAAAAGGATTTTAGAAGTCTTTTTATCCAAGGTTCCTAGTATGGTTTCATGAGGACATGTAATAGGTTAAGTTTGGGTGAGTGATGAGGCAAATATATATCACTCATATCACATATTATTATCTTAAAATCCTCTTTCATTTGATCTTTTTTATAACCCTCACCTGTGCATGTGTTTATAATATTATAGACTTTGTCCATGTTGAATATATTTATTATTCTAAATAAAACAATATGATTTATAGATAAAATAGTATGGTTAAATTATTTTTTCATTTTTTACTACTAAACGAAAGTGAATAATGAAAAATATACTTCTTTTAATGTGTGTTATACCCACATCTATGAAGGATAAAATATCCATTTATTTTTTTGACAACCCACAACAATTGGTTGTGTATGCATAGAAACTAAGTGAGATATGCTTATAAATTGAGTGAAATACCATTAGTAACTATTTTAACTAACTATAATAATGTACATAGCATTATTATTCACCTGTATCAACTGGGCACCACTCAAAAAAAAATCATATGCTTTTGAGTTCTTGATGATTAGATGACAGTTTTGAGCAATTAAATCCCATGATTTGAGGATTGTGATGGTTACTTTTTTAGGAAAAGGAGATTTAAAATTCATAGTATTCCTCCTTTATTAGACCATCTATATTAAGTGGATAAAATAAATGAATTTTTTTCTTGTACTTCATATTTATTCTCTTCTAGTTGATACCTAAACTTTGTTGTAACATCTTATTCTCCCAAGATCTATTTTTATTCCTTTCTACTCATTTAGCATAGTTGTTTAGGATGGTTTTATTCTATGAATAACTATATATTCATGGTTAAAACCTATATTACTGGTACATATAAATAAATTTTTATTTATTTATTTAATAAATAAGTTACAAGTTGAAGTAGGTTAGTAGTGAAGTTTAATTCAATTAGGAACTTAGATCAGATTATTATTTTAGTCTAACTTATAATCAGACTATAATGTAATTGTGGAAATTTTGTTTGATGCTAAATTTTAATTAATAATATTTTATTTGATAGAATCCTATCTTGATCAAGGAGGGGATTCAAGCTCTAGTCCAATAAAGTTAGGGCCTACTCACAAGTATTTGGTGATCAAATATCCCATTTGTTAGTAAGTTTATTATTGATATGTTTTCATTTCACTTTATTTCATTCATGTAAGTGTTTGTATATTTTGATTCCACTTTGTATGTGAATATTAAAAACATATATTATAATTTAAATTATTTTAGTTTAATTTCATGTACTTTCCTTTCATGTCATTTACTTCATGCAATTGTGTTTACTTTCTAGTAAGTGTGAGTTAGCCTTCTCAGTATTCCACGTAGTTTAGTGTTGCATGTACAAACCAAACTCAATACAAAGTTATATGTCCTTAGGTTTAAAATTAAATTAAGGATTATGTATGTTATGGTTTGGGGGATAATTCCTAGGGTATATCCTCACAAATTATAGGATGAATACTCAAGCTAGTTTATAATAATATATTGTATCTTCTCTACACTACGAGCTAGTCATTTTGGATTCTATTGTGCTAAATATCACTAATAAACTCTAAAATCATAAGTTAAATGACCTAAAACCTTATAAAACTTATAATTTGGATCTTATTATAGGGTGGGTGGGTATGGCATTGTATCCAACCTATGTGGAGGAACATAATAAGGTTTATTTTTAAACTCAATGAATAAGTCATCATTATCAAATGGAGCATTAATAAGTGATCATGTAATAGATTGAGTCTCCACATGATTAAAATTAGTAGAAACTAGTCATGTGAGTATATCTAACAAATCTAAAGGAATAGAACTTGAATATTTAAAAATATAGTGAAATAATAAGGTTTGGTCATATATCAATCGTCAAGCATGCTTTTAATAGGATTACAAATAAATAGAACTACATGTGAAGTAAAATTCAAAACTAATTCTATCTTAGACCTATCAACATCAAATAAATAAGTAATGATGTCAATTAAGTCAAAGGGGGAATGAGTTATAGGTCAAACAATGTTAACTAAATTAACACTAGAAGAAAATGAGGATTTCTTATTAGAACACTGAAGGCAAGAATGGTAACAAAATATTTGTGCATCCTTGGCTTGGGCATAGATTAATAATTATGGGTATTATAAGGTGTAACCATAATCATAATCAATACTGGTGAGATATACATTAGTTTATTTAATCACTATGTCACTAGAAGATGTATGGGAAATAGACCTCTAAAGAATAACCATAGAAGTAAGAAACTCATC
Source organism: Torreya grandis (assembly GCA_037957365.1). Lineage (NCBI taxonomy): Eukaryota > Viridiplantae > Streptophyta > Pinopsida > Cupressales > Taxaceae > Torreya > Torreya grandis. The sequence goes on along the minus strand of JARHVA010001165.1, from coordinate 3,409,075 downwards.
AATTGGCTTATTGCAATAATGGGGTCATAAGGTAGGTGAAAATTGATCTATGATTCTAGAAGGACACTATAATGTTTTTATTTTCAAACTAATTTTATCTACATAATCATCATTATAATTAACGATATTAAGTGGCATTTTTTCCACAACATTTAGGTACTATTATGGCCTTGGTTGGATTTGACGGGATAGTTTAAACCATGATACTCATGAAATGGTATGTTAGGTAGAGGTTTAAGGGTTGGGATTTTATATAAATCACATCCTTATAATTTTTCATAATTACAAGGGTTGGTATCACCTTGTACCTTATAAAATACACTCATATAATGAAAATTCATGCATTGGTATGTGGAAGAGGCCACAACACTCATATGATGAGTCTAAGGGTGACCAAGTAAAATTTATAAGATATATGAAATTTGAATATTATGACCTTAACTCTAATATTAATGATGGTTCCATGTGTAGACACCTAAATTACATTTAGTGTTGAAATGCACCTAAAACCTATTAATTTATCTTCCTAAATTTGAATTATAAACCAAGACATCTCCCTCCTTGTTCAAATTATTTAATAAATCAAATTTAATCAATCATGAACACTTTTAATCCAAAATGAATCATTAAATTTAGATTTTACACCTCCCCAACATCTTCCACCTTTATATCCCTCACATGTTGACTCATCCCAACCAATTCCACAAATTCATCAATTACCCTTGAGTTGTCAAATAGTTTAACCCATTCTTTGTGACTCAGTGAACCATCTCCATCTTTCTCTCAACCATTTGAAATGGTCATCATCCTCATAGATGAGGACTCCTTAGATACTGTAGATTATTTGGATAATTTTAAATATTCAAATAATCTTCCATTACTCGATCTTACTTCGAAAAATCTATAAATAGGCATGAAATCCATCACTTTCATCATCTTGACTTATGCTAATAAAGTGATATAAAATTTACAAGTGAATAAAATCCATAATAAATCATTTGTGTATCAAAACACCACCTATTTTACACTATATTATAAGAGTGAGCAACCACAATTCAAAGAGAACTAATCAAATTCACATCGTAATGGAAGAACCTTTTTTTGTACTTAGGTATAAGTTTGTGTTGTTTATTTTTTTTTTAGCTCTATCTTAGGTTGAGTTAGTTTAGATTAATATTTCATAGTTTAATTTATATTTCTATATTTCCTTCAATAAATTTTGGCATGCCTAGTAGAACTTTTCCTCATCTTTTTTATCTCATAATCATCATAGGTTCATTTAGAAGCATTTTTCAATTGATTCTTGTGTTTTTATTTTGCATATGCAATTAGTCTTGGTCTTATAAGTGATGTTTGAAGTTTTAGGTCATTTTATAGATTTTTTAAGTTCTATTGTGCATTTTTTCTACATAACTACAAATTTAGAGAGTCTAATAGTGAAATTACAATAGAGAATTACAAAATCATTATTTTCCCTCATTTTATAGTATTTTTCATAATTTTGTTCTTTCCAACATCTTTCTAATTTATTTTTACTTATGTCTATGTTTTATATTTTTTGTAACTCTTTTTTTTAGGTTAAATATGAAATCAATGTGTTCAACAGTGAAATCATGGTATTTAACTATGAAATTGATCTAATTATCTACAAAATCATTTTGAAAATGTGAAATTGTTCCCTGTGTCTTTTCTATCTTTTATATGTTTTTGTGAATTTGTTTAGGTTAACTATAAAATCATCATTATTAAATTTTAAATCATCATTTTAAACTATGAAATCAAAGACTGTAATAGTGAATTTGATGAGTATAGTTATGAAATCATTTTAAAACTATGATTTCATTCTCTATGTTTTTCCTACATTCTATCTTTTTTTAATCACCCAGTAACAATTTCACATTTCTTCTTGAATGTGTATTTGTGAATTTGTAAAAAAGGATTATTTTTCTCTTATTTTTGTGGTTTTTTCTTAATTTGTTTCAAGTTGCCTTGAATCTAATCCAAAACAAAATTTCTAATAAATTATTTACTAGACACTAGTCAAAGAAAAATTACAAAAAATCTAAAACAAAACCAAAATATTTTTATTTTTGTTACTATAATTTTATTTTAGTTTTCATTTTCATTTCTAGTGATTATCTCACACTTGTTTTTTTTGAGTTAATTCATTTCTATTTTCTAGCATTTTATTTATGTTATGAAATTGTATATGTTCTTCCCTTGGCATCACATTGGTGATGATACTCAAGAATAAAAATTAAGTTCACAAATTTTGTGTTACCTAAGTTCTGATTGTGTGTATTTTATTCCCTTGGAATCACATTGATGATGATACCTTAAGAATCAAAGACAAGAATTAAATTTTTATTTCTTTTTCTAGGGGATCTACTGACCATAGATTTCACTACCATGTAGTAGGCCAAATCTATGTACCAACAAGGTATATAAATTGAGATACAACTATTTAAATGGCCTAATAATTTATGTGTTTTAATCACACCATGATGTGAGGGGTTTTTATACTCTAATACCTAGGGTTTTAATAGTTGCCTTGAAATATGATTTTATCAATTGTCAACACACTAATACCCCTATGGTTGTGTTAGGCACATTGGGACAATACCCAATAATGTGTGTCCACTCAATATATTTCTTCCATGTAATTGGGCCTCAATATACTAAAAGTTATATCAAATGACTCCCTTTTAGATAAGCTTGTGAAACCTTTAAGCCTAGGAAAGTATATTTGTTATTTGACTTCGGTGCATTGGTTAGTGGTTAGCATAGAGAATTTACCTTCTATACCCAATTGAAACCAAACTTAGTGGGATATGGGAATGATAGGATCCTTCATGGTTATTTCCTTGAAATACTATTCCACGACTGAGAGCATGGACAAGTAAGTGACATCGAAAGGCTCAAAAGTTATTCATGACCTTAATCCTAGATATTCACCTTTTTATGCATTTGTGTGATTATTTAAAATAGGACTTTGTTTATTTTTTCCTTGTGATTTAACATGTTTTACATTATCCTTGATTTAAAATTAATTTATTTTGGGTCTTAAAGTTATCGAAAACATCTTAAAATCATAATTTCCCAAAACTTATAAGGAGTTAGTTAGAAATCAAAATTTTTAGTCATTTTGGTTCTTATTCTTAGTTTAGTTTTTCATTTATTTTATTCAAGTCCTTTTTCCCTATCTATGTCACCTATCATAATTCAAATGGACATGATTAATAATCCTAATGCAATGTTTGTGCCATTTGGAAATGACCCTTTTCAATTTGGAAACCAAGATCATCATGTGGAAGTACATGAAATTATTGAAAAGGAAGAATAAGGATGAGGGGATTACCAAGATGAGGGTATCCCCAAATATATCTTACCTCCTCACTCCTTTGAATAATACATAATTTACAATAAAAATGAAGTCTTGATTTAATCTTTAGGCTTATGATCAAAATTCCCACCTAATTTTGATGTATAAAATTTGTAATACTTGATTGTAATTAAAGTGATTTCACCTTGCATTTTTAATCAATATACATCACAATTCTCTTTAGAGGGTATCAATGCCCTCATAGGATCCTCAAACCCCAATCCCCAAGTTTCTCAAGGCAAATGGAAATCTATCCTCCATGATAAATCCTCTCAATCAAGTCATGGGTTTTCTATGAAAACACATGCACACCATGTCAACCAAGGGATTATGCATATCCAATCACATGAAACAAATAATACTTTTATTAATCCATATCCTATCCATCCTAATGTGGGTTTGAATATAAATTTTCTTTCACATATCAATCCAATAAATTTGAGTTTTGATATGCATTCAAAATCACCAATCATAAATCTAACCAACCAAATCTTGAATATTCATTAAATTTTTCCAATCATACATTAAAACAATCCAAACTTGAATATAAATTTAATTTTAACCAATCCAAATCTGATCACATTGAATTTAAATGTGCATTTAAGTCCACAAGTCCATGATCAAATCAATCCAAGTTTGAATCTTCATTCAAACTCACAAATTAACCTAAATTAGAGCCTCCAAGGCTCACTAATCATTACCAATCTAAATCAAAATCAGAGATTGAATCATCATTCTAGATTACCAATCTAACCATCCAATCCAATCTTGAGAATTATTTCACATATGCTCAAAATCATAATCTAAACAATGGTTTATAAAATCAATTTTCTCATCCTAGAATACTCTTAGATCATTTTCATCCAATCCAAACATAACCCCACCTATTGTTAACTCCAATCCAAACCCTTCCTTTAAATCTAACACCCATGCTAACCATATTAATATCTCACATCCAAACCAAAACTTAAACCCAACTAATTCAAACAACCCTAACCTTAACACAAACCTTAACCCAAATAACTTAAACTTAAACATAAATCCTAACTTTAACCCAAAATAAAACCAACTTCACCCAAGTCAAACCAACTCCAACTTAAACATGAGTTCTAACCCATCCAACTTGAACTATAACATGTATCCACAACAAGTCAATCCCAACTTGTTCAACCAATACAATTTTAGTTATAATACTAACCCAAACCCCACAAATTTTAGCACCAATCTTACACCAACAAACCTTAACTTTAACATAAACCCAAATCAACAAAACCCAAACATTCACTTTACAAGTAATCCCAATCCAATAACATCAATATTTAATCCTAATCCAACAAACCTTGGTTTTAACGCTAATCCAAATCCACAAACCTTGGTTTTAATGTTAATCCCAACCCATTTACAAATCCACAAAACATTAACTTTTCCAACCAACCTCCTAATAACTTCAACCCACCACCTAATCAATTTACACAAAATCAAACCAACATAAATTCCTTCATAGGCCAACCATCCAACTTTAATAATTCAACAAGTCAAATGAACCAACTATCTCCATATTTTATACAATAATTCCAAAACATTAAAGATAGGGTTAAAGGCTTACAAGATAGTTCTTATTCAAGGAAAAAAAATTAAATTCAAGGAAATTTTTTCAAACCCTAATGACTTAATTACCATGACAACACATTTTCCTAATTACTTTGACCTCCCAAATTTTGAAAAATATAAAGGTAAAGGATATCCTAAAAAACACATTATAGTATTCTATCATGCATATGGGGAAGTTACTTATAACAATGAGTATATGTAATGATTATTTCCCTGAAGTCTTGGGGGTCAAGCCTTTGAAAGGTTTTCATGCCTTCCTAAAGGATCGATCTTACTTTTTGAGGACCTTATTGAGAATTTTTTTTGTCATTTTTCTTAAAATATTAAAAATTATTTGACCAAATTAGACTTACACAACACTAAACAATGTAATGGTGAAACCTTTGCTTCCTTCTTAAAATGATGGCAAGCAGTGGCAAGTCATTTTACATGGTCATTTCCCAAAACTAAACCTATGGATATATTTATGAACAATCTCAACTCAGACTTGGGATATCACTTATTACTCCTTTTCCCAAAGTCATTTGATGAAATTAATTAAAAGGAGGTCCAACTTGAAAGAATGTTAGTCAATTAAGGTGTGATCAAGATATTTAAACCTAAAAACAATTCCTCTAAACCAACTAAAAAACCTAAGTTCTTTAAAAATAATAAAAACATTATTGGAGATGGTGTGAATAATGTTAAACAAATCTTAAACCCATAAAATCAACAAAAAAACTCACACCTAAACTATTAATAATGTAAGTATTCTATTGTACCCAACATCCCCTTTTCTTTAAGGAGAAATGGGGATCCACTTTTTCAATTTCTAGTCTTAATATTTAGTCTTTTTTCTCATATATTTTTATGTAAACTATGGAAAATCTAAGGCATTTCACTTTTTAATATTGGCATTGTGTTTTATGAGACTAAATTTGGTATGCAAAGATGAGTTCTTTGGGTTTATGTTCTTCAGGATAATTCTTTCATCCCTCATGCAAATTATCTTTTTAGATTTTGTGTTTTGGGTATTTCTTGACCTTATGTTCTTTTCAGGCTTATTAGGGCTTATTTTTTAGGAATCCTAATTTTGTCAAGGAAATTATTGCAAACATTTTGTCCAAAATAATTTTCCTAAAGGAATTCAGCCTATGGACTCAACCTTAAGGAAATTTTGGACCACATACACTTTTCCTAAAACAAATGACCTAATAGATTACCCATTTTGACCCTATCCAGCCTACCCTTCAAAACTATTTAAATGTCCCTTAATCATATGAAATTACCCTTTGAGAAGTTAAAAAGTGCCCTTCAGCCTTCGTAAAGTAGACCCTTCGGGCAAACATTTGCCCTGAAATAGATCCTTCAAATCCCATCCTCATATCCTTTAAGACTTCTAAACATACCCTTTAGGCTTGTTGAAAATTAATTTGCCTTATGAATTTCCCTTAGTCCTTAGCTAAACTAGCCACTTAACCCCTTTTCCAAAACCCCTTTTCTGACCACTTCTTTTGGGGCACATACCCTTCAGGTTTTATGTAGTAGACCCTTTGAGACTTTTATTTCAAACCCCTTACCCTATGGGACTTATCCTTTGGTATATTTCTATTCACCTTTTACCCTAACAAAGTGACCTTTAGCCTTTATGTTTTGGACCTCTTGCTACAAACTTACCCTACCGGTTTGGTTAAACCCACCTTTCAATATATTTGTCCCAAGCCATGTGCCCTTTTTAAAGTGGCCACATACCCTTTAGATCTTTTAAAGAAGACCTTTTAGCCTTTGTGGAAGTATCCATGTGCCATTTCCCTTATCTATACATACCCTTCAAGACTTTTATCTTGATCCTTTTATCCTCTAGCCAATTCCTTCGAACATTATGTCTGAAAGAATATAGACCCTTCAGACCCAATGCACATACCCTTAGATTTTGGTAAAAATTACCCTTCAAGACTTTTGAAATTACCATTAGACATACAAAAATTACTGTTTAGAGATCAAATTTTCCTTTCATCCCTCCTATACCTACCCTTCAAGACATTTGAAAGGACCTATAGCTGTATGGAAGTACCCTTCAGGGATTGTAAAGTAGACCCTTCAAGATTTATGTCATAGATAAAGTTCCCTATGAAGTGGACCATTTCGATCAAAATTACCCTTCAGGGAAATTTAAAATTCCCCTTAAACCTTGAAATAGTCCTTAAAAATAATTATTATAGGAATTATGCCTAATAAAGTGATTCCCTCAAGATAATTACTATGAACACTTTGTCTGAAACAATTCCCTCGAAGGAATTATCCATGAACATTGATTCAAAATCACTTTTATAATGTACACCCTAAGTACTTAATCATTAGGAACATTACTAAATCTCATCATACTTATTTAGTATAAAATCAAAAATACTTCCTACTAATATTTTTAAGACCTCTGCCAACCTGGACTAACAGATTTAAAATTATATGTGAAATGAAAGCTAAGGTGAACATTGCACATTTATGTTGCAAAAATTAGTATTCAATACATGATTCTATATAGACAATCTGATAAATTTAAAAGTCATCATTTGTCATTTGATATAACTTGTATTCAAAGTCTTTTTCTATCTTTTTGTGATAAAGAGCCCTAGTTTTTACTTTAAAAAGTACACAAAAAATAATAATCAAACTAGAGCTAAGATTATTTACACTAACATACATGCATATATAACATGTAGTGTGCAGAGTAAGAGAAGTATATTGAAAGAAATTTTAAGTATCCTAGAGTATGCATCAATGGCTTCTACATCAAAAAAATTCTAAGGAATGAAACCACCATCCACATTTTTAATTAAAGATTATATAAAGTTTAAGGACATTGTCTTCAACGTGGTGATATTTGAAGATAAGTATCAAAATTATTCACAAATTTGGGATTGCATCAATTAAATGGATGCATTTTCACTTGAAGATGAAATTACATTAGCAAATAGGTTTTTTTTCAAGGAATTACTAGCATATAAATGCCAAACATTATACTTCATTTTAGTCAAACCAAAAGTTATGCCTTGCATAGACCTTCTCAGGGATTTGTTCTTTTCAAGCAAGATATTGTACGATGCTTTCTTACTTTATTCTCATGGTGATACGGTGGTCACATTCATCTCTATAAGTGATTTTAATATTTATTTATCTCTCAGCATACTAAATGCTTAATTTGACAAGCACACTTTGGTATGATTCAATGAAGAAACTTTAATCAAAAGGGTGTTATCATCATGGCATGTCCCCAACTGAACAATCACATAAAAGGTGAAGAAGCCAAAGGGATAAATTCTAATAGATAAGTTTAGAATGGGAATATGTATTGGTATGCCTTTTCTCAATAGATTATATAGTATGCCCAACATCCATTTTGTGAATTTAGAGTGGGTACCATTGTTATATATGATGATATCACATGATGTCACTTATGCCTTGGGAGAAATAATTAATTTAAGATTGAGGGAACAAATTATGAATAATGATAAGTATCCCACCCCTATAGGATATTTTTACATGATGTCATATTTAGTGGATGCATTCATGGGCATGTACTATAAAGACTTGGGAAAATTATAAATTCCTACCATAGATTGCATGAAGAATAAAAATTTTGATTACTACAAGTTCATGCACATATATGATTACACTAAGTATATAGTCAATATATATGAGGATGTCTACCCGTAGGTATGGAAATCCATGCATGGCTCATCTATGCCTTGACTTGGGAAGAATATTTTGAATAATTTGGATGGGAAAGGAGATTACTTCTTCTATCCAAATTTTAATATTATTATGGTCTAGGGAAATAAATTCAAGACCTTATATCTCCTAAAATATGTACCGAATAAATTGGCTAAATAATAGATTGATTTCTAGCTATGGAATAACATTGAAGAATATTTGGTTAGGTAAAGGAAAGCCTTATACTATGGTCATCTGATCACCATCGGTAGGATGACCTGCATAATGAGAAATCATCTTGGAGAAGTGGGTGGAAAATGACACTACTATGGCTTCCCCATACTTATAGGTAAATACTAGGATCCACATGGGATGATCCAAAAACATATTCATGGGTTTAATATCCCTTAATGCCACTAGCCTTATGACTATGATTTTTTTATGAATGAAAAGTCATATGCAAATGCATTGGATCAAGAAAATATTATCTAGTTATAAGAGGATCATTTGAGAATGATCCAAGCTGACCCTACCATCTCCATAAAGGAGTTGGATAGCATAAAATCACTCTTTAAAGAATGGAAGCATTCAAAATTTTATAAGGGAACTTTAAGAGAATAAGAAGCTTCCTCCTCCCAAGTACTTCCTCTAAAATTAAAATTGAAAATAGTAAAGAGAGTGCCCAAGATACCTAAGCCCAATACTCAAGGAGGAGGACAAAGAGGATATCCCATCAGCTTGGATTTTGATGAGGAAGGAGATAAAGTGTAAGACATGCATGTTGTAAGTTATGGTCCAGTTCCTATGGCTATCCCCTAGGTATCTATTATTTCATCTAGGGAATTATCTACTTCACAAGTAGTAGCATCCATCTCCCAGGGCTCTCCCACACAAGGAAAGACCCATTTAGTCTACACAAGGAATCTAAAGACTCCCACTTGTAGCCTATAGTACATGCATCTCAAGGCTTGCCTATTCCACATTCAAGTTCATAATTAGAAAGAGGTGATGTGGTGTTTAATAAGTACCTAGAGGATGATTTTGATTAAGAAGATGAGTTAGAGATGGCCAAGGCCATGAGTCTCCAAGTTGACCTAATAGAGATTCACCTCCAAGGTACTTAGACCTTTTCAAGTTTTCCTTTGTCTTTAATTTCTATTATTGATCAAGTCCTAGTATTTTTTGTGTAAGTTCCCATGTCCACTACATATACCCCCTTCATTCTTTCTACCTCTACATCTACTCCTTCCATTTCTACCAACACCATTGATCCCTCCATTATCACATTCACACCACTTCCTATGGATATTTCCTTTGTACCTATTAGCACTTTTACTATGAGGATCCTCAAGAAAAATAAAGCATCTGAGAAAGTCTAAATTTCTCTTGCCACCCCTTAGCTCTATGTTTAATCACCACAAGTTTCCATTCCACTCCCTACCACCACTTTCACAAAATAGACCATAATCACAAGTACTAGCAAGGGATGGAAGGCTAAGCCTTAAGTAGTTTTATTCCACCCACTCCCTCAATTTAGAGGAGTGGATTGGCCTAAAATAATTTGGCCTTCCTTACCTAATGTTTTCACAAAGGCCAATAAGAAATAGAAGAAATTAGAAGAGGATGTTAAGGATGAGGTTGTGGTCACAACCACTAATACATCCAATCTAAACATTCTACCCTTGGAAATGGATTTGAGAAGTTATACTTCTCAAATGTAAAGTTACAAGATCACTAAGCTTCCCTCTGTGTCCACTCTATTTGATCTTCCAATTAGTACTATCTAAAGGGTGAGGATGAGGAAGCTTAAAGATGAATAAGGTACAAGAATCATCCTTAATGAATGACAACTAGTGTTTTCCCTCATTAAAAGGTAGAAAAAATAACCAAGATAGTCTATTTATAAGGAAAATATCTCAGACCTAGCTCAAGCACATAAGGATGTTATAGTGGCCATTTATAAAGGCTTTGTGTTAGCTTGATAGGAGCTAGTAGAGGAGGTACAAGACTTATAAGCACAGATTGAGTAGCTTAGGGAATAATCTAAGATAGTGAATATTATTGTAGGTATCAAAGTAGAGGTTCAATAGGCCACATCAAAATGTTATAATTATTTAGAGGCCATGGAATTTATGAAGGATGAGATGGCTCCCCATGTGAACTAAGCAAATCAGTTGTGCAACTCTTTAATTCATAATAGTTCTAAGCTCAAAATGCTAGATGTCTATACATACACCTCTTTATACACCCATCTTGATTTAATGACAATGTTCAAGGCATCTAATGCCTTAAATCTTGTTGTCATATAGCAAGAGGAGGTGAAGGACTATTTGAAAGTAGTTAGGGATTTGATCCTTAAATATCAAGCACATGAATCTCATCTCCTTGAAATTTTGAATGAGTTAAAATCATCTAAGGTAAGATATTCTACTAGTAAATTGATCAATAAAATTAATTTTGATAAAAATTTTAGGAGGTTGTAGAGAACTTCAAATAGAGCATACAAGGTTTGGTAATTGAAGAAATATAATATGAGTTAATCAAAGCATAGAGGAAGGTGACCGAGGTTGATATCTTCAAAAATAAATTCTAGATAACCAAGGATGAACATGTAAGACTCCTTAGACAGACCAAGAGACTTCACAATCCATTATTACTTAACTTAGACATTATCTGATAATATAAATTAAGTAGTGCACAAATTATATGAGGATAATGAGGCAAATAAGAAGCAAGCTTCTAGTGGTGTTGCTATATATTTAATTATTGCTTCCACTTACATGCCTACTAAAGCACATGCAACACTTCAAATAACTTAGCCTTGATAGGCTAAAATGTTATGCATGTATTATTTTTGTAATGGCACACATATACTTAGATTTTATTTGAGATTATCGCAAGTCATTTTAAAATTAACTTTATATTTATGTGTACATGCACACGTTGTATGATTTTGTAAAAGTCAATTTAGTTATTTTTAGTTTTTTTTAATTTTTTCTTATACAGCTTTGGACCGTATTTAGAACTACATGTTCTAAATGCCACATGTAATCATCATACATAGACTTTAAGGATGAGGTAACCCCTTCCCCAAGGTCTATAAATCCCATTATAACCATACTTTATTTTTTAGGTCAAAAAAATTTGGAATACAGAGTAGTGAACCAATTTTGGTCATCAGGAAAAGTGTTATAAGTATTTTCTTTCCAATTTTGTGTTATTAGTTATTATTTCCATGGTTATTTACTATTTCAATAAATATTTAGTGTGATAAAGCTATGAACAAATTATTGATTGCTTTAATTAATATGCTAATCCCAGATGTGCAATAGCTTTTGAATATTGGTGAATGTATTAATTAAATTAGTTAAGATAGATTGAATCATACTTTTAAAAAGTGTACTAGTATTTTCTTGGTGTAGTTTTTTATGTGTGTGATATAGATACCTTAGATAATTCATTAAGACTGAGCCATAATATTTTCTTAAGGGTGTGCAATAGCTAACCTAAAGGAAGCAACTTTTGTCTGAGGCTGGTGAAATTCCTGCATCCATATTTCCCTAGACTTCTTAGCCATATCTGATCACATGTGTGTTATTACTTCTAGAAATAGGCATTAGTTTTAAGGAAACATAAGTATGTCTAGAAATCAACTAGGGAGATAATTTTGAAGACCCATATAGACTTATTTTCTACCCTACCTTACCCTCCTTTTTGAGTTTTGTTATAAAATATTTACCCACCTTATATTAGAAACTAGTCACCCATCCAACTCACTTAGAAATCCAATATTTCTAAGGTCCACACCTCCATCCAAAAACCTTGTCAAAAACTTATGTATTCTATTCTTATTCTATCAATAGATTGAAATAAACCATATACGTGTACCTTATGCTTTGGAGTGGAGTTTAACTCAATTGATATCCTAAAATGTTAGAGGCTACCTCATTTGACTATGGTGTGTATTAAACTCACATCAATAAAATTTCACTGGTGTTAGAAGGAGGGTTAAACCCTTGATAATAGAGGTTATTCTTTGTGTAGATTTGTACTGGAGTTACCCAGGAGAGTGACCTAATATAATTCCTAGGATGGTTTAATAGCTTCACCCTTGATAAGCCATAAGAGACCTTAAGTTGTGCCAGCAACCCTAGTTCAAAATAATCTACCTCTACTAAGAGACTCTTTACCCGTAAGGAAACCTTTGCCTATTAATCATTTAATGGCTCCAAAATAGCATTGGTTAGTTGGATTTTATATTGCCATCCTAGGAGATGTGAATGATTTACCTTATAATCTTGAAAAATAGTTGTCATCTTTCTCTCCCTCAAGACCTAGAACCATAGAAGAGCATATCAAATCTGTTAAAGTCACTTTAAGGTTAATTAATGTAGTTGATGAAGATGTTGTATGTCAAAATTTCCCTTTTAATTTAATGGATGTTGCTTATGATTGGTATTTGAATCTAACCAAAAACTCCATCACCAATTGGGAGTAATTTTAAATGGATTTTCTTGCATAGTTTAGATAGGTCACTAATCCTAGATTGGTATATCAGCATTTCACTAGTATGAAGAGGGATCCCAATGAGCCCATACATGCTTTCAACACAATAAGGAAGAAGATATACAATTGGTTTTCCTAAGGTATAAACCATAACCTATATTAGCATTGGAGATGTACAAGAAAGCATTAGACCCTATCACCATCATGTTCTTTAAGAGAGCACCTATTGCTAATTCTTTGGCATTAGCATTCAAGGAGGATATTAGCATTGATATATAGCTTAAACCACAAAAACTATGGATACCTAACATTAAAAATGGATTTTTAGTGCTTAATCCTATCCCACATGTAAAGTAAAATGTCCTAGCATATAATCAGAATCAATTATACACACTACCAACACTGACATAGATGATGTAACCAAATTCTAGGTACATGAATAATCACATAATAGGTAATAGTTACCAAATAACCAACATGTAGATATGCTTCTTAAATTGTTCTACAAGGTGCATATTCCATAAAAGCCAGATTCTATTCAGAAGATGGTCCAAAAGTTGAGTAACATTTTTTTGAATATGCAACAAAATATGGGCAACACCAATGCCCCAAATGGAAATCATAACACTGGGTTATAGAGATATAATAGGCCTAAAAATAATATGAAGCAACTTGGTAAGCTCCCAAAAATCAACATCGCTAAAATGGCTCTCCCTATTTGGTCTAGGATACACATTATGCCCTAACATGGTGAGCTCAATTACATTGAGTTTTATACAGTGTTTGAGATATTTCATATGGAAGTAACTAGATAGGATCAGATGAATAATCCACTAGAATCTCATTAGTATCCTAGATATTCTAGCACAATCATTTTCTTCGATACTCATGAGTTTCCCTTCCCAAGAGAAGATGACAATGAACTAAAAGATAATATAGATGAAGTTCATGATTTCTAGAAGTTCTAGAGAGATGCATACAATTTAAAGACTAAGTAGCTACTTACCACCTTAACTCCTCCAAATACCATATCAATTCCTCCAAACCCTAAAGTAGACAACAACCCACCCCCTCCAAAAAGGAATGATCAACCATCGAATATAGAAGAATCAAGTAAAAGAGGATACAATATTATGGAAGATATGAAAAATATCAAGGTAAATATAACTCTCCATGAGTTATCCCAAATCAATGAGTAAAAGGAGCTATTATGGAAATCATTACTAGAAAGAACCAAAGTGGTTGTGGACAAAGTGAAGTTTGTTGATACCAACATCATTTACAAAAGTAAACCTAAAGTACCACCATTCCTACTAAATATTATAGCATTTAGTAACAATATTCATAATTATTTCATTGATTCTAGAGCATCTATAATTATTATGCCTACTTTTATATGTAAAAATATTGTTCTTACCCTAAGTCCCTCAAAGAGATTAGTCTCTCAACTAGACAAAATGGTGGTACCAGTAGTGAGAGAACTAAATAATGTGCACATCCAAGTAGCATCAAAACTAAGAGTAAAGATGAATATCAATATCCTTATAGTGGACATACAAGAGGGTTATAGATTATTACTGAGCAGAGAATGGTCCAAAATGCTTTATGGGTATCTTTCCATAGACTTCTCACATATCTGGCTATTGTGGAGGGGATTTACAAACTATATTATAATTGATAGAAAGCCAAGAATAAAATATCCCATCACAAAATACAACATCAAGAATGAATAAGTAAAGTATGACTCTCCCACTTTGGGAATTTTTAATTTTATCACTCACAATCTAGTAAAAACCCAGAACCTAAAGGTTTGAATTAGCTATAGACTTTGCATTTTGATGGAGCTAGGTCTAAGTAAGAATTGGGAATAGGAATTGAGGTTATCAACCCTCAAGGTAATAATTTCTTATCAAATTATAGATTACAGTTTCCATGTACTAAAAATAGAGCTATGTATGAAGCTCTAATTCTAGAATTATAGATTGCACTGAAGAATAATGTAAAGCCAATAAATGTATTTGGTGACTCAGAGTTGGTAGTTCACTAGGTAAGAAATAAATATCAGTGAAAATTGTCATATTTAAATAGATATAAGCATAGAGTGTGTGATTTAATTGAAATATTTTAAGCTTTTAACATAGTATCACTCTTGAGAGAAAAAAATTGGGTCATTAATTCACTAGCTACTGTTGCTACCAATCTTGATCCATTACAAAAGTTTGAGGTAAGTGTTGACCAAATTTTGATCCTAAAGGTCAAAATTGGGTACCCCTATATAAAAATTTTATCTTGAGATCTTTTAGGGGTGACTATCATGTCATAGTGTGAGCTCATATCTCTTTAATGTAATATGAATGTTATTAGCTTTGATCAGTTGATTGTCTAGGTCCTTTTACCTTCTTCGATTCATGTTAAAAGGTCTGAATAGAGTTTAAAGAATAGTTTCAAAGTGATATATCTTGCAGACATAGCAATTATAGAGTAATTTGATCATGTGGATTTGTTCATCTTGGTTCAAAGTTCCTATGTACTAAGTCTGAGGTCCTTCACCAAAGCACAAGCAAAGTTTTTCATGTTCAAAGACTTGCTTTGAATCATTTTTGGACATGGTCATTCAAGCTTAGTCATTCAACTTTAGGTTTTCCTATTCTATACAGATTCATTTGGAGGAGGTGTTTCACACAAAACCCATAGCAAATGTACAACTGTTCTTTCTTTTGGAGTTTTTGTTTTTAGGTTTTTTGTTCAAGTGTTGGAAATTGTCTCAAATATTTTGTCTAAAACAATTTCCTCAAAGGATATCCTTTTTGGGCTATGGGTCAAACATCTTTCAAGAAAATAATTCACGTAATTTATTGAAAAGAATAGTTCAAATGTAGAAGTTCTGAAAGGTGCATCCCAATCTTTCTAAAGGGTACTTTTGAATCAAGGTGCCCTATTCGAAAGTCCAAAGGATTATTTTTCTTAGGAAGTGAACCAAATAGAAAAGTCAAAAAGTACATTTGAAAAAATTTGAAGGGTATTTTCCTTTCGAAAGGTTCATTTTCATTAAATTTGAAGAATCATCTCCAAACACTGAAGGGGCACTTACAACATTTTTTAGGGGAACATGCAACTTTTTTTAAAGGGCATTTCAATCTTTCTAAAGGGTCATTTTCAAGAAGCCAAAAGGTCATTAGATAGCCCAAAGAAATTAATGCTAAAAAAAATTGAAGGATTACTTTCAAGAAAAGTAGCTGAGACAAATATTTTTGAAGGACACCTTTGAAGCCAAGTGCCCTAAATAATTTCCTTGAAAGATATATTTCAAGCAAAAGTGTCCCATGCAGAGGTCCCAAAAGGGTAATTTTCATGATTTAGAAGGTGCTTTCCATAGTTAAAGATCACTTGACAAAGGTCTAAAAGAATTTTAAGTCCAAGAAAAGTGTTTCAAATGAATAAGTAAGGTGAAGGCCCTACAAAAATCAATTTCAAACTACATAAAATAGTCATTGATGTCAAAATACTTGGCAGGACCATGAAAGCAAACATGGAGGTACTAAATGGTTGAATCTTTAGCATCTAGTGCAAATAAAGAAAGAAAAATTGATAGGTTGACGGTTTGAGTCATTACTAGTAGCTGACCGAATCAAAGATCTTCCACAAAATCAACAAACATAGGTGTCTAAAGGATGGCTGGTAGTTAGGAAAAGAATTTTATAATTGTCACCATAATTCCCATTTCCCTTAGTAGTATTATGTGTTGGCTCCTCTATTTTCAATTTTTAATGCTCATAGATTATTTTTGATAGAAACCATTTCTAGTGTCAATTCTGAAGGTCTTATGCCACTTTTCACCATTCTTATGACTAGTTTCAAATAAGTAGATCTCCTAACATGACATATCTCACCCCACCTCTCTTCCACATGAAATTGTAACTAATTTTCACATATGGACACATGTACAAGTAACTCTTAAACTTATTTTACTTATCCTCTCTCTCAAAAGCTATATATATGCATTCTTTTGGCTTGTTCTAGTGACCTCCATTATTTATTGGGAAAAATATAGCCATATTTGAACTCAAAGAACTCTTAAAGAAATATACAAGTATTTTTGCCACTCATTGTTGTAATATTGAGTAATGACTTGAATCTTATTGGTCTAGTCTAGTGAAAGATTGTCTTTTCTAGCTTGTACTCTTGATAGTCCACCATTTGTAGAAATTAGATTATTGCATGTCTTTGCTAGTATTTATTTCTAAGTGTAGACATATCCTAGAAGTGTTCCATGATTTTATCCCTCTTTATAATCTTTCATTCCCTTCCTAAGAATCATATACCTTCTTGAATCTAACATATGAAACATTGATGTAACAATGAATCCTGAGTTGTGAGTTTTGTGTGAGAAATACTTTGTCTATCTTTAAATAGTAGTTTCAATCAATTAGGAGGACATTATACATTGGTGCATCACTATTTGGTTTCTATCATTTTTCTTGATCCCTTTTCATATCTAATTATTAAGTGAGAGAGATTTAAAGGTTCATCAAGGGAGATAGCCCCTTATCTAGAGATTTATTTCTCAAAATTATCACCCACAGCAAGAGAAATGTCTCCATTGTGCCACTTGGATGAAGAGAGATGAGCATATCCTCAAGGGTGTGAATCTAAGTGTCAATAGTTTTTGGCATGCCTAATGGGACTATTGAGTCCATTCCTTGAGAAGTTTTGGTGTTCTCTTCAAGACATCAACCTTTGGAGGTAATTCTAATAAACATCAATGGTGACTCCATGTACATATCTTCTAGTTGAGTAGCCCAAGTATACTAATTGAAGTTTTTTTTCCATACTCTTTTGTGAAGAGATTCATGGAGATTTATGAGTTTGATCTTGTTTTAACACAAGTTGAGGAGTTATGTCTAGCTTTGCCTCTTCTTCTTGATTATGAGCAAGTTCTTGGCTAACCTTGTCATGATCCTCATCAAGAATATTCTACCAATGATGAAACCTATCAATTTTATGCTCTATCTAGCCCACCTATATCTCCTCCAAACCATTCCATTGTTATTTTCAAAATAACTCTCCTTATTTTCCAAGAATAAATGTTAGAGCCTTGACACTAGGTATGGTTGTGGTCAAATTATCCCTAGCATTTATTTCAAGAGTGTGAGGGAATCTTTAGAGAAAGTTAAAATAGAATGGATCCATATAGATAAATTTAGTTTGCCATGTCTTTCTAATGATATGATCAATATTTGTCGGTTTGATCTTCCACCTAGAATAAAGGTTGAGAACTTATGAACAACCTCTATCTTGGTAGCCTCAAGGTGTCTCAAATTTTTTGTCCTTTCCACAAAAAATTTTCCTCTTGAAAATTAATTCAATAAAGTAGCCAAGCAAAGGAAGATATCATGATGGAGTAGGCTGGCACAATTAGGGAATATTTTGAAGAAAAAAACTAAGTTTTGAAGCTCACCTTGAAAGGGAAATTGAGTTGGTAAATCAGATATGGATGAAACCTATCATGGTAGCTAAAGGTAAACTATATAAACCCACTTCTACAAATTGTATTCAAAGTGCCAATCCCAAAGAAATTATAAGTTTATTAGACATATATTTCACCCCTTCATTATCCTCTTAATCCCATGAAGCTATCCTTGAACCCACCTTCCCTAGATGGAAAGATGTGATGGTAGCTCATGAAGGAAGAAATAAATCATGCCTAAATGGAGAAGTTGTTAGGGAAGAGACATTTATAACCATTCAATTCCCTCCCACCCATCCTCAAGAAGCTATTAAAACCATCCTTCCACCCCTTCTAACTGATCAAGTTTTCCCTCCTAATGTTGGAAATTATCTTGCTACTTGGGAATCCACTTTGGCTAAACTCCCTATTTTTGAAGTGCCCAAGGTTGATGTCATTAAGAAGGAGGATGAAATTGAAATATCAAATTAGATTGAGGATGATGAAGGGCTGAGTGATGGTGAGGAGAAGTCAGGTTGTGAGGACATTAAATAAGATTCTCCTTGTGTTAGTAAATATGTCATGGAATAATTTCTCTTGGACTCTAATGAAGAAGACGAAATGGCCATTTTGTCTCTCCTTTTCATGATCTAGGATAGACAAAATATGATGACCTATGGAAAATATTTGAGAGCATATTTAATGAAGATGAAGCTCTCAAATAACTTACAAATCCTTTGGAACTGACTAGTCATGATAAGCAAGAAGATGTGGCTCAAAAGGAGGACATGTGGTAGATTTACATGCAAATGTTTCAAGAGTATGAGGAGGAGGAAAAGACCAAGATATTAGACAAGCAAGCTCAAGATGAGAGAAAGAAAATACATGTTGAAGAGAAACATCATGGAGAGAGCCAAGATCATAATAGAGCAATCTATGATGATGTTAGCCCTTTTGAAAATAACTTGGAGCTTGTCTCTACATCCACCTATGCAACCACCTCTAACAATATTCATGATGAATGTAATCAATAAACACCTTAAAATGGTTATGATACAATGATACTTGAATAATTTGAAGAGATTATGATAATGGAAAAGGATAATGATATCCTTCAAGGAGAGATGAACTTGAAACAAGTTTCTCTAAACATGGATTTTTAGATTTGTCATGTTAAGATGAAGGGGCAACAACTTGAGGCATGCTTTGAGGTTAAAAATGACCATGACTAATTTTAAAATACATGTGAGATGGATCCATTAGATGATGAACAAAGACAAAGATCAAAGAGGAAGCAAGATTCATCTAACACCCCATCTAAGAAGAATCATGCTTGACACTCTCACTCATCTAGTGAGGAAGGAGACCTAAGATACTTCCCTTTTGATCTATGAAGGGAGGTATGAGAAAGTTGAATGTACATATTTCTTTCCTTTCTATTGTGTTTATTTTCCATAAGTTCTTAATAGCATATGTGTGTTTTCTTTAGTCTTTATTGTGTGTCTCTTTCCTTTGTGTGTTTGAGGTATTCAATGGTTGTCTTGATCAAGATTTAAGTAAATAGTAAAGGTCTCTTATTTAACTTAGTCCTTAGATGACTCCATAAGCCTAATAAACTAATTAGGCTACCAGTATAGCTAGTATAGTAGGCATA
Organism: Torreya grandis; assembly: GCA_037957365.1. Taxonomy (NCBI): domain Eukaryota; kingdom Viridiplantae; phylum Streptophyta; class Pinopsida; order Cupressales; family Taxaceae; genus Torreya; species Torreya grandis. The sequence goes on along the minus strand of JARHVA010001165.1, from coordinate 3,388,786 downwards.
CTACCCCCATGAGACACCAATTTATTGATTAAATTTTGATCCTATAGGTCAAACTTGGGCACCCCTATATAAAAATTTGTTCTTTAGATCTTTTAGGGGTAAATATCATGTCATAGTGTGAGCTTATATCTCTTCAATGTAATATGAATGCTATTAGATTTGATCAATTTATTGTCTAGGTCCTTTTACCTTCTTTGAGTCATGATAACATGTCTAAATATAGTTTAAAGAATAGTTTCAAAGTGCTAAATCTTGTATGCACAGTAGTTATAGAGGAAGTTGATCATGTGGATTTGTTCAAACTGGTTCAAGGTTCTTATGTACTAAGTCTGAGGTCCTTCACTAAAACATAATAAAATTTGTTCATGTTCAAAGACTTACTTCAAATCATTTATGGACTTAGTCATTCAACTTAGGGTTTTACTATTATGTAAAAATTCATTCAGAGGATGTGTTCCACACAAAACCCATGGAAAATGTATAAGTATTCTTTCTTTTAGAGTTTTTGTTTTCAAGTTTTTTATTCAAGTGTTAGAAATTGTCTTGGATATTTTGTCTGAAACAATTTCCCTGAAGGATATCCTTTTTGGGCTAGAGGTTCGAAGTCTTTTTGGAAAATTATCTACATAATTTGTCTGAAAGAATTGTTCAAATACAAAAATTTTGAAAGGTGCATCCCAATCTTTCTAAAGGGTACTTTTGAAGCAAGGTGCCCTATTCAAAAGTTTGAAGGATTGTTTTTCTTTTAAGAAGTGAACCAAATAGAAAATATAAAAAGTACAATTCAAAAAATTTGAAGGGTATTTTCCTTTTAGAAGGTTCATTTGTAATAAATTTGAAGATTCATTTCCAAAATCCGAAGGGGCACTTGCAAATTTTATGAGGGGTACTTGTAACTTTTCCAATGAGTACTTCAATCTTTTTGAAGGGGTCTTTTTCAAATTATAGATGGGTCCTTTTCAAGAAGCTAAAAGGTCATTTGATAGCCCAAAGAAATTAATGCAAAAAAAATCCCAAAGGATTTATTTTGAGAAAAGTGGTCAAGACAAATCTTTTTGAAGGACACCTTTGAAGCCAAGTACCCCAAATAATTTCCCCAAAAGATATCCTGTAAGTAAAAGTGTCCCATGTAGATGTTCAAAAGGGAACTTTTCATGATTTTAAGGGCACTTTTTATAGTTAAAGAGCACTTGACAAAGGTATGAAAGAAGCTTAAGTACAAGAAAAGTGTTTCAAATGAATAAAGAAGGTAAAGGCCCTACAAATGTCAATTTAAAACTACGTAAAGTAGATGTTGATGTTAAAAGACTTAGTAGGAACATGAGATAAAATGTGGAGGTAATAAATGGTTGAATCCTAAGCATTTGGTGTAGAAAAAGAAAGCAAAATGGATAGGTTGATGGTTTGAGTCATTGCTAGTAGTTGACCAAATCAAATAGCTTCCATGAAATCAAAAAACATAGGTGTCTAAAGGATGGATGGAAATTAGGAAAAGCATTTTATAATTGTCACCATAAGTCCCATTTCCCTCAGTAGTGATATGTGTCAACTCCTTTATTTTGAGTTTCGAACGCTCATAGATGATTTTCAATAGAAATTGTTTCCTATGTCAATTGTGAAGGTCTTATGCCACTTTTCACCATTCTTATGAATGGTTTTGAATAAGTAGACCTTATGAAATGGTGTATCTTGCCCAACCTCTCTTCCAAATGTAATTGTAACTAATTATCACATATGGACACATGTCCAAGTAACTCTTGAACTTCCTTTGCTTGACCTCTCTCTCAAAAGCTATATATACATGCATTCTTTTGGCTTCTTTTAGTAGCATCCACTGATTATTTAAAAAAATCTAGCCAATTTTTTACTTGAATAACTCTTAAATAAATATACAAGTGTTTTTTCCACTCATATGTTGTAATATTGAGTAATGACTTGAATCTTGTTGGTCTAGTCTAGTGAAAGATTGTCTTTTCTAGCTTGTACTCTTGATGTTCTACCATTTGCAAAAATGAGATTGATGAAAGTATTTACTAGTATTCTTTTCTAAGTGTAGAGATATCCTAAAAGTGGTCCATGATTGTATCCCTCTTTGGAATATTTCATTCCCTTCCTAATAATCATATACCTTCTCAAATCTAGCATATGAAACATTGATGTAACAACGAATCTTGAGTTGTGAGTTTTGTATGAGAAACACTTTGTTTGTCTTTAAGTAGTAGTTTTAGTCAATTGGGAGGAAATTATACATTAGTGCATCACCATTTATTTTCTTAGTCATTTTTATTAATCCCTTTTCATATCCAATTGTTAAGTTAGAGAGAGAGATTTAAAGGTGCACCAAGGGGAGCTAACCCCTTATCTCGAGATTTATTTCTCAAAATTGTCACCCATAGCAAGAGAAATGTCTTCATTATGCCACTTGGATGAGGAAAGATGAGCATATCCTCAAGGGTGAAAATCCCAATGTCAAAAGTAAGGAGAATCTCTATTGAATTGTTTCCTTGTCCCTTTATTTTAGATAATGTAGAAAATTTCCACGTCTTCAGTGATGACCAGTAGATTATCTAGTTCTTGACTAACTTAGGGGATTTCAAGTCCCAAATCATTGATGAAAAGGATTTTAACCAATTTTGTCAAGAAGAAGTAGATACATAGGGTATTATCCAACTCAAAGAGAATCAAATTATATCTAGCTTAGTCTATTTGGAAAGACCATTCAACTTAGATCTTCAGGCACAGTAGTTTAAACAACCCAAGGTCGATAAATCTAACTTCAAGAAAGAAAATCTAGGGGATTAGCATAACCCACATTATGTCAATATTGGTCTCATCTACACCACAAAGGAAAGGAAATGAATGAAAGACTTTATCTCTCTATATAGGGATGTTATTCCCTAGATGTATGAGGACCTAAAAGTGTATGACGCATAGGTCATCACTCACACCATTCCCCTGAAGAAAGATCATAAAAAATTTAGACAAATGTAGAGTCCATTGAATCCTATTCTAGAGCCTCTTATTTATAAGGAATTATAAAATTTATGAAGTTCCAAAATCATCTTCCCAATATGAAATTCTACTTGGGTGGTCAATTTGGTCCCAATTAGAAAGAAGAGTGATGAGATAAGATTATGTGTGGATTTCAAAAATCTAAACAAGGTTTCTAAGAAACAAAATCATCATCTGCCTTCTATAAATGATTTAATATAGATAGTGAGTGGTGATGTCCTTTTTGAATGGATTTTTAGGCTACAATCAGGTAGTAGTACAACCTTAAGATAGAATGAAGATGGCATTTACCATGAAATAGGGTACTTATGTGTACAAAAGAATGCCTTTTGTCCTAATCAATGTAGGAAATACCTTTCAATGTGCAATGGATTGTGCCTTCAAGGGGATAATAGTAAAATTCATAATCATCTATATGGATGATCTTAAATTATTTTCAAATAATAGGGAAGATCATGTAAGTCACCTATGATTCATATTTAAAAGGTGCAAGAAGTTCAAGATTTCTTTAAGTCTAAAGAAAAGCATATTTAGGGTTTATAAGGGGAAAATCTTAGGATATATTATCACAAAGGACGGAACCACCATTGATTTAAAAATAATCAAGGTAATCTCAAACATTTAATTGTTGAATAACAAGAAGGAGCTTAAGTCATTTATTTTTTAAATCAACTTCATGAGGAAGTTTATCTCAAGGTTCATAGAAATCATTAAGCCTCTAAACACCATGCTCAAGCAAGATGTTAAGATAGAATGGATAGCTAAAGATAAAAGGTCTTTTTAGGACATCGATGCAATATCACAAGCTCTAGTTTTAATCAGCTTAGACTTCACAAAATATTTCTATCTATACTCCTTCAATTTAGAACATACAGTTATTATTGGTATCACACAAAATAAAGATGAAACAGAGCATCAAATCACCTTTATGAGTTCCAACTTGAAATATGTAGATCTATGATATTCCATTATTTAAAAATAGATCTTTTCCCTTGTAAAAAATAGTGAAGAAATTTTGACATTACATCTTAAGGAAAAAAATCATCGCTATTGTACCCAATCTTGCTATCAAGCTCAACCTTTCACAAAATTATATAGGAGAATGTTGAGGTAAGTGTATGTCAAAGCTCCAAGAATTCAACATGGAAATCAGGCCTACAAACAACATTAGAGGTTAAGGCATTGTTTAGTTTATGACTGAACCTAATCCATGAATCACTATTGAATAGGTATGTGTGGTAAAATTTTCCAAAGGAGAATAGTACATAGATATAATCCAATATTTACTTACAAGGACTTGTCCCCTGGAATATAATAGAGAAAGAAGGAAATATTTAAGGCTCAAAGTTGATCACTTCATGATCAATAAGGGAGTCCTCTATAGAATTAATTACAAATGTATATATCTAAAATGTATATTTATAGAAGAGGCTAAGTAAATCCTAGAAAACTTACACCAAAGGATAGGTAGTGGTCATCCTACTGGGAATATCATATTCCATTATATTTTAAGGTTAGGATATTATTCACCAACCATATTTAAGGATTCTTATATGCATGTTAGAACCTACCATTAATGTCAAGCAATAGCCAAAAGAGAGGTAAATGTAACCATGCCTCTATAGCCAATTGTTGAAGGAAGGCCATTTTCATAATGGGGTTTAGACTCCATTGGTGTAATTAACCCAAATTATTTAGCAAGCCATAAATTTATACTCATAAGTATAGATTATTACACTAGATGGATGGAAGCCATACCCACAAAGAATAGTAAAGCACATGATATGATTCACTTTTTTTAGGAACACATTACGACTAGGTTTGACATGCCCATCTCTTGGGTGTGTGACAATGGACCGGTGTTTATATCAGTAGAATTCACTGAATGGGCACATGATAATCAGATTATAATTAGGTCAACCTCTAACCACTATGCTCAAGGAAATGGACTAATAAAGTCAACAAATAAAATTATAATTGATGCAATCAAGAAGTAGATAGGGGATAAGCTTAAGGATAGGTATAATCTACTAAAGTATGCTCTTTGGGTAGACTAAAAGAGATAAAAGTAGGCACTAAAAGCTTCACCCTACCTACTAGTTTATATATGCCAACTAGTATTTTCTATCATGTGAAAATTTCCCACCTATCAATTCATACAAGATTACATAAAACCAAATGATACAGCATAATCAAGGCTGCTTGATATAATAGATATGGAAGATTTAAGGATAGAATCCTTATAGACCTTTAACAAACACCAAAATGTGGTAAAAAGGTGGTTTGAAAAAAGACCAAAAGTCAAAGCATTTAGGATTTTAGATGCAGTGCTAGTATGGGATAAAGCCCATGAAAATAAAAGAAAACATGATAAGTTCTCCCCATTATGGATTGGACCCTATAAAATTTCATAGATCATGGGTAACAATGCATTCCATTTGAAAGACCTCTAAGGTAATGAGCTTACATACCTGGTTAATGGATAGTTCCTAAAGCATTACTTCAAATTTGTCCTATCTATAGATATTATTGATTAAGAAGATGGATAGATAGGTTTAGATACAGGAGTAGGTTAGAGTTTTCTTACTTTATAGAATAGACTTCATTATTTTCTTAGAATTAAATTTTAATGCTTTCTAGATTAGGTTTCAAGGTTTTCTTAGATTAGTCTTTCCTACTTTTAGCATTTTGTTTTCACTAAAATAGTTTCTTGCTTTCTAGATTAGTTTTTATTTTATTAATGTCCAAAGTTGGGATTTTATTTATTTATTTCCAAAAGCCTAAATCTAAATTAGATAAGTCTAAGAATTATATAGAAAGGGAAAATTTAAATTTTGACACTCTTGGGGACTAGGTTACATAGCGGGTATATTTCTATGTTTTTGAGTCTTTAGAATGAAGAAAGGCAATCAAAGAATTATTCTAAATAATGTCACAATTGAATACTCTTACCAGGTATGTGGAGGTTGCTCTTAGGCTAATTCATACAAATTTAGAAATTTTTGTTATTTCATTGGACTAATTTCACTTTTCATGATAAAGACTTGTTGAAAGTGATAATTTTGGGTATAGATTTGGCTGGCAAGGACATTTTATTAATGATTTATTTTAGAATTATACCAGCTCCCTAGGGTTCCATCTCTTTCTCCTCCATCAATCAAAACAAAAAATAGAAACAAAAAAAAAAGAGAAAAGAGAAAAGAAAAGAACTAATGAGTTCAAAAGAGCAACAAGAAAATCAAAAGAAAAGGGCTCAGATGGTGAAATAAGGTTAATGTACCACTCATCATCGTTAAAGTAAATAATGGAAGGAAAAGAGAAATAATCCATAGTATCTCTATCAGGGATATGGACCCCTAGCTAGTAGCAGAGAAATGTTTTGGATTCCCTTGATTTAATAAGATATAATATATACTAGAACAAAACCTACTACTTTATCAAAACCTTTGAAAAAATCATCACAACAAGTACTAAATAAACTACATGATTAACACACATAGGTCTAAGAATTTTGAATGTTGTGTGAATTAGCTTATGAGTCCCTTTCATGTTTCTTATTTGAAGTTTTTTTTGTGACACACTTCAAGATTGATTTAGATATTTCTAACCAAAGTTATGGATTCTTGAATACTCAAGTGGATTCCCACTATAAGTCACCATTTGTTATACCCAACATCCCTTTTTATTTAAGGATAAATGGGGACCCACTTTTTTAAATTCTAGTCTTAATATTTAGTCTTCTTTCTCATATGTTTTTATGAAAAATATATAAAATATAAGGCATTTCACTTTTTAATATTGGCTTTGTGTTTTATGAGACTAACTTTGGTATGTAGAGATGATTTCTTTAGGTTTATGTTCTTCAGGCTAATTTTTTGACCCTCATGAAAATTATCTTTTTGGATGTTGTGTTTCAGGTATTTCTCACCCTTATGTTATTTTTGAGCTTATTGGGGCTTATTATTCAAGAATCCTAATTTTGTCAAGGAAATTGTTGTAGACATTTTATCTAAAACAATTCTCTTGAAGGAATTTGGCATATAAATTTTTAGCCTTAAAAAATTATGGACCACATACACTTTTCCTAAAATAAATGCATCAACAGATTACCCCTTTGACCTTATCCAACCTACCCTTCAAAACTTTTGAAATTTCCCTTATCCATACAAAAGTACCCTTTAATAAGTTCAAAATTGCCCTTCAGCCTTCACGAAGTAGACCCTTCAGGCAAAATTTTACCCTGAAGTAAATCCTTTTAATCCCATCCTCATACCCTTCAAGAATTACAAACATACCCTTCAGTCTTGTTGAAAATTCTTTTACCTTTTGAAGTGCCCTTCAACCTTTCCCTAACTGACCACTTATCCCCTTTTTTGAAACCCCTTTTTTGACCACTTCTTTAAGGCACATACCCTTCAAGTTTTGTGTAGTAGACCCTTAGAGACTTTTATTCTAAACCCCTTACCCTATGGGACTTATCCTTAAGGATATTTATATTGACCCTTTACCCTACCAAATGGTCCTTTGGCCTTTGTGTTTTGGACCTCTTACTGTAAACTTACCCTACCAGTTTAGTTAAACCTACCTTTTGGGATTCTTGTCCCAAGTTGTGTGCAATTTTTGAAGTGGTCACATACCCTTCAAACATTTTAAATAGTACCTTTTAGCCTTTGTATAAGTATCCATGTGCCCTTTCCCTTAGCTAGACATACCCTTTAAAACTTTTGTCTTAGGCCTTTTGTCCTCTAGCCAATTCTTTTAGACATTGTGTTTGAAATAATATAAACCCTTCAAACCCAAGGCACATACCCTTCAAGTTTGGTGAAACTTACCCTTCAAGACTTTTGAAATGACCCTTAGCCATATGAAAATTACCTTTTGGAGATCAAAATTTCCCTTCAACCCTCCTAGACCTACCCTTCAGGACTTTTTAAAGGATCTGTAGTTGTATAAAAGTACCTTTTGGTAAATCAAAAGTGCCCTTCATGGATTTCAAAGTAGACCCTTTGGGATTTGTGTCATAGATAAAGTGCCCTATAAAGTGGACCCTTATGATCAAAATTACCCTTCAAGTAAATTAAAAATACCCCTTAAACCTTGATATATCCCTTCAGAATAATTTTTTCAAGACTTTTGCCAAATAAAGTGATATCCTCAAGATAATGATTATGGACACTTTATTTGAAACAATTCCCTCAAAGGAATTATCTATGGATGTTGATTCAAAATCACTTTTATAATGTAACCCTAAGAAATTTATCATTAGGAACATTACTAAGTCTCATCATATTTATCCAATATAAAATTAAAAATACTTCTTATTAATATTTTAAAGATCCCCACCAACCTGGACTGAAAAATTCAAAATTATACATGAAATGAAAGTCAAGGTGAACATTACACATTTATGTCACATGAACTCATATTCACTATAGTATTGTATATAGGTGATCTACTACATTTTAAATCCATCATTTACATTTGAGCTAACTTATATTCAAATTCTTTTGATATCTTGCAGTGACAAAGAGCCCTAGTTTCTACTTTGAAAGTATACATCGAACAACAATTGAGCTAGAGCTGAGATTATTTACACCAGCATATAGGCATATATAGCACATAGTGCATAGATTAAGAGAAGCATACTGAAAGAAACTATAAGTATCCTAGAGTAAACAACAATGAATTCTAAATCTAGAACATTCTAAGGAATGAATCTACCATCCACATTTTCAATTAAAATTCCATAGAGTTCAAGGATAATGTCTTTAATGCGATGATATTTGAAGATTAAGTATCTAAATTATTCACAACTTTAGTATGCCATCACTTCAATGGATTCATTTTCACTTGAATATGAAATGACATTAGTAGATAGGTTGTTTTTCAAGGAATTACTAGAATATAAGTTCCAAGCATTGCACTTCACCATAGCCAAACTAGAATTTATGGCTTACATAGACCTTCTTATGAACTTGTTATTTTCAAGCAAGATATCATAAGATGCTTTCTTAGTTCATTCTCATGGTGATACAGTGGTTGCATGCATCTCTAGAAGTGATTTTCAAAGGTATTTGTCTCTCAGCATACTAGATGCTTACTTTGACAAGCATACTTTGGTGCAATTAAATGAAGAAACTTTAATCTAACGAGAGTTTTCATCATGGCTTCTCCCTGATTAGACAATCAGATGGAAGGTGAAGAAGCTGAAGGGATCAATTCCAATTGATAAGTTATAAATGGGAATCCATATTGGTATGGCTTTTCTCAATAGATTATATGGTATACCCAGCATCCATTTTGTGAATTTAGATTGGGTACCATTGTATGATGTTATCACATGATGTCCCTTATACCCTAGGAGAAATAATTAGTTTAATATTAAGGGAGAAAATTATGCATAAGGATAAACATCCCACCCCTATAAGATATTCTTACATGATGTCATATTTAGTGGATGCAGTCATGGGTAGATCTTATAAAGACTTGGGCAACTTATGGACTCTTACCATATATTGTGTGAAGAATAGAATTTTTGATTATTAACATTTCATGCACATATATGCTTACACTAAGCATATGGTTAGGATATGTGATGATGTATACCAATAGGTATGGAAATCCATTCATGGCTTGCGTATGCCTTGGCTTGGGGAGAATATTCTAAAAAAATTGAATGGGAAAAGAGATTATTTCCTCTACCTAGATTTCACTATTATTATGGTCGAGGGAAATAAAGTAAAGCCCTTATATCTCCAAAAATATGTATTGAATAAATTGGTTGAATAAGAGATCACTTCCTAATTGTGGAATAGCATTAAATAAGATTTGGACAAGCAAAGGAAGGCCTTATACATTGGTCAGTTAATCACCATCAAAAAGATGACCTACACAATAAGAAAGCATCTTGGAGAAGTGGGTGGAAAGTAACACCACTATGGCTTCCCCATACTTGCATATAGAGACTGGAATCCATATGGATTGATCCAAAAACATATTCATGGATTTATATCCCTTACTACCACCATCCTTATGATTATGATTTTCTTTTTATGAATGCAAATTTAGATGTAGATGTATTAGATCAAGCAAAGATTACTAGGTTGTAAGAGGATCAACTAAGAATGATCCAATGTGACTCTTTAATATCCAAAAGGTAGATGGATAGAAAAATATCACTCTTTAAAGGATGGAAGCATTAAAAAATTTGGAAGGGAACTTCAAGAGAATAGGAATCTTACTCCTCCCAAAGGCTTCCTCTAAAATTGAAATTGAAAATAGTGAAGAGAGAGCCCAGGATGCCTTAGCCCAGTACTCAAGAAAGAGGACAAAGAGGAGATTCCATCAGCTTGGATTCTAATGAGGTAGGATACAAAGTGTAAAACATGCCTACTATAAGTTCTGGTCTAGTTCCTATGGCTATCCCCTAGGTATCTACTATTTCATCTATGGGGGTAGTTACTTCACAAGTACCATCATCCACCTCCCAGGGCTCTCTCACACAAGGAAATACCCCTTTGGTCTACACAAGGAATACTAAGACTCCCATAGGTATCATTATAGTATAGGTATCTCAAGGCTTTCCTACTCAACCTCGAATTTCACAATTAGTGAGAGGTGATGAGTCGATCATCAAGCACCTAAAGGATGATTTTAAAGAATAAGATGAGTTAGAGATGGCCAAGGCCATGAGTCTCCAAGTTGATATAATAGAGTTTCACCTCAAAAGTACTCATACCTTTTCATGTTTTCCTTTCTCTTCAATTTCTATTATTGATCAAGTCCCAGTTTCTTCTATGGAAGTTCCCATGTCTACTACATCCACCCCCTTCATTCCTTCAACCTCTACATATAATCCTTCTATTTCCATCAACACCATTGATCCCTTCATTGTCACTTCTACACCACTTCATATGGATATTTCCTCTATACCTACTGGCACTTATACTATGAGGATCCTCAAAAATAAGAAGGTATCTAGGAAAGTCTAGACTACTCTTACCACCCCTCAACTCCATGTTCAATCCACATAGATTTACCTTCCACTCCTTACCACCACTTCCATGGAGGATACCATAGTCACAAGTACCAATAAGGGATGACAGACCAAACCCTAGATAGTTTTAGTCCACCCACTCCCTCAATTTATAGGAGTGGATTAGTTTAAAATAATTTGGTCTTATTTACTTGATGTTTTGATAAAGGCCAATAAAAAATAGAAGAAAGAGGAAGAGGATGTTGAGGATGAGATTGTGGTCATAACCACTGGTGCATTTAATCTAAACATTCCACCCTATGTAATCAACAATATCCAAGTTACAATATCATTGAGCTTCCCTCTATGTCCACTCTATTTGATCCTCTAACCAACAATATCCAATGGGTGAAGAAGAGGAAGGTTGAATATGAACAAGGTATAAGAATCATCCTTGAGGAACAACCATTGTTCTCCCTCACCAAGAGGTAGGATAGATAGCCAAGATAATCTCTATATGAGTAAAATATCTTAGACCTAGCTCAAGTGCATAAGGATGTTATAGTGGCCATTCATGAAAGAATTGAGTTAGCTTGATAAGAGCTAGAAGAGGAGGTGCAATACTTACAAGCATAGATTGACAAGCTTAGGGAATAATCCAAGATAATGCATATTCCTACATGTATCAAATTTGAGGTTCAAGAGGCCACATAAAAATGTTATAATTCTTTGGAGGCCATGGAATTTATTAAGGCCAAGATGGCTCCCCATGTGAACCAATCAAATCAGTTGTGCAACTCCTTAATCCAAGATAGTGCCAAGCTCAAAATACTAGTTTCTATATAGGCAAATCTTTATACAACCATCTTTATTTTATGATAATTTTTTAGGCATCTAATACCTTAAATATTTTTATCATCTACCAAGAGGTGGTGAAGGACTAGTTGAAAGTAGTTTGGGCTTTGATCCCTTAAATATCAATCACATGAGGCTCAGCTCCTCCAAATTTTGAATGAGTAAAAATTTTTTAAGGCAAGAGATTCTACTGGTAAATTAATCAATAGTATTAATTTTGATAAAAAATTTCAAGAGGCTGTACAGAAATTCAAATAGAGCATACAAGGTTTGGAAATTAAAGAAATAGAATCTGAGTTAAGCAAGGCATGGAAGAAGGTAACTGAGGTCAAGATCTTTAAAAATAAATTCCAAATAACCAAGAATGAACATGCAATACTCCTTGGATAGACCAAGAGACTTCACTAGCTACCATTACTTAACTTAGACATTATCCAACAATAGCATGATGTAGTATACAAATTATGCTAGGATAATGAAGCAAAGATAAAGCAAGCTTCTAGTGTTATTTCTATATATTCAACTATTAATTTCACTTTCACACCTACTAAAGCACATACAACACTTCAAATAACTTAGCCTTGATAGGCTAAAACATTATGCATGTATAATTTTTTTAACAACACACATATACTTAGATTTTCTTTAAGATTAGAGGAATTCATTGTAAAATTGACTTTATATTTTTGTGTACATGCACACATTTCATGATTTTATATAATTCAATTTAGCTATTTATAGCTTTTTCTTATACAACTTTGGACTACAATTAGAACTACATGTTCTAACTACCACATGTAATTATCATGCATAGAATTGGAGGATGAGGCAACCCTTCCCCAAGGTCTATAAATACCATTGTAAACATTTTTTTTTTTGGATCAAAAAAATTTGGAATATAGAGTAACAAACCAATTTTAGTCATCAAGAAAAGTTTTATAAGTATTTTCTTTCCAATTTTGTGTTATTAATTATTATTTCCATGGTTTTTTGTTATTTCAATAAATATTTAGTGTGCTAAAGCTATGAACATGTTCTTGATTGCTTTAATTAATATGATAATCCTTGATGTGCAATAACTATTGAAGATTGGTGAATGTATTGATTAAATTAGTCAAGAAAAATTGAATCATATTTCTAGAAAGTGTAATAGTGTTTTCTTGGTGTAGTTTTATATTTATGTGTTATAGATACCTTAGATAATTCATTAATCCCAAGACATAATCTTATGTTTCAAGGGTGTGCTGCAATTTCCTTAAAGGAAGCAATCTTTTTCTGAGGCTGGTGAAATTCTTACATGCATATTTCCCTATACTTATTATCCATACCTAATTTAATGTTTGTTATTACTACTAGTAATAGGCATTGGTTTTAAGGAAACATAGGTCTATCCAGAAACCAACTAGGGAAGTAATTTCTAAGACCTATAGAGACTTATTTTCTACCCTACATTACCCTCTTTTTTTATGTTTTGTTATAGAATATTTACCCACCTTAGATTAGAAACTAGTTACCCATACAAATCACTTACAAATACACTATTTTTTAGGTTCCACACCTCCATCCATAAACCTTGTCAACAACCTACGTACTCTACCCTTATTCCTTCAATAGGTTAAAATAAAATGCATAACTATAACTTGTGCCTTGGAGTGGAGTTCAACTCCATTAAGATATTAAAATGTTAGAGGTTACCTCATTCAAATATGGTGTGCATTAAACTCACATCGACACATTTGTATTGGTATACCTTGACAAGGAAGACCTAAACATAAGTTCACATAATTGGGTGACACTTACAAAAACATTTTCTAAAAATTAGCCCATGCTAACATGATCACATGAACAAACACCAAACCTTTTGTTGATAACATTCCTAAATTAAATTGGTATAAATAATATGAATAATAAAAATACCATAGGATAAAGGGACTTTATAGTAATAGGCGTATGTGCCTCAATCACTATGTAAGACCTCATTGATCAAGGGGACATAACAATTGAAAACTAAACATATAAAACATCCAATAACCAAAAATTAGGGATATAATAATATCCATTCCCCAATCATGAGTAAGGAAAAGATAAGCAAAAATAAGAATAACCTGAAGTTAGTAATGTCAACCAATCTAGTCATCTTTTTTACTCTATAATTAATAGTATGGATTTTATGAACAAACATGCCAGTCATTACTTTGTAACTTTAAATGTGAACCATTATTACAATCCATTGAAAAATTACCATTCCTAGTGTATCATCATCTAATTATTAATGAAAGTATAATATTATTGATCATCTTGAGAATACACCTACAAATATTTCTATATTAGCCATTTTCAAGACATGACCTATATATAAAGACATTTTGTACATAGTCCTTCAAGATTCAAGTGTCCCTCAAGATATCAACCCTTCAAGTTTCCAATAATTAGTAATAAATTTTTCCACTAATAATAAGGTAACATTTGACCATTTTTACGTCTCCCTTTTGGGATCTCTTAACAATCTTTCATTGTACATAGAGGTTATTATCTCTAGGCACAAGGTAAATATGGCCTTTATAAACAATGGCTCAATGTAAATCTATGTACATTAAGGCTAATAAAAAACTTAGGATATTCAAAAACACCATTGGAAACTAATATTATCACAATAAAGGCATATGACAACAATGAGAAGCAATCCATGGGTTCAATTTATCTTCCTTTGATGATGGGGTATGTTATAAAAGAAACATTAATACATGTGCTTGATCTTGATTTACCCTATAACATACTTCTTGGATATCCATGGATACATTCAATGAATGTTATACCCTCCACCCTATTCCATTATTTAAAATTTTCACATAAAGGTATGAAAGTAACCATTCAAGGTGATCCTCAACCCTTCCAATATTCCAAACTATTGTAAGGTAGATTTAAAAAATCTAATTATTTACTAGTTATCTATGACAACTTTACTCCCATTTAGGATTATCCTTCACTTAGAAACTATGTCCATCCTACAACTCTATTTTAAACACCCCCTCTTGGTGGTTGGATCAATACACCAACTACTTCCATTTCAATAGAAAAGCCTTCCACCAATGAAGTATCCAATCAACCAACTATATAACAAGCTTCCAATTAGCCTTCTATTAAGCAAGATTCCAATCAACCATCCACTACCAATCATCTTCATCCTCCTCATCCCATTTCAAAATCATTAATAATGACATGAATGAATACATAATCCAAGATTTTAATTATATAATCACAATCCATACAACTCTGCATAATTACGGTAGGCCCCACCACCAAAAAGATACTCAAGTGTTAAAATATTTGGTAGAAAAAAATTTATATCTAGTGGTTTACTTGTAGATGAAACATATATAAGATTGAAATCCTTCCTAGATTTACTTTGATGAATTAACTACTTGATTTATCAATAATAAGTATCATGTCATAAAATCCATTATGTGTAATATTATGAATTATAAAGGTAAAGGCCTCGATCTCCATGAAGAAAGGTCCATTGAACTAATAATCTTAAAATAAAATGAAGACACTCATGGCATAGGGTTTAATCCACTCAATATACATATCACACTTTTATAAAGTGACTCTTCTAGTGATTCAAAATATGATTCTTAATATAGTGAAATGGGTTCCATTCTTAGCCACTTCAAATACCTTGACCTCACTAATATTTTCCATGAGAATAATTGTTTTACAGTATATGTCACATATCCATCCTTAATAAAGTGGGACCAATATGAAACACCACCACTTGATCAATTCCAAAATTATAAGTCAATTTTATAATTCTTGATAATGTGGTACCACATTCTAGTAGGTGATCATAAGAAAGGGTTTTCTATTTAGTTAGATAATTTTGCATACTTTGGGAAACAAAAATCATATCAACATATCAATTCAGCATTTACTTCAAATAAGCAGACCTAGAGGAGGAATTTAATATTCCTCCACCACCCCTAAACTATAAATAATATTTAACTCTCCTAATTGAGGATATTATTCCTATAAACATTTGAATAGATGAAGAACCTAAAATTGTCAAACTTTCAATCTCCCTTACTCAAGAAGAAAGAGAAATACTTACACATTTGCTTCAAGAATTTTTTGATGTATTTGCATGGTCTTATGTAGATATGTCAGGGATTGGTCCATCATTAGTAGTACATCATCTTGTTGTACATCTAGATGCTAAACATTTCAATCAAAAACTTCACAAGATGTATCCCAAAATAGCACTATTAGTGAAAGAAGAGTTGAAGAAATAATTGGTAGTTCATTTTATACAGATTATTAGCTATTCGAATTGGATATCCAATATGGTAAATGTGTCAAAAATATATAAATAATTAGAGTTAGTATAAATTTTCATGATATCAATAAAGCATGTCTAAAGGATGATTTTCCATTTCCTAATATCGACATGATCATGGATTCTACTATAGGTCATAAAATGTTATCTTTAATGGATGGTTTTTCACGGTATAACCAAAACAAAATGCCACTAAAGATCAACATAAAACATCATTCACAACTCCATGGGGGACCTTTTTCTACCAATTGATCCCTTTTGGTTTAAATAATAATAGAACTACATACCAAAGGGTAATGACCATCATCTTTCATGATATGTTTCATGATATTATGGAAGAATATGTTGATGTCATACTTGAAAAATTTAAATCTAGATAATTACATCCTAAAGTACTTCATCAAATCTTTTAACACATGAGAGAATATAAGATGAGATTAAATCCTTATAATTCTATGTTTGGCATGACATCAATAAAAATTTTAGGTTTCATTGTTTGAAGTCTGGAGGGTAAAATCTAAGCAATCAGGAATTTCATATCATAGCTTGTAAATATTTGTCACCCTTTCACATTTATATTAAATAAAGACACTCCTTTCAATTATAACAAGGATTGTGCTATACCATTTCATCATCTCAAACAATATCTTTCTAATCCATCATTATTAATGCCATATATTGTTGGTAGACCTTTTCTATTATATATATCATCTACTTAGTTTGCATTGGGGGTGTTATTAACACAACATGATGATAGTGGGAAAGAAAGGGCAGTGTATTACTTAAGCAGGTCCTTGATATCTTATGAACTTAATTATTATCAAATGGAAGAGGCATATGTTGCAGTTTTTTTTTGCTTAACAAAAACTCTGACATTACATTCTCAATAATCAAAATAAAATCATTGTAAAAATTGACCCTCTCAAGTATCTTCTATCCAAAAAAAAATTTAAAAGTAGGATGGATAAGTGGGTTATTCTTCTTAATGATTTTTATCTTAAGTATGTTAATCATAAAGTAATTAAGGGACAATTTTTAGTAGATGCATTATCAAAATTACCTCTCAAAGATAAAGCACCTCTTATTGTATAATTTCTAGATGAAGTAATAATGTCTATCGATGAATCTTTAGTTTGGAAATTATTATTTGATGGTTCCTTCACAAACCATGGATCATGTGTAGGTATTTTTATAGTCACACTAGATGGGGAATGTATTCCCAAAGAATTCAAATTTGAGTTCCCTTATATAAACAACATTACAAATTATGAAGCTCTCATAGCTGGTCTCAAACTTGTTATTTAATAAGGTATCCAACATCTTCTTATCTTTGGTGATTCTAAAATTATCATAAATCAAGTAACTAATTAATTCCAAGCTCATGATGATAAATTAATCCCTTAAAATTGGATGGTAGAGAGATTAAATTTGTCTTTTGTATTCATCCAATTTGAACAAGTACCATGAATCAACAACAGGGCAATAAATGTCATGGCTACCATTAATTCATTATTTAATTTGAATGCAAAACATAACATGTTACTTGTTGAATACCTAAATATATTGGATCACAACATGACTAATTTATAAATGGTTTTCAAGGTGGTTGGTCCCACTTCACCTTGGTATTCTGTCATATATGCCTATATTCATAATAACACCCTACCACCTAACTTATCCCAAAACCATTATAAATCATTTATATAATGTACCTTTCACTACACAATCTTTGGTAATACCTTATATCAAAGAGGTAATGATGGAATAGTTTTATTTTATTTGAATTCTAGAGAATCTAATTTATCCATTAGGGAAGTCTATGAGGGAATCTATGGTGCACATTTGAGTGGAATTGTCATAGAAAAAAATCTTTTAAGGTAGGTTATTATTGGCTTGCCATAAAATCCGATTCATGCACCTATGTTAATAAATGTATACCTTGTAAAAAACATGAGGACCTTATACATATATCTTCACAATCTCTACATCTTATTATCACACCTTGGCCATTCTCCACATAGGGGTTAGACCTCATTGTAAAACTCAATCCTTGCTCTTATGATGGTCATAAGCATATTATTATGGTAACTGAGTACTTTACCAAGTGGGTTGAGGTAATGTCCCTAACTTATGTAACTAGAAATAAAATTTCAAAATTCATCTTAAATCACATTGTTTATCACTTTGGTCTCCCTTCTATTATTATTTTTAATAACAATAAATCATTCAAAAATATGGAAGTTAAAGATCTTTGTCAAACTTATCATATATAGCACAAGTGATCCACTCCCTACTGCCCAAATATCAATGGATAAGTTGAGGAAACTAATAAAATCATTATACACATACTTAAAAGAGTTGTCAATGAAGTTGATTGTGACTAGCACACATAGTTTTATCCTACCCTCTAGGCATATCGCACTAGCATCTGCACACCCATGGGGGAGCTCCTTATTCCCTTATATGTGGAAGTGAGTCTATTATACCAATATAAGTTAATATCCCATTTTTAAAATATCCCTACAATAAATCATTGATGAATAATATTATCATACTTCATGCCTTAGTGAACTTGACCTTCTAAATGAGAAATGACTTAATTCCTTAAACCATTTGCAAGTATACCACAATCGCCTCTATCATATCTATAATAAGTGAATAAAATATAGGGAGTTTGAAATCAAATATGTTATTCTTAAGTAAAAACAATGCAATACAAATTTTGAAAGAGATAAGAAAATAAATTTTGGACCTAATTGGGTGAGCCCATATATTATCATTACTAAATATGGACTAGGAGCTCACAGGTTAGCCATAAAAAATGGAGAGGATCTCAATGAACATATGAACATCATGAACCTTAAGATATTTTATGCCTAATTTTTTCTATATGATATTTTTAATATCCTAAGTGTCAAAAAATAAAAATAATCAAAAAAATAGAAAATAATCAAAAGCAAAAAAATGATAAAAGTAAAAAAAACATAGATCGTCTAAAATTGAAAACCAATTTACTAGTGCTTTGGACAAGTACTATGGAAAAAACTAGGTTTTTGATGCCATGTGTAGTTCATTATCTATATTTACCCTAGTTACTTAGAAGTATCATGTTTCAGTCATCCATTATATATTTCCACATTGTCTTATGTCACTTGTGTCATAACTCGTCCTATAAAATTTGACCTTAGGGTTAGATCCTTGTGTTTGTGTACCTAAATCCTTTCTCATAATAAAGGAGCATATTATAAATCACCATATTTGTCACAATCATTTATCACCTATATTTAAACCAAAACATCTATAGCTACATGTAAACACTTATTGTAAAGTGTATCTACCATTTTAGCTAGCTTCCAAACTTATTCACTAGCATTTCTTTGGAGGGGAAATCATGCATCTTTTCATCTAACACTAAACACATCATCAATAGTGCACTTTATCATCACTTCACATATTGGGAAAACTAAAATTGGCTTGATATCCCCACATGGACCTTTTCTAGGGTGGATTATGTAGGCCATGCTTAGAGACATTAAGTCTATAAGGTCATCTCGAACACTGCCTTCCCCATCATTCATTTCCCCAAGCATGGATTTATTTTCAATTCATGTGTTCCTCTTCCTACTTCCTCATCAGTTGTTCAACTATTATCTTGGCTCTTGGATACCAAATGTCTCAACTCTCACTTACGATGTTGAGTCTTTTATTGTGTATTTTAGGTGTTGATTACTTTTTTCTTGTTTTCATCTATGTTTTAGTTTCATCATGTTCATATTTTAGTTTGGTTATTAGCCTTGTTTATCCTTAAACATTAGTTTGGTTATTTTCATTTCTATTCTTAACCATTAATTTCATTATTATATTTCTTATCCTTAACCATTTATTGGTTATCAAATCTTGTTATCTTAATCACTCATACTTTTCTTGTTTACATATTACTCTTTTACCTTATTTTGGTCCTTTGTTTAAATATTTTTTATCTTAAATTCATTGTGAGTTATTTTATTTTTCTTTGTTTTTCTTTGAATCATTTATCTTTTTTAGTTGTATTTGTTATTTATATATCATTTGTGTTCATTTTAATAGTGTTATTTTCAAACAATCTGGTATAATTGTATCTTCATATCTTATTTTAGATATTTTGTTTATGTATGTGTCAAGATTATTTTGTGTACTGCATTATTGTGTGGTTATGATTTTTTTATATCATGATGCACTTTGTTTTGAAAAAAAATATTATTTTCAATCCATATGCCTAATGCATACACAGTCATCATGATTATTTTATATAATTGGTGATATTTTGTGTTACACTACATTAAAAATTAGGTTGCTCAATACTTATTCAAGATAAAAATCTAATGCAAGGCCAATTTAAACTCAATGAATCTATCTAAAACCTTTCTCCATACATCCATAATAAATCATACCTTTCATATATCATAATCAAAATGTTGAAAATAACTAACATGTGTTATTATAGATTAAAATGTAAGAAATGTAATAATACTCTATCTATCCATAAACCATGTCTAAAGTAAAAAATAATAGAAAAGTCCATAAAAATTCATAATGTCAATCACATCCAAATAGTAAAAGTCTCATAACCCAAATGAATTGTGTATTTGTGTGTGTATGTGTGTGTCAAAATCAAATGTGTCTTTACAAATGATACATCTCAAAAATATATGTACATTGATACATCATTGTTCTCGACCATGTCCAGTCTCTCCTTGCCCATCATATGGAGTGTCTAATATGGGATTCAGCTCATAACACCATGGTGTAATATATGGAGGCCCTATTACATGATGTGATACCTAACCCATTAATCTTGTAGACTCTAATAGTTGTACCAATATCTCAAACATCAATCACCTGGTTGAGTACTCTCTATATGATGGTGATCTTTATGTACGTGGAACAACCTCCTCATATATAATCATGTAGTATGTATCCTACTCCATAACTCTCATAAATTTTTCCAATATTGATAGTTATCCCTATCCTACTAATAAAACCCTAGCATATATCATCTATAACCTCACATTATCTATCTCTTATTTATAACATTATATAAAAGCTATATGATCTAGCATCTATGTCTCTACCTCCTATGTAAATACTCTAAATATTGCAACCATCCTATCCCTCTCTAGCCTCTAAAATATACCTATAACCTTTTTAATTCACCCTATAAATGTCTCATATCATCCACTCTCATTTCTAGATAAACCCCTCTACTATCAACCTCCCCTATAGTTTATCCACCTCTCTATGTAAACCTATAATCTCACTATCATGGGATTAAATATCATTGTGTAGTCTATAAATCAAGGTATTATCATCATGTGAAATCAATATCTATGATACACCTACCTTATCTACCATATCCATGCAATTCTCATGAATTGGTCTCATAGTTTTATACTCCTCATACCAATGGAGTCTCCCCTTCACCTAGATGATTTGTGTCAACTCTCATCTCTGTATCACCCACTATAACAACACCAACCTCTCAAATTATCTCTACATCCTTCACCTCTGTAATCTCCATATCATGAATATGGATCCCCTATATATCCTATCCTCTACCCCATCCTCATCTACCTTCCCTTTGCCCTATAATTTCACTCCTAATTTAGGCTCATACATTTATACCACATAGATGTCTACTCAAACTAGAAAATAATCATTCTCTCCATTTGTGCAGTGGTGTGTAAGAAACTATAAGTCTCATCAACCACTATAAGAACACCAATCTACATATCCATCCAATACTCTAGTATCAATTATGTCTCTCCTATCCATCCATGTAACTATCTATAGTTATGTCTAGCTGTGATCTTCTTTAGTGGGATCAATGATAATCCCCCATTACGCTCTCTCTAACCACTTGTGCAAACACATGAGGACCTTATGGGATATATTTCCTATCACTAAAATATCTCATCACCCTATTAGAGTGATATCTCTCTATAATTTAGTCATTAATACCCATAATATATCACTGACTCATAATATAGTCCATGTATAAGTCATCTCATGGCCACTAGAATACTATCTCTCTATAGGGTCTCTAAGTGATCTAGTCATCACTTATCTCATCTATCACTCTCCTATAAAACTCTAGGTTTCCTAAATGTGGCCTCTATGTTCCTATGATCATTATCCATCATGAGCTATAAGCTCATCCTATAGACATGTGCTCATATGTCATATTGGCCTCTTGATTGCAATGTGCTCCTAACACCATACCTGTTATAATGTGGAAGGACCAATTTCCTTCCCATATATGTATACTACATGATTTAGATCACTATATTAGTGTGAAAATAAACATAGACTCCATGTAAACCTCTCACCCATCTCCATCATATCTCTAATAACATCTAACAAACTAATCAAACATAGCCTCCCACTCTCATTAGGTAGCATGATGCCATTAACAAATGACATGAGAACCATAGTCAAATAATATGTACCTATTTACATGTAGTAGTCTATATATAATCCTCCCCTAACCACTAAAATCAATTCATCCCCAAAAATATTATATAAAGTAGTCTTTTGTGGACCATAACCCTAGTATACATGTCTACCTCATATCAAGATCCCTAAAATTTGATACATGTCTAATGTAACTGTCATCTCACTTATCAATAGGTGAAATGTGTTGGTCTCACTATGCCATCTCTTGGCCAGTACAGTCAATAGATCCCTATCTATATGGATCTTAGGCATCTATGCAATTTATGACATCTTTTTAGCCTCTAATACTTTAAACTCCTACTCAGTAAATCATGTTATCCACTCTAATGCCCTTGGTCTCCACTCTTGTGTTGCTAATATTGGTAATAAATCCTACAAACATATCACATTAGCGTAATTTTAATTATACCAAACATAAAAACCCATTTACACCTAATTATATAACATAAAGACATTAAAAAACACCTTCATCAACTAAACATGCAATCTTAGAATGGTAAAATATTATTTTTCCGATCAATACTGTAGTTTTCACAACTAGGGGAAACTTATTTACATATCCCTTAATATTACAAGATTGACATCAATTCTAGTAATTTAATTGCTTGATGGTCTAAATCACTTCATAATTTTCCTCTTTCATTCATTTTGAGCATTTTTTTGCTTTCTCACACAAACCATCAAAGGGGCATCATCACATTCATTCTCATTCATTTAGGGCAACATTTTCTTCGTAATCATTAACTCTCTACTTATAATATTATTCAAAATGGTACTGCTTCACAACACCATTTCAAAGAGGGTAAAATGTAGACACATAAATTACATTTAGTTTTAAAATACACCTAAAACCTACTAATTATTATTCTTAAATTTGAATTATAATTCATGACATCTCCCTTCTTATTTAAATAATTGAATAAATCAAATTTAATCAATTATGCACAATTTTAATCCAAATTTAATTATTAAATCTAGGTTTTACACCTCACCCAACATTTTCCACTTTTATCTCCCTCACATTTTCACTCACCCCAACCAATCCCACAACTTATTAAACTACCCTTGAGTCATCCCTTGAATTGTCAAATATCTTGACCCATTCTTGGTGACTTAGCTAACCATCTCCATATTTATCTTAACCATTTCAAATGGTCATCATCCTCATGGATGAGGACTCATTAGCCCCATATATTATTTGGATAATTTGAAATATTAAAATAATCCTCCACCATTTGATCTTTCTTCTAAAAATATATAAATAGGCATGAAATACATCACTTTCATCATCTTGACATATGATAATGAAGTGCTATCAAATTCACAGGTGAATCCAAAGTGAATCAAATCCATCAAAGAGCATTTTTGAATCAAAATGTTGCCTATTTTACCTTGCATTGGAAGAGTGATAAACCATAATTCAAAGAGAGATAATAAAATTCACATCAAAATGGAAGAATCTTTTTTTGTAATAAGGTATAAGTTTTGTTGTTTTTTTTTTGTATCTCTATCTTAGGTTGATTGAGTTTAGATTAAAATTTCATGGCTTATTTGCATTTCTATATTTTATTCAATACACCGTGATAGGAAGTCAAAAATATCATAATGAAGGTATTTTTATTTAGTCATATCCTTAACATGTGCTTTGGGTAGACTTAAGGTTGCATTAAAAATACCCTAGGATTTTAATGAATTCCAAGGAAATGACATAGGTGTTAGATCATTTTTCAATCTAAGCTCACTTGAATCAGACATCACTAACTTAGATGCTAGTAAAAATAGAAGGTCATCCACATCAAGTAATATTTTTTCAAGGATCATAGATGTGATAGGAAAATTTTATGAGATAAATGTACCTTTAGTTTGATCAAAATAGATGGACATCTCTTCACATTATTGTAATATGTTTTCCTTAAACCCATGCAAGGTAGCTTTTTACCCATATGTAGTGGTTGAGGAATATTCATATTGAATAAAAATTACTTAATATGGATTTTATGGCATGGATAATTCTTCATGAACTCAATAAATTGGATTCAATATGGCAATCTAGTAAGTTAATTTATGGGATCCCACTCATCAAAAGCTAGTCTGAGCTAGATAAGTCTACCAGAGAGGGACAAGTTCTAAAGTGGATCAGTTATAGATGAGTTTGAACTAAACTAAATTTGATTTGTATTTGAAGTGTATAGTTTTAGCACTTCTAGTATAGTTAATTACAATTGATCCAACTATATCAGCATGGTTTATGTAGTTGGTGACACATAAATGTGATAAACATATTATATCAGCTTGATCGATATAATAGAATTAGAACTAGGTGAAGAAATAGATTATACCAAACTAGTTGATATAATAGAGGTAAGAGTAGGTGAATGAAATATCCATTTTCAGGATATTTACTTTAAAAAAAAATTGTTTTCCAATTATAAATCATACAATTTCATACAATAATAGATTGAGAACATTAATAATGAATGATAAACTCTCACATAACTTTCTTCACAAATGCTTTAGCAAGCTTAAAATAACTCACACAACTCCATTACTTCCTTAATACAAATAAGATTACAATATTATGGCTTGAAACAAGACCATAAACAAAACTTCTTACATAAACACAAATATTGAATAGCACACTATAACTCTCACTCAAATTACAATAGAAACTAACACACATCCAATACCAAATACACACCAAACTCTGCTACCACAACTAGTCTACCTGGGGAGGGTCTTTCACCAATGAATCTGGAAATATTTTATTGAGATCCAAATGCAATCCCTATATAAAATGGACAACACTAACTAGGGTGGATATTTCACAACCAAAATTAGTATATAAATTTCAAGGAAGAATTCCAAGGAAGGGGGATGAGAACATAAGTTCAAATCTAAAATTAGGGTTTGTTGGTTTGATAAAATGATGTTTTACAATGGGAGACAACTATCCTAAAATATAAAATGCATGAGAGATAGGGAGAGGAAACTTCATGCACAAGCTAATAAATTCATCCTCTTTGAGTGGGTTCACTATTTGGCATGTGACCCCATGTGCAAGGGTTAAAATAGATTCATATGATCACCCATTTTCTTTGTCTTGGTCTCCTACTATCCATGTACCTCCAAAATTGTGTCCCACTCACACATTTGAGCTAATTTGGAATAGTGAACCTTGTCTCTCATTTATTTAGTGCACATATGCTTCCTTTGACTTCTCCAAATCACTCCAAAATGTCCTCCTCACACATGTGAGAGAAAATCTAGAATAGTGCAATCTTGTCATCTTCTTCCATGTGACCCCAAAGATTTTTAGAAAAAGTCTAATCAAATTTTGACTCTCTTTAAAGAGATTCACATGCTCAAACACTATTTCCACTTACAAATTCATCCCACTTACTCTCACATCAACTTTAGCACATGTGATCTCCCTTGTGGGTCATGACCATCTCATCCACTAGCCACCTCATATGCTACATCATCAACTACATCACATACCACATCACCATGAATAGTACATATGAATAGTAATTAGTGAATAGTGACTCTATTCTACTATTCCCTTCCAACCCTAGATTAGCCTATAAGAATAATATAGGCTAAGGGTCTCTTATGAATAACTAAAAAGGGGACATTATAGTCCTCCCTTCCCAAAATTTCTTGCCCACAAGCAATTGTAAATTTCAGTGCTAAAGAATCTATTCTCAATCCCAGGTAGCATCCTCTAAGGGAAAATCCTTCAACCTAATCAAGTACTCTATGAGTATGTGGCTCCTCAACCTCTTCTCTCTAGTCTCCAAGATAGAGTTAGGGACCAAGATCAATCTCCCCTCCTTGTCTAATGGTGGTAGCTCAAGAGATGTAGTGATGTGCTACCTAACTACCCTTTTGAGGTAAGAGAAATGAAATACATTATGAATCATGCTACTCTTTGGTAATTCCAAATCATATGCCACCTCACCAACTCTCTGCATAATCCTATAAGGTCCATAAAAGTGAGGCTTAAGCTTATTTTTACTACTCTTCTTCAACGTAGATTACCTATAAGGCTATAGGCATAATAAAATTAAGTCACCAAGCTCAAATCTCCTTTATAATTTATTCCTATCTACATACATCTTCTATTGATCCTAGGCATGGTGAATATTATCCTTAAGTTACTTAAGGATGTCCTGACTCTCTTGAATACAATCCTTGGCCTTAGGGGCCCTACTATCATCAAATGCCAAATCTACCAAGGACATGGAATCATACCCATATAGTGCTCAAAAAGGAATCATTCCAATGGTCATGTGATGGGTGGTGTTGTAACAATTCTCACCCATGTATAACCATCTGACCTAACCTCTTTTCTACCTTGCAACATAGTCAGGAAAATATCCTTCAACCCATTTATTTATAATCTCTATCTAGCCATCTATCTAGGGGTGGTATCTCATGCTTGAGGTCAAATCTATGCCTACTAATCTAAATATCTCCTACCAAAATATGCTAACAAATCTTCTTTCTTGATCATTAACAATGTTCTTTGGCAACCCATGGAGTTTAAACACCTCCTTGAAGAACAACTCTTCCACTTGGGCTGCCTTCTAATCTAAATATATGTCAAATAAATTTGAAAACTTGTTCAACCTATCAACCACCACAAATAATTAGTCCTTTCCATCAATCATAGGTAGACCGGTGATAAATTCCATAGATATACTTTCCCACTTCTGCTTTAGGATAGGTAATGGCTAAAATAAACCAACTAGAAAAAGTATGTTTTGAATTGTTCTACTGACAAGTCATACACTCTTAGACATGGTGCAAGGCATCATCCTTGAGACCCTTCAATGATAATCTCTCTTTAACTTGTCTATACTTTTTGAAGTAACCTTTATATCCTACAAGAGGAGTATCATGATTGGCCCTCAAAATTTTCATTCAATTTTCATTCAAGTACCAAATAAATCTTATCTCTATATTATATGATATTATCCACAACTCTATACCTATCATCTCAAATCCTCCCATCCATAATCTCACATGAAAAATTATTCTTGGCATACTCCATAAAGAGGTGAGCCTTCCAATTAACTAAAATCTCAGTCATTGAGCATAAAGTGGGTTTCCTAAAAAGGGCATTAGCTAAACATTATTATTCCCTTTCACATATTCAATTTCAAAATCATAGGCCTAAATTTTACTTACCCACTTTTATTTCCTTTCATTTAAGTCCTTATTCTCTAGGAAATATCATAGGCTATTATGATTTGTCTTGACCATAAACTTCCCACCAACCAAGTATTGTCTAAATTTTTCCAAAGCATTCATAATGGTGAGCATTTCCTTATCATAAGTGGAGAAAAATCTATACACATCCTAGAGCTTCCTAATTTAATAATAAATGGGATTTTTATTCTACATAAACATAGCACCTAATCATGTTCCTGATGCATCACACTTTAACACAAAGGGTTGGGAAAAATTAGGTAATGTCAAAATAGGGTAAGTGATTATTACCTCTTTCAACCTATCCAATATACGTTATTCCTCATTTATCCATTCAATATCTTCTTTCTTCATGAGGTCTATAAGAGGTGCACCCAATTGGGAAAATCCTTTGACAAACCTCCTATAGTAACTATAGAGGCCAAAGAATCCCCTCAATTATATCAATGTCTTTTATGGTGGCCAATCTAGGATGGCTTGAATATTTTCTTGATGGACCTTTACTCTATCAACACCAATCAAGTGCCTCAAGTAAATAATATCTATCATACCAAACTCATAATTAGAATCTTTTATGAACAAATATTGTGCCTCCATGATACCCAACACCACATCAATATACCTAAGGTGGTATTCCCATGTCTTTTTATATATTAGGATATCATCAAAGGACACTATTAGAAATTTCCTCAATTGTTTATTAAATATGTGGTTCATACAAGACTGAAATATAGTAGGGGCATTAGTCAAACCAAAGGGCATGACTAGGAACTCATAGTGTCCATAATAACACCTGAAGGCTATTTTGTGTATGACCTACTCCCGAACTCTAATCTATTGGTATCTCAATCAAAGATCAATCTTTAAGAAATACACTACTCTATGTAGCTCATCTATTAACTCATCAATCATATTAATTGGATATCGGTTCTTAATGGTTTTCTTATTGAGTGCATGATAGTCAATACACATCTACATGGTTCCATCCTTCTTCACTATAATAACTAAAGAAGCTAAATAACTTGAGCTCAGTCTAATGTGTCACATATCAAGCAACTCCTTAATTTCCTTCTCAATCTCTTCTTTGAATTTATTGGGGTACCAGTAAGGATTTGTGATGATAGGCTTAGAGCCTTCTTCAAGCTCTATCACAAGTTCAAAACCTATATCAAGTGGTCTACCTAGGGGAATATCACTAAAAACCATATTGTTCTTATCCATTATGAACTGGATATCTATCAAATTTTGAATAACTTTATCTGATGGATTATGAGGAGAGATTAGGCATTGAGCTACCCATACCACCTTCCCATGATGAAAAAGTGCCTCCATCATACTTGTAGTGGATAGATTAGGTGCTCCTTTATATATTTCTCTAAGAACAACCCTATTTCCTCTTTGTCAAAAGTTGAGCTTCATAGTCTGGAATTTTTAAGAATACCCCCCAAGGGAATGTAACCATGAGATGTCAAGAACCTTTCCAATATATGTGAGCTTGACAACATAAAAATTAGTAGTTATTTGATGGTTGCTCAATTTGATGCTTAATTTGGGAATCCTCTTCTTATAGCTCATAATGGATTCATCTACAATGATAACATTAAATCCTATAAATTCTTCCATCTCAAGGCCTCTCTTCATAACTTGATCTTCATCTATAAAGTTGTTGGTGGCCTCAATGTCAATCAACACTACTAAATGCTACCCTCGTAAGACTCCTTTCACCTCAAAAGGGTGATATCTAGGAATTCCTAAGAGTGAGGAAATAGTTCCCTCTATAGATTCTTTTAGGGTCTTATCTTTAGCAACCTAATCTTGATCATTATCTGAGATGGATCCTTCCTCCTCTTCTCCATTATAAAAAACCTCAATATCATGCACTTTGCCTTTCCCAAGGCATCTATGTCTTGGTGTCCATGAACCCTTGCAAGCATAGCATTGTTTCTTCCTCCTGAGCTCATCTTTTGTCTCATCATCCATCTTCTTGATTGCCTCCTTTAGGAGTGAGGTGGATATAGACTTATTTTAATCATTCCCCTTTGGATTATTCTAAGGAATTTTTTACTTGGGTGTAGATAATTCTAAGTTCCTAAATTTTTTATGATATATTATAGAGTGGATGGGTTTAATGCTTTCACCCAACCACATAGTGGCTCTTCTAAGCCCTCAATGAAGATATAAGATAATCTATCTTCTAAAATGTTAGGGACTATAATTACAAGCCTCTAAAATTTAGATATATAGGCATTTATTAAATCATTTTCCTTGATATGGGCTAGCTCCATAAAGTGATGCTTTGGATTTGTTTTATCAAATCGGTCTATCAACATCTGAGCAAAATCTATATATGAATTGACAAGGCTATGACCCTAAGTGACCATACCATAATACCACCAATCATGGGCATCACCTTCCAAGTGTAGAGTATTAAATTGAATGGCCTCCATTTGGAACATGGGTTATAACTTGAAATAGTTATCTAACTTATGTATACATGAATGGGTAGTACATTTTACTAACTTGTCAAAAGATGATAGAGTCACCTTTCCTATCTTTTGTTGCAACTCCTAGTTGTTATGTCCTTTGTCTCCATTAGGATTATTATTTAATTTCAATTGGAAAAAATCTTTTAATGGTAGTCTTTTTTGAACTACTTCATCAAAGGATTTCCATTAATGGATGAAATATTCAACACTTTCTTTTGCATCGTGTTGTCCATCACTGTTTAGTTGTTAATGATCTAGAAAAGTAGGTATAAGGGGCTTAATTATATATGCATGGGTGACTCTAGTATAAATAGGCACCTGTACATGGTTTCTTGTCTCACCATTAGATCCACCACTATGATCAACATTGTTGTTGGGTAGATGTTGCTACAAGAACTAGAGTGTCTCCCATTGTCCTCTAACCAAATATTTAAGTACATTCTCTAGGAAAGAATTCTCTTGATGCTTATCTCCCATGTTCTCTTCTATTCTATCAGTCTCAACTTTAGGATCAAGATATCCAAAAGGACCAACTATGCTCCTTAAATTATATCTATGGTTGATTCTTCCATGTTACATGAGATAAAACTTATATAGACAATATGTAAATAATTACTTTCCAACAGGATAGAAAGATCACCATCTTTGATATCACTAAAATATAGCTCTCAAGATATTTACTAAATATTTTTTTGTTTTACAATTATAAATCATACAATTTCATACAATAATAGATTGAGAACATTGGTAAGGAATGGCAAACTCTCACATAAATTTCTTCACAAATGCTTTAGCAAGCTTACAATAACTCACATAACTCCACGACTTCCTTAATAAAAATAGGATTATAATATTATGGCTTGAAACAAGACCATAAATAACACTTATTACATAAACACAAATACTAAATAGCACATTATAACTCTCACTCAAATTAAAATATAAACTAACACACATAAAATACCAAATACACACCAAACTCTACTATTGTAACTAGTCCAGCTAGGGAAGGCCTTTCACCACTAAATCTGGTAATCTTCTATTGAGTTCTAACTTCAATCCTTGTATGGAATTGCCAACACTAACTGGGGTGGATATTTCACCACCAAAATTAGTCTATAAATTCCAAGGAATAATTCCAAGGAAGGGGGATGAGAACATAAGTTCAAATATAAAATTGAGGTTTTTTGGTTTGATGAAAAGATGTTTTACAAAGGGATAAAAATATGCTAAAATAGAAAATGCATGAGAGATAGAGAGAGGAAACTTCATGTACAAGATAATAAATTCATCCTCCTTGAGTAGGTGCACTTTTTTTCATGTGACCCCATGTGCAAGGGTCAAAATAGAATCATATGATCACCCCTTTTCTTTGTCTTGGTAGCCCACTATTCATGTGCCTCCAAACTATGTCCCACTCACACATGTGAGCCAATCTAGAATAGTGAATCTTGTCTCCCACTTCTTTAGTACACACATTCTTTCTTTGAATTCTCCACATCACTCCAAAATTTTCTCCTCACTCACACATGTGAGAGCAAATATAGAATATTTAAGTCTTATCATCTTCTTCCATGTGACCCCAAAGATTCTCAAATAAAATATAATCAACTTTTGACTCTTTTTAAAGCGAGTCACATGCTCAAACACTATTCCCACTTAAAAATTCATCCCACTTTCTCTCACATCAACTTTATCACATGTGAACTCCCTTATGGGCTATTCCATCTCATCCACCAACCACCTCATATGCTACATCATTAGTTGCATCACCTACCACATCACCATGAATAATCCATATGAATAGTAACTAGTGAATAGTGACTATGTCCTACTATTCCCTTCCAACCCCAAATTAGCCTATGGTATTAATATAGGCTAATGGTCTCTTACAAGTAACTAAGAAATGGAAATTATAGTGAATATAATTGTATCAATCTAGTTGATATATTTGAAATAGAATCAGTCAAAGAAATAAATTGTTCTAAGTTGGTTGATATAGTTAGACCTAATCTAAGAAAAAAATATTGTACTTAACTAGCCAATATGGTAGGAAGAAAAGAGGTTATATAAACAAACTATATTGATTTGTATAATATAGTTGTGAAAATATGGAACTAAATTAGGTTGGGTGATATAGTATGATCTACAACTATACGAGGGTGGCCAATATAGTTGGGTTATTATAAAGTATACAAGTAACTATTTCATTGGATTAAATAGTTGAAAAATGATGTGGAGGATAATCTTAAACTATTATATAAGCTAGATAATGGATGTGAGGTCAAAGACGATAAATATATATATAATAAACAATATACTACATGTTTTTCATGTCCACAAATTTTTCCTCATTATTAGAAGAATGAGATTTAACCATGGTTTCAACAACATTTATACCTAGTCTATAAAATGTTTGATTTTAATTATTAGTTTGATAATTTGAGTATGATTTGGAAGATGATTTAAATATATGGTAAGGTGAACATTATCTTGATTAAGTATTTCATGTTTAACCTTGGATATATGAGCCTTAGATAACTTATCATAGGTTTGGTGATGCTCTCTAATCATGGATTCATGATCAAATTTTGGACCTATATTTTACTAAAAATATAGATGTCTAATTTGATTATAAGTTTCACTATAATTACCCCACTTTCCATGAAACCAATGAAAAAATTAGGATCATGCCAATGAGAATTAGGATGAGAAGGATAAATGTATCTAGGTGAGGGTCTATGAAGGCATCTCCTATTATCATCTATGTAAAGATGTTGATGGATTTCACAAATTTTAACTTGGGAGGGATGAGAATGATGTTGGATGGGACCTCCCTTTATAAGTGGAGAGATAGTCACTTTGTTAGAGATTATTAGCTAATCGCATGGATGATTCTATTTGAATCATAAGTATAATATATACCATCATTATTAGTGCATATGTTTTTTACATCTCATAAGCATTTGAGTACCAAGCTTAGCTTGGGAAGCCTCAAATTATCTTATAAGGTAATATTCACATTTGGCTTGGTCTAAGGCTTCTTCCAATGTTTTTTTAGAAAGAGTCCTAACAATGTATTGTAATTTGGAATTTAATGCATTATTAAAGATATGTAATAGGTTGTATTTAATAATTTTGTCCTCATATCTATTGAAAAAGGTTTTCCAGTGTTTGATAAAAGTTTGAGAAGGATCATTTTTTGTTTGTTTGTAATTGATAAAGTGAGTTAAGTTATTTTTAGTTAAATTAATTGATCAAAAATCTTGGACCACTATATTAACTAAGTCATCCAAGTTATAAATAGAGTTAGATCTTATTTGATTGCACCATTTTAAATCCTCACCAAATTTTTTTTTGACAAGTATCTTGGTAGTGGTAAAGGAGTTGAGTTTAATCTATTCTTTATAAAATTGGTAGCTAGTACAACATTTAGGTCTAGGATGAGGGGGAACAAAAGGAATCATACATGTTCTTTGGAAAATATAGGTAATATGTAATAATTAAAATTGTATATCATAACAATATGAATTAAAAAAAGATAGAGATTATTCATTTTTAATTTTAGCCTCATTCATGTATAAATATTTGATCCATAGAATAACATATATTTTTAATGATTTTACATAATAAAGGTGAAAAATATATAATTATTACCCTCAATGTCTTGAGTCAAAAAATATAAATAATTTTCATCCCTTTTAGCCATGTGTAATTTTTAAAATTAGGGGAAAATTAAAAATCAAGTATGAAAATGAAACCCTAAGATTGAAATCTAAAACCCCTAAATAGAAGTGTGGAAACCTAAAAGAAAACTTGGGTTTGTAAATGTTCAAGAAATATGAGAGTTCATTGATAGGTTTTACCCTATTTTAATTATGTGAACTTTAGTTATGGTAAAATAAAATATCAATTTAGATTATAATATATGAGAATTAAACATAAATGTAAAGGATTAGAATTGATTATGACAATGCAATTTATTATTTATGTAAATTAAAACAAATGGATAAGATAACTTAATTTATCATGTTCTATACAAGACTGAGAAAGTTGGTAGGTGTTAAAGATGATGATAAGCTAGACTATTAGTCATTGAGATCAGGTTTTGGATTTTTACTTATGCTTAGATGGTATCATCATCCTCAAGTTGATACCATAAAGATATTATTTTTTTATGTAGATGTTTATATCCATGTATAGTTTTATTTTTTTAAATTTACATACCCCTCTGACTAATTATGATGTTTCCTTATATGCAATATCAAAGTTTTATTTCTTATGTAGTATCCATAAATCTATCTCCTCCACTTTAAAATCTTATGTCCTATTAAATAGTAATTTAGACTTTAAAATGGGGAAAACGTGTGTTGATTTATCCAAAAAACCATTCCCAAATGATTGGTTGAGTGAAACCTACATATCCATCACTCCAAGAAGGTGAATCAAGTTACATCTAGTTCTCCTTGTTATGTGTATGTATATAATTTTGATCATTCAATGTATGTAACTTATGATCTATCTTTCAACACTTGGTAAATGGTAATTTTGAATTTAATTTGAAGTTCTTTATACTTGTTTAATACCTCATCCTTATAACCTATTTAAAAATTGAGAGAAATAGGATGGTCCTCATGAATGTATAATAGTCTATATATGTGTACTTGATACATATTAGATGATCAATAATCCTAAACTTATTTAGTATTTATATGCATATATTTGGGTAATTTAATGTGCCACCAACACATTATAAAATTGGGTCGATACATAATAATAAATTTATTTTTAAATTTTATCCTTGCTTGGTGGGAGATGAAACCCTCAGATTTAAATAGAAACATCCAGATGGTATGTTATGAATCTAATTTTTCAATTTTAGAGACATGAGTATTGATATGATGATATGAAAATATCCAAGTAATACATAATTAGTTTTGGATTGATTGTAATTTTATTGTAGGTAACTGACAACAACTTGGATAGAATGGACCCATAGAGTCATAGTTTATTATGGGTGTGAGAGAATGGTGAATTAGATTCATAATGTGCATAGAATTCATGTAGGGTAAAGGTAGGTAAAAATTGACATTTACAAGTGTCTAATACCAAATTTTAGTTTCTAAATTTTGAAATTTAAATGATAAGGAATGAATACACCTATATGCACATGAACCAAGTTGTCTTCTAAAAACATTAGAAAATGGGGTGATCATGCCCCTTAGAGATGCAAATGTTGAAACCATGGGTTGAGATAATTATGCCTCAACCCTTATTATAAAATGAAAAGTTATTAGAAGTTAATCCATGCAGAACCTAATTCACAGTACTCATTATATTTTCTAAGAATGGGACCCACCATGTGTTCTAATCAAATCTGTGAAACTAAGAATTCAATTCTAAGTAAGTTTTTTAAATCATCTATTAAAAATATATTCTATAATTCAATTTTAGTATATGTGTAGAGATGAATAAGTTAATTTTTTTAAATTGTGTCATATATGCTCTAAATATGATCCCAATCTAATAATCTATGCAAATAAGTAATATAACTTGTGCTAAAATATCATAATATCTAAAAATTGCTCATATATACCCCACATTTACTCCTAATCTGATAACCTATATAAAATAAGACTCATAATATATGTAATAACCTCATATAATCTATGAAATTTCACTCATGATCCTATAAAATATTTGACATGTGTCCTACATATTCGTCCAATTTATGTCAAAATTAACATAATTTTTGTAACCATGTAATATTTTGTGTAAACTAATACAAATATGAAGTAATTTGTTCCCAAAATATAGATTTTATATGCCCAGACTATGAATTTACCTATGTAAATGATTTTTTCCATTAACACACCATTATTTATGTTTCCCATTTGAGGTGAAAAATTTAGTCTACAAATTACTCATCTCAATAGGAAGGAGTTATGCACATCATATAGAAAAGGATATAAGAATGTGAAATCATGTGTTATTATGATAATATTATGTCATCATAGTAATATTATATTGTCTAAGCATATGTGAAACATGTATCTTAATACATACAAGTGTCATGTCATGAAATATATAGAAATGATAAATGTAGTGATATAGTTAATATAAAAATGAGCATAGACAAACTAAATAATAACTATGCATAAGTTGCATGATATGTATCATTACACTACACACAATAATGTGAATGTATGATATAGATCACAAAATCACAAGCTCAGTAGAAAATCCTAGATGTATCCACATAAAACATGTAAACTCATGGAGCCACACATAATTTCATGGCTATGATGCACACAATAAATCATATAAACTTACACATGATAACTTAGAGTGTCAAATAAAAAAATAAAAATCAAGCATAAAAAAATTAAAATGGAGTATGACTCAAGCACAAAAATGAGTCACACAACAAACACATAATGTCATATAAAGTCAAAAAAATATAGGAGTCGCATAATGTAACAAACAACTAATAATTAAAACATGTAACATGCAATAGCATCAATCATGCATATAACAAACAAGGCTAATTTACACAATCAATGTTTTTCATCATCGCATATATAAAAAATTAGTATCTAGATAAATATCTATGTAATTAACATGAATAAGATAAATTTATGTGTAATAAGTGTAAAATAGCTTAATATATTCAATATAATGGTCATATAAAGATAGAACCTATGAAAATATTTACCAAGATTCCCCTAGTGAAAGCATTCCCCCAATGTAGGAAAGGTATCTCTTGGGTGTAGGAAAGTCCTACATGTGAATGTCCATTTCATATAAAACTTGTATGGCCTTTATATCACTTAGGTTTACATTAAATGCATATGTATAAATAAACTACATAATAACTATGCATAATATGCATGATGTGTATCATGACACCACACACAACAACATGAATGTGTGATATGGATCATATCATCATTAGATCAATATAAAATCATATATATATATATATATATATATATATATATATATATATATATATATATATATATATATATATATATATATATATATCCCATAAATCACATAACTCACAATTTCACACACAATTTCATAGCCATGATGTACATAATAAATCACATAAACCTACACATGATAATGCATAGTGTTAAATAGAGTAAATAAAAATCAAACATAAACAAAGTTAAATAAAATAAGATTCAAGCACTAAAAGGAGTCATGCAATGAACACCCAATGTCATGTAGAGTCATAAAAAACATAGGAGTCACATAATGTTAAAAACTAATAATTACAAATTTGTAACACGTAATAGTTAATCATGCATAGAACAAGCAAGGCTAATTTACACAATCAATGTATTTCATCATCTCATATATCAAAACATAGTATCTAAAGAAATATCAGTGTAAGTAGTACGAGTAAGAGCAAGGCATGTGTAAGCAATGTAAAAATAGCTCAATTGATCAATATAATGGTCATATAAAGATAAAACCTATTAAACTATTTACCAAAATGCCCCTATTGAAAGAATGCCCCTAATGTAGGAAAGGTAGCTCTTGGATTTAGGAAATACCTACATCTAAATGTCCATGTCATATAAAAATTGTATGGCCTTCATCTCACTCATATATACTATGAAACTAATGTTCATATAAACTTGGATATGTAATATATTATATGTGATAAATCATAAATACATCATGTAAATAATCACTGTGTCATGTAAATGTCCTTATTTTTTATTTTGTTAAATATTTCTATGTTTTATATTTTTTGAATTTTTTTAATCTAAGTTAAACTAATCCTGAACAATTACCCCATTAAAGAGATTAACTAATGTAGGTCCTAGGTCAATCATGTAAAATATTATTCCATCATGGATGATTAGTAACACATGAATTTGTATTATATTTTTTAAGTTGTCTTGTGTTATAATATATCCATCACGATCATCATAGACCACATGACCCTACATATGCTATATAACTATAGTAACCACAATATCTTGTATAATGTAGTGTATAGTATTATAGTATACATGTGTTTGATATGGAACCATTTTTTCCATATAGGGGACAAGCTATCCCCCTAATTTTGAACCATAATTATGTTAGTGTGAAGCTTGTTAATATTACCATCAATCAAGTTTTGTATCTTATTTCACAAACAGTTGCATCTATTAGTTAAATGTCTTATGCATATATGATAATCATAGTATGATTTAATTTAAAATTCCTTATATGGTGTTTTATTCATATCAACCTCTTTCTAGGTAGGCAAACATAGGAGATTACACTCAAGTAACTTTTTAAGTATCTAATAAAATGGTTCATGTAACTATGAAAACTACATCCTTTGATGAGTTGATTATTATATTATGAAACTATGCTATTTATGACTTTCTCCCCATATTTTAATTATATTATAGTGATCATGTGTTGATATTTAAATAACTTTATATTCATAATTCCAAAAACTATTTGTTTAATTCAAAATTATTCTATGGTACGAATGATATGGTTTCCTTTTTTGATATTGTGACCAATCATGTCATTTATGATTTAGTAGTAGGTAAAGCAGTAAAATACTTATCAATCAAAAAATTTAGTATAATATGTGGCTTATATTTTTCCTTTATAATCTATAATCTGATAGCTATTTTTATATCCATGAGCTCTACAGTATTTACTGAGTTTGTCATAAATGTTTGGTTTTCCCTTGAAATGCATTATGTAATGTGTTTTGCCTTTTATTTTAATGCTATGATATATTTGATAGATAATTTATTTATTGGAGTCCCTATAGTTTAATTATGTTATTTTAAACTTATATTTCAGCAATTATTTCCAAATTTATATTTACAAGTGTTTGAAAGGGTTATTTTTCTTTTATCTAATTTATTTTTGTTCACTAGTTTTTAATCATCTTGGTATTCTCCTGAACTAATAGGTATAAAATTAATACTATAAAAATATTCAAATTTATTCATTTTAATTTCATTATCATCATCATCACTATCATATTATTCAATTTATATCTATTTTGGATCCTTTAATTTGACTACTAAAGGAAGATTTGGTATCTATTCTTTTATGTCTCTATTATTTTATTTTATTTCTTGATTCATGTAGAGTTGAGATTTTTTCATTATTATTTATTGAATCTATAATTTCATATGTGTGTATCCTTTATATTGGTATTCTTTGTGATGGAGGTATATTTAAAATCGTTTTATTTTTAATGCACAAGTATTAGGATCTATTACTTTGTAGTATTTAAAAGTTTGATTATCTACAAGACATGTATATAAATGTACCTCATGTATAAAATTTATGTGTTGATGTAAATTAGTCATTATGTATATAATTTCATGTATCTATATTATAACCAAGAGTATGTTATAATTCAATTGATTGGTATTACATGAAACATAGTAAGTATTATCTTAAGGCCTACTCTAATATCTAAATCAATTGATAAAACTGGTATTTGAGTGCTAAGAGTGATATTTGAGACTACTTATTCCTAGATGATCCATAAACCTATGTTATATCCTATTATCATATTTTTATAGCCTTCATGTGGACCACAAGTGTCCCTGGTCAGCTCAAATGTAGTCTCTCATACACTCATTTCTTGATCCTGGTCTTTCATGCCCAGTGTTTTGCTAGTTGGACATTAGTGTCACATTAAGGACACTACAGGCACATGGCTCTAGTATCCCAAAAATGTCACTTATGTCCTTTACCATAAATTTCTTAAAAATATATATTTTCAAAGGTAAAACCCTCTTAAATTTAGCCTAAACATCTTTTATTATTTACCTAAACAATAGAACACTATAAATACATGACTTTTAGCCCTCTATCCACTAGATGGAAAATAAATGCAAAATATCAATCAAACATCAAACAATTTGAGAAAATTAAAGGTTATTAATCCCTATTCTTCCCTACTTCTACATACTACCATCAATAGCATCCCTAAGCTTAGATTTTATAGATTTATAATCTCAAGCACACTCAAGGCACTCAAGGCCACTATCATACTAGCATCACTTGCACTTTCACCTATACTTAGATGGGGAGAAATAATGAACACACTTGTTGTTGATCTAGGTTGCACCCTTGATGAGGAGAAGATTATTTATGTCTTCTTCAAACCTAGTCCAACATGGGAGTTACCTATAGACTATGGGTTGACTAATATGCAAGTCACACCTATATATTTTATGGAGATATCTCCCCTAATTTTAAATTAAAATCTCTTTAAGACCTAAAATTATTGTAATGAAAAAGGAAGTAGATGTGAAAACCAATAAAAGAACCTACTCTAAGTGGTGATGCACCAAATGATCAAATATCCACTCTTAACTATATATTTTTAAAACCTACTAATGAACCTAATGGATATAATGACTAATAAGAATATTTTATGGTGTTCTATGCATGAATATTTTGTATGTATTTTTAATATGATTTTAAAACTTGAAGTACTAAGTATAGATCTGCACAAGATACTAGTGACTTATGACACTTCAAGAACATTCTTATTTGCTAACACTTCATAAATCCTATAATATACTAACAACCTGAATTTAGGTACATGAAAGGACCTATATATGATAAAATGATTCATACATTATATAAATAAAACTTTCATATAGAACACTAACATTCAACAAAAAGTCTTCAAATGTCTTCTTCTATTAATTCAAAAAGAGTTACAAGGCAATTATGGTAGAGCTTTACTAAACCTAGCCAAGGGATGCCAAATAAGAGCTCAATCTCTAATTAAATATAAATTTTTAATTAAAAAATGGAAGATTACAAGTGTGTTATAGGTCATGAATGAGGCCAATGTGGCATATGGCATTTACAATAGGCCCATTTCCTTCCTTATGCATTGGCATGCATACAATGGGGCCACTTTGGCATTTAGGGAAGATGTGGTGGATATAAATCCATCATTTGACTTTAATAAATATTAAATCATGATTAAAATATCCTAATATTCCCTCTAATGGAATTTATTCAATGCAAACAGGGAGTGAATAGGCCTCCTTGAGGAGTTGAACAGTCTCTCCTTCAATGTGCACACTAAATGGTCCATGAAATTGCCTCTAACCTATCATAATGGCATCCATTTTGAGATATAATTACTTGGATGAAAATTTCCAATTATTTAATATTTTAAATCAATGCTACCATGCTACCCTTTTCCTATTACACTCTTCTACGTTCAAGATAATTAGGCCTGTTTGTTTGTCCTTCAACCTTTTGCTCATATTCATTACTTAAATGATAAAATAGTTGAAATAGGCTCCCAATTCATCTGATAAGACTTAGATCATCTTTTTATAACCCATTATATATTGGAATTGAAATCTTTCAAGTGTTTTTAACCTATAAATACATATTAGCCTTT
Organism: Torreya grandis; assembly: GCA_037957365.1. NCBI lineage: Eukaryota > Viridiplantae > Streptophyta > Pinopsida > Cupressales > Taxaceae > Torreya > Torreya grandis. The sequence continues at coordinate 3,346,997 of JARHVA010001165.1, read as the reverse complement.
CATGACTAGGTCAATTGGATTGCTTCACAAATTGGTAGTTTAGATAGAGGTAGTAGAGACATTTTCAAATATTTACATGGATCATATTAGCATTTAATGAGTATAATAAGTCCTAATATTACATTTTCCATCATTTATAACTTTTAATTAGGCTATGTAACATAATTTATACCTAAATCCCTATAAATTTTCCTTTTCAGGAAGTGTTCATATAGTTATTTTACTATCAAGAGCCATGAGCATGAGTCTTTTTGAGCTAGAAATAGCATCCAAGTTTGGATAAGAAAAATTTTCTCATTTAGATGAAATTTTCCCTAAACCTCTCTATTTGAGTGACTATTAGGGTTTAAGGGAGGTTTAGGAGTGTTTGGGGTTCTTAAATGTGGTTCATATTCTAATATATGAATGAATTACACCAAATTCAATCCAATTTACCCCCTCATCTTTCATGAATGGTTAGATTCCCCATGTATAATATTTAGGTTGTGATGAGAACTTAAAAATGCTTATTATGTGAATAACATGACCTCTTAATTACTTATTTATGCCTACAGGTAGAATGATCTACTATAATGACTTTTCTAAGGATCTAAACTAGTCATAGGGACTCCAAATACTATTATGTCCTTCCTCATTCAATTGGAATCATTATTACTCCCTATTTTGTATTTTGCTTCACCTTTTGATGACATAGTCTTAGTCAAGGTTGTGGATTAGTCTATCTTTAGACCTGAACCATGAAGCTTAACCTCAATACTAGGGATTTGAACCATTTTTACATCATATATAACTATAAAATTTCCTTAAATACCTTATAAGGTGGCAACATTAGCTTTAATTGATCATTTTTCCTCCTTTTAATACATATATCCATGCATTTTAACACTTGTACCTTTCTACTTGATGAACCAGTCATAGAGGTCAACATGGAGGCTATTAGAGGCCTTGTTAATATTATTTAGAACTCATTTTCCCTTCTCAAACTCAATGTACACATAAATACTCCTAGATCCTTACTTTTGAGCTTAAACTAACACTTTCAAGTCCATTTTATATAGCTCTACCCCTAAACATGCTAACCAATGGGTCACTATGATGCTCAAAGGACCTAAAGAGACCTTAAATTTCATTTCATGGCCAAATTATCTCATCTAGATGGGTTTTGAGACTAAAGTCCACCATTAGGTCATTTCTAGGGTTTATACAAGGTTTGAGATGTCTATCATCTTAATGATGGCTCATAAATTATGGACATCCAAACCAAGAAAAAATTCCATGAATTTTTAGAGTAATAACCTCCTCATCTTTCATGAATTGTTTGCGTTTCTATGTAGAGGGTCTTTAGAGATATGAACATCATAAAATGAGGTTAGGATTATTTTTAGATAATTTTGAATGCTTAAAATCTTAAGGTTTATTCATAAATACTATCCCAAAAATTCAAAAAAATATCACATATATTTTTATTCCATATGGATACTTAAAATTCCCTAAGATCTTTGGCCTTAAGCATGCATGTGGTGGAGTAGGTGAGCATTTGAAGATGGTGCTCGAACTAACTATGTATAGATTGACTAGCTCGAGTAGGGTTTGAAGGAACTTGAACCAATTTTATCACCTATTATCACTTTAAAAATTCTTAATAATTATAAAACATCCTCATACATCTCACATTATCCATTCAGAATTTTATAGTAGCTTGAAGAAACTCAATATGATACTAGAGTCTGTGTGTAGGCTCATATGTTTGACTATGTTGGCCTATCTCTAAGTATTTTGACTATTGGTATAGGTATTATAACTACATATGAGGTTTATTAACCATTTACCATCATCATTCACTAAAAATAAACTTTATATGGGTCTTAAACTACCTGTATACCCTTCAAATCATGGATTTATCTTTCAATTCATTGAATAATTGTGATAGACAAGCCTTTGTTTGAGATAAAATAGTGGATATTCCCACTAATTTTATAGCCCAAGTTAACATATTAAATGTGTCATTATTAAAATTATTAGTAATTTTTGGGGCTTTTCCATGCCCATAAAGGTCCCAAAATACCATTTTGGCTAAAACTAGCTCCAAACTACCTATTGACTATGTGCTTAGATATTAAAGTTCTGAGTATGGCCTATGGCATTACCTCTTGAGGTATTTATGAATATGAGGTTTTTTTTTAATGTGATTAGCATCATCATCATGCCTAATTTATTTCCTTATAACATTCCTTTCTTTACATATCTTACCCTTTCACGCAGACTTAGGTCTCGTGTCTACCTATGCTTGTCTGGTTCTAAACTTGTTTAGGTGACACTCTATCTTTTTAGTGGTAATGGCCATAAATTTCTAATTATAAATATTAGGAACATTTACCTCCATCATATTTAATTTTCCTTTTATATTACATAATATAAAGACACTAATATAGACTAGTAATGTTACATGTATCTTCTTGTCAACATTACTGTCTATAGGAGCTTTGTCATCAGGCTTAAATGAGAAGAAGGTGGTCTATTGGGTTATTTAAACCCTAGTGTGACATTTTAATACCATAAATAACTTATTTATTATTCATATCCTTTAATACTCACATCAATTCTCATGCCCTAGATGGTTTATATAGTGTTTCTTGGGACCCTATTATAGTAAACTAAAGGGTTGGTTGTATGTGCACATTTACGTTCATAGTTCATCATATAACCATATGGGCCCAAAATATTATGGTTTCACTACTTATAATGGTTATAATGGAGTTTTAATTTCACCTTAACATTATTTATCCTTGGGAGGAAGGTTGGATTAATGGATGAGTATGGTAGTGGAGAGATATATAGAGTACGTTGTATGAAAATAGGGGTAGCATAGTGAAAAAGGTAGTGATGACATAATGAAACAATAAGAGTATAAAAGTGGTGTGAAATGGAAAATAATGACCCTAAATATATAATCAATATTTATATTTTATATCTATATACATATACCTAAGTAATCATGAAACTTTGAAGGCATAAACATAGCATACACAACCCTAAATTGAAACCTTGAAAACTTATAAAATCTTAACTTTCCAAAAAGACCTTAAACTTTGATAAAAAGGGATCATGTGGGATTAGAGGTGAGAAAGGATAGTTTATAATAATGTGATGTTGACATTAAATTTGGTAAGGTTTAATTAAATGTTGTGATGACTCTCCATCATGATTACAACATCCTATTACATGGATTTGAGTTGCATATGAGGCTCTGCAAGTACCATTTATTCACATACATAGTATTGTCATAAAGTGATCTATAAACTTTCACAAGTCTTCTCTCCTTGAGTTATTGTAAGGTAATAAGGGTCCATTGGACCTTCCACATGAGAAATAATGCATTGGGAGCCTTGAAACACCTCTACCAACTCTTCAATCCATTTTACAACCTCTAATGAAAGCATCAAACCCCTATCTTTTACACAAACTTGTTTGTAGATCATACAAAAGATCCAATCATAAAGGTTTTCCAATAATGTGATCTCACACATGTAATTAAATTTCTAATAATTCTATTTAATTATCATTCAATACTCAAGGAATTAGTAACCATGATTAGTTTGAGTAGACAACGTAAAAATCTCTAAAAGCCATTCAGTCTAATTCGGCCTATGCAAATGAGAAAGGCATAGGGATTATTTAAATTCTTAAGGAATGTTCATAAATAATAGGATACCAACCCCTATAAAAATTCCCATGGGTTTAATTTGCTTTAGTCTACTTTCTATGGTTATGATCTTTGGTCCCCACTCTCTCTCCTCAATATAGAATGAGCAAAAACCTGAGGAGCTCTATGAGCTTGAAAATGAGCTCAAGGGAGAGATGGAATATTTTTGAGATTCCAAGGAATTTAAAATCACTTATATATTAACCATTTTACATCTCTAACCCCCTTATACAAAACCATGCTTCTACCTGGGTTGGTCTATATAGTATGGATCCATACTACTGAAGAAACCCCTACAAACTATCATTTTTCCTAAAAATCCTCCTTGTTTCAAACCTAAAACATTATTAGTAGGTGTTATGGAGGGAAATTAGGAGTCATATGATAGTTTTAATCTAATGTGTGAATTGAGGGAGTTGAAAAGTCATAATTTAGCATGTGTGGGGACCATTTGGGAGGAATTAGCATTGACTATGGTGTTATTAGATTCAATGAGGCATGAAACAGTCTAGTTATGTCTTGATGAGGTTTATGAGGTCCATTAAATTCATGTGGGGTGGTTTAGTGGTTTATCAAGGCCAAATTAAATCTCATTATGACAAAAAAAACATTAACTTTACTCACATATATGACCTTAAAATGGGGTATATCAATTGAATTATCATGTTAATACATATAAAAACCTTCATGATATATAAAACCTAAATTAAACCTTAATACACCTTCTATGATGTTATTTTAAATATTTAAAATTAGAATAACTCATGTTATGAGGAAAAACCAATATGTTTATGAGCCTCTATCAAATTGACTCCTCAATTCATCTTCACCATGGCACCTTTTGACTATTGGGACTCCATCAAAGTGATCAAAGACTATTTAAGCATGCTTAAACATCATAATCACACTTGACTCAATATGGAAAGGAAATACAAAGGCACATAAGGACTAACAAAGCAAATTTGTGATCATGACAAGATAGTAAACTACATAAACACCCTCCTAGCTCATAATATGTATGATAACCATGGTACTAGGGATGGACCATGAATTAATTAATTAAAGTGGTCAACCAACACAAACACCCTTTCTAGGTTTGGGACTATAAAGTGGTCAACAACACTTTTTATTTTATACCCTAATTTCAAGTAGTATTAGGGTTTGCATCACAAATTAGTAATTATATGCACAATATAGAGTTTCAAACTTTGTGTGCTCAAGAATAAAACCCAAAAACATAAACACATGTGCACCTAGAGGTTCAAGACAATCCTACATAGAGGACAAGAGTGTCAATATTAGAACACTAAATCCACATGGCACCTCTATCAAAATGTGGTGATATTATCTAGGAGGGGTTATAACATAGGGATCTAGTTTATGACACTTAGACTTCTTTTATCTCAATTTATAGCAATTAGATTGTCTGTATCAGATGTTTTATAAATAATTCTTTATTTTCACATATTTATTACTATTTTTAGATATTCAAATCTAGTCAAATCTGAAACAAATCAGTAGCTATTTTATGCATATTATTTCCCTAATTTTGATAACTCAACCCTTTAATCAAACATAAGATTTATATAAGTTAAACCCTAAAAGGTTAAAATAATTTGTGAATTTGACTTACTTTAAACATTGATCAAACCCTAACCCTAGATGCTCCTAGAGTTTTTATCCTTATTTTTCCTATTTTCATTAGATACTTTCAATTTTTTAGATTTCATATATCTTATTTTAACATTTCTATTCCAATTTGTTTACTATAATCCATCTCAAAATTTTCTCTCTTCCATTAAGAAGTGCTAGGCTAGTTGGTAATCCTATAGAACATATTCAGGTTCCTATTATTCAAAATTATAACATGGATAAAGGACCTACTTTGACTCTTGTCATTGATCCTTCACACCCTGATTATGTGGATTTCAATGATAATGCATCTAAAAATGAATAATACAATAAATAACAAAATGATACACAAATTGGAAATTAGGACACTCTCCCTCCACTTAATAATGATAAAAATTTTGTCAATAAATATGAGGTCCTATAGATATTTAGAGATATAATTTAGAATTAACCCCTTAATCATGCAAAAATATTATAATCCATATTAGAAATTAAGAACAAATCAAATAATGGTCATTCTTCAACTCCTCCAACTAATAAAATTATTACACATGTAGTGGGGCCAACTCATCTATTACAACCTAACATTATAATTCAACCATATTCAATGATATATACACCTCTTATGGATAATTTATTTACTCTATATTTATAAACCCTTAAGCACGATGTTCATACTCTACAAGTTAAGGTGTTATATCTTGAGAGGGGAGCCACTAGGCCATCACATGCCTTAGATTCTAATATTCTCCTACCTATACCTTTGGCACATCAAATAGTGGAAACTCCCTTTCCATTGATATCTATAGAACCTAAGCTTACATGATATGATAAAAAGGGTGACCTAGAGCACCATCATTGATATTTTCACACAACATGTTTGGACTACGTGTCCAATGATTGGCTTTTCACAAAATTGTTTCCATGTGGTTTAAAGGATTATGACCTATAGTGGTATTATGACATACCAAATACATCTATCATATCATTAAATCATTTGGTAGATATTTTTCTATCACACTTCTCCATCATTATCAGTGACAAGATATCATATGCCCAAGTTACATAGTTGAAACAAAATTCAAATGAACCTATTACATAGTACATCATATGATACAAGACTGTATTAGCTAAATTAACTATCCCTATGGTAGATAAAGATCTTCAAGACATATTTAAATAGAGTCTTTTACCAGTATTACATGAAGCTATCTTTTTTAATAAGTTTCCAACATTTATAGATTTGTGCCACATAGTAAAAGAAAGAGAGGTCAATAATTTATCAATGGGAAAACTAAAATATACTAATGGATTAGAATCAACTTATAAGAATTAAAATAAGCCTCCATATAAGTTAAGTGCCATCAAGAACAAGAATTATCAAAATTATTTAGTTAACATAGCTTCTAAGCCATCTCTACACTTGGTTTTATCCATTCTTTAGCATTGAATATTCACCAACCTTATAGAGTCACTAGCATAGGCTTTACAGTAGCTCTTAAAATGCAATGTCATATCTCTCCCTCCCATTAAATAGGTTGATACAACATGACCTCTTCCAAATAATTATGATTCTAATTCATTCTAAAAGTATCAAATAACACTATTATATACAACAAACATATGCATAAGCTTAAAACATAAGATATAATATTTGATTGAGGCTAACATTATTGATGTGAGCACACCCATAAAGTCACCAAAAGTATAAAAAATGGAAGAAAAGGAATTGAAAATATTCTAAGATCTATTTCTAAATCACAAAATAATTGACATAGGGAGCACATTATGTGTCCACTACACATATTAGGAACATCCACCAATAGCTTCATATCATACATATTATTACAAAGGAGGTACACCCATTACACAACATCATTGACATGTACAATACTAAAATCCTAGCTAGACCACTCATCACCTTCTCAACATAGGATATTATTGATTTTGATACATATTTACATGCACTCTTTATATGAGAATACATAGATCATTGTTTCTCTCAATTTTTGCTCATTTCTTAATTAAGGAAGAAGGTAAGAAACTAGTAATAAGGGTGTGGTAGAAGAACATGATTATTATGTGCATGTGATCTAGATGAGTGTGAAGAGATCATTTTTATCTTAGAAGGATGACCTATAGGTAATAATGTACTAAAAAATGGGTTGTTAGAAAGATAATAAGGCGAACTGCCTAACATGATCTAGATCTAATAAGTGTGAGATTGCTAGGAAGTTGTCAATCCACTCTTTGATAAAAATTAAGTTGAAAGAGATAAATATGAAATACTTAAATAAAATAATAGAAAGCACTAAAATTAAATGAAATGAAGTAAAAGAATAAATAGATTCTTGATAAATAAAATAAGCTAAATATAGAGCAATAGGTCAATACTAGTGCTAAAATAGATCAAGTTAGGTTTGAGAAATCAGGTGGGGGTCCAAAAATAGATAGGGACATAGAAAGTTAGATTTAGTTAGGGGTGAGGGATTAGAAATAAATTGTTATTCCTTACCATAGTGATCATTAATGGTCAAGGTGACCATTTTTAGTTAAGCTAACCATCGATGGTTGGAGGTGACTATCAGTAGTTATACTAACCATCAACAATTACTTGTGGATTTTGAATTTGTTCTTAAAGGAGTTATAGAATGGTTCAATGATTAGGTAAGGGTTTGTTAAGGGTCTAGTTATGGATATGGAAGTTAGAAGATAGGTGCAAGAGGTTTGATTTAAGCCTAAAAGTTAGAAATAAAGCAAATAAAGTTGAAATACAAATTATACCTATTGCTTAAGGCTAGAGAAATTTTGGTAGAGTAATGACTTTTTGCCTCAAGAGAAATTTTGGTAGAGGTTCAGATCTCTATTATAGTTGCTAAATTATTAGAAGGAAGATTAGTTAGCTAAGAACTTGATTTCTTGTGTGCTATAATGCTTGTCATATATTTGAATATGACTCCTATTCACCTCTTACTCCCTTCTTTTTATAGGCAAAGAGAGATGGAGGATAGAAGGTTACTTAGGAGGTTAGGCTACTAATTTCAATGATTCATAGTATGTTAGCATTAGGTAAGGTAGATATATTAAATCATGTCATGTTAACTTACACATAGTTGGTATTATGTTATAATGATTACGACCTCACCATCGTTGGTCTGCCTAATCATCAGTGGTCATGTTGACCATCGACAGTTGAGTGTTCAAAGGTAAAGGGGTCAAGGTAGGTTAAAATGGGTTGGTGAAGGGTTAGTTAGTAATTTAGTGAGTTAGTTATCTTAGTAGATAAATAGACCCAATGTTCAATGGGTAGGTTAGTGGGTCTAGAAGGGTTAGGTGATACCTAAGGGGTCCCAAAGCATTTTGACATCTAAAATCATTATGTTTGGGTTTTTAGTGTCTACATTTTACCCCTTTTTGTTATGCAATTTGTGTCAATAAGTTATAAAATAAAAATAGATTATGGGTCGAAGGTTGGTTGCCCCAAGTATGGGAGTAGGTGTTCTCTCTCAAACCAAGAGATGATGAGGTCAACTATAATCGAGTCGAGGTTTGATAAGTGGTTTTATGGTGAGTCATGAGGTTGATGACAAGAGTGGTTAGTATTTGAAATGTAAATATGCACATAAAATGTGACTAAATGTGATATCCAAGATCATTTAAATACTAAGGTTGCCAATGTTGGTATAAAATAAGGTCAGTTCTAGAAGTATAAGTGATGGGATAACCAAGCCATAACATTCATCATAATTTATCAACTTATTCCTATCAAGTCTTCTAGACAGGGTTGATGTTTTTACATGTATCCAAGGTAGGAAGTGCCCCTTAAAAAATACAAATGGTTTAGTGTGCATGATTTGGTATAAATTCAAATTTTCAATATGGAAAGGTTGGTCAGTATGGTCAAAAAGACCAATGTAAGGTTGTTACAAAATATGCAATAGTTCAAGCCAAAATGGCCAATGTCAAGGTAGACATGGTTGGGTGGTTAGTTGGTTGGAGAGGGTATTCTTTGAAGGGTGGTTTTGGTTTGGTGGATATGATACTCTCCAAAAATATGGCACAAAGTTATTTAGTGCCAAAAAAAGCAAATGTTTATAAAAAAGAATTTTTTTTTACCATCAATGGTTAGGGATTCCAAAACTCAACCATTTATGGTCACCTTGATCATTGACAGTTAGGGGGAAACCCTAAAACTTTAAAACATAAAAAATGAAAATGATAATTCATTTTTACTTTTTGATTTTGACTCTTGTGACTTCCATTCTCTTGGTGATTTGGATTTTTTGGGTGATAGTACTAATGATTTGGGGTTAACTATTAATTAGGAGGTTGTTGATTGGTGGGAGTAATGTGTTGATTTTATTAGCATAGGACCAAGGATGCAAGATAGATGAGGACACAATCAGGTAGTGAGATATGGGATTCATCCTCAATAATGATTGAGGAATGAGGTAGGTGTTGCCTTAAACTGTTAGATTAACTAATTTTGGTTATTTGATAGTTGAATAATGTTAATTTATTTTTATTTTGGTAAGGTTTTGGGGGGGTTTTCCCTAATTCTAAGTTTTGGGTGTGATTTGGTAAAATGATTGGGTGAAACTCAAAATTGAGGGAGTGGTTTGGTTAGGGGTAGGGTAGAGGGTTGGATTAGGTAGTTTATTTATTGAATTTTGATGTTTTGGGTGGGTTTAAGAAGGTAGGTTTAGTTGTTTTACCACTAATGGTCACACATAGTGACCATCTACAATCATACCCAATTGTTAATGATCAGACTTGACCATCGATGGGTGAATACCAAAGCCAAATGGTCACTTGATCATTAGTGGTCATAGTGACCATCGAGTGGTCAGGTGAATGGTGAAGATGTTTAATAAAATATGTAAGAAAATAGGTGGGTTTTAAAATATTTTTAGTGTTGAAAATGTTAAGGGTTAGTTGGGATAGGGTAGCTTTCAAGTAGGAGTGGTGTGTTGAAATGTTTATGTGTTAGGGTAGGTGTTTTTTAATAAAAGAGTTAAGGCTAGAGGTAAGTTGAAAATGTTATAGCATTATAAGGGTAGCATTGGAATAGGTTGATTTACGTGGGTTTAGGTTGATAAAGAGGTTGATTTAGGTAGAATGAATAAAGTGAAAGAACATGGGTAATGGTAATGTAAAACTAAGTGTGCATGCTAACTTGAATTTTATAAGCATAAGATCATATTCAAATAAGGGATTAGGTTCCTCAGATCTTTGTGAAGATCCATGGAGGGATGACTAATGATGATTAGACACATATGGAAGAGGTTGGCTTTGGAGCTATGATACATTATCAATGCCTTCCATGAGATATGATGATGATCATGGCCTCATCAAGAGATGGGATCTGGCCATGAACACCTTCCTCTTTCTAACAAGAGAGATGGCCATCCTACTAGAGGATGTTCACAGGATCACATAGCTACCCATTTAAGGGGAGCTAATATACCATATTGAGAGTGAGGAGAGGGATGAGCATATGGAGATCTTATATGGTGAGGATTGGGCCCTTGATAATTGGTATATTAATAAATTTAGTTATAGGCCATTATAATAAAGGGCTTATGATGATAGGCATTTGATGATGATGATATTAGTATCCTATTTTGAATTACCAAATGTGATCATTGGGTTGTTTCTTTATCTACTTTTAGGAGTGTTGGTGGAAATCTTGCTTTATAGGATAATATTTAGGTGGGCACCAATTTTTTTAGTTTATATATACATGGATCTATAGGGGTTTCAATCTCAATAATGATATGGGATCAACATGGGGTTTATGATATATTATTGGGCCTATGAGCATATTAGGGTTCTAAGGTTGATGGGGCTACCATTAGAGGGCTATACCTAGATGAACTTTAGGGTGGACTTCATGTGGTGGAGGGGTGACTATGAACTTATAATATCTAGAGAACGGTGAGAGGGATATCGTCTAGTTTAGGGATGCATTAGATGGCTTGGCTATGGGGGATGTGGTCTAGAGGCCTTATGTTGGCTTTTGAGGTGGGCCCACTACACTCAACACATTTTGTCATTATAGAGTTAGAGGTGGGTTTATGGGAGAGAGGTTGAGACTAAGCTCATCCCATTTGATAGATTTTGGAGGTAGTTTGGCATAGTGTAGGGTATTTTAACTCCATTACTAAGGTATAATAAGGAGGATGTTACGTTTTTGCTTCCTGAACCAAAACCAAAAGAGGTGGTCCTAAATAATGAGGAGTTACCCATTAGATTAGAGGTTGATGATGCTAGTTTTTTTAATGGTTATATGGAATAATACCAATTTATGCAGTAGTTGATTTTGGGTAGGATGATGGGGGTTAGTAGGCCATGGATGTGGATCCAATTGGTGGGGGTCCATAAGTACAGGTATAGGGAGGTGGCCCAGATGGATAGGTAGGGGTAGCACTGGCTATTGTATAGGCATAGTTTATAGAATTATAGGGGAAAGTGGACACATTATAGGGCCAAATTGTGACATTATAGGGTCAGGTTGCCACCATGACAGGTGAGAGGGATCAAACCAAGACCTCACTAGGATTGGTGACCCAAGAGAGAGACACCTTGAGATAAAGGGGAGGAGCAGTGGTAGCACTAGTAGGACCATCAAGTACTATCCCTATATCAAGGTACTTGGCCATAGTGGAGGAGTTGAGTCATTATGAGGCCATAGTTATGATATAGTGTCCTAATTAGCCTTGATGGGGTGAGTATAGAGCCAGTTTGGTAGGTAATGCAATTGTAGTGACTCTAAATTAGTGGGCTACTTTAGTGGGTGGATAAGTAAGCATCAGATGGTAGTGGTAGAGAAAAAGGGACTAATGCTAGTGGTTCCCTAGGGGCATGATATGATATGATGATGTACATGATTTTGATATTGACCTGTGTGTTGATGCAATGAGATGTACATATTTATATATATATATATATATATATATATATATATATATATATATATATATATATATATATATATATATATATATATATATATATATATATATATATAAATTATTACATGTAGTATTTATTTTTATGACATGATGTATATGATGCTCATGATGATATATAGATGTGATTTATGGTTAATGGTTCATGGTTTAAATATTTTTATATTTTATGCTTTATGATATGTGGACTCATTAGCTTAGGCATGTGATGATTATGGATGATGCTTACGATGAGTGGTTATATGTGATCACAATGATGTTTTGTTGTATTCATGGATATTATATTTATGGTTATGGTTAGGATGTTTATTGCATGGTGATGATGTTATTTATGATGAATTGATATGTAACATGGTTGTAGTTTATGATTATAGATGTGATGTACTTCATGATGTTTTATGATTATAGATGGTGTGATCATGGTTATTGATGTGGTTTATGATATGATTTCATATGATGTGATTTGTGAGAAAGGATAGGATGATATTCATGGTTACATATATATGATGTGTTTTATTTCGTTGATTATGGATGTGATGTTTTAAATATGGTTATCATGCTAATGAAATCACATAAATTAAGTTAGATAACAAACTTGATGTGATAAAAGAGATAAGAATCATGAGACATATGTCAACATGAACCAATGATGAGAGGATAAGGAAAAATCATGATGTTTTTTCATTGGTAAGGACAAAACTAAACCAAAGTTAGATTGGCTTAGGGAACATAAGCCTTTTGAATGCTTTGCATTAGCACTCTTTGGTTGATAAAAGATGTCTTGATCACATTGTGTCAAGTAAGCTCATAATCCCTTGATTTGTAAATCGTATAAAGGGGAAATGGGTGGTAGGTGAACGGTAAATGGGTGATACGTAAGGTAACCTTATGTCCACACCCTAACAATCTATCACTTGGGTTAGTTTTCCACTTCTATAGTTAACATAAGAACCATATTATATAAGTCTATATCTTCATACAAGGTGTAGACTAATCGATGCAGGAAGTCTACTAATGCTAGATATGAAATCTGATTGTAGCTTTCTTGGGATGGCTTATTTTTATTTTGATATAGGGTCTTTTCTTATTTTTATTGTTTTGATAAGATTATGAATCTGATCAATGCAAGAATATTTAAATTATTGGTTTTTACAAATTTGACTTAACCATCCTTCAAGGGAGTGGTCTAAGTTTGGGTTTATTTATTTGGTAGTTGTCTTTCAAGGGAGTAGTCTATCTTTTTATTTAATTTTTAGATTTTGGGAATTTGTCATTTAAGGGAGTAGTTTGCATGCTATAAATGTTTGATCCAAGTGATATTTAGGTATCCCAAATTATTTATATGATAGGTTTAGACATAGACAAGTCTATATAGGCTTAGATTTTTACCTTTATGAGGGAAAAACTTTAGCACAAAATTTTAATTATAGGTGAAGAGGGTGGTTTTGAGAGACAATGACCATGAGATTCCATCCAATTAGAGATGAAAAGTATCCATGAGAACCATGCCATGGGTAGAGCCATGGTGCCCACATTTATGATTAGGCTATGAATATGATGGGTAATCACATGGTTCTATGTTGTAATTAGTTGTCCTCAAAGGGATAGGGATAGGTTAGTGAAGGTGAAAATCTCATAAATCAAGGGACAAGCTTAAAGTAGACAAAAGGTGAGTTTGATCCTTATTTAACAAAATAAAGGATGTAGATGTGAAGCATTAAGAGGCTCAAGTTATGGTTTACCTTTGAGAGAGGACAAATGATGAGCTCTTGATCCATACTTATGGGTTATGAAGTAGGGTCCAAGATAATTGAAATCAAACTTTCCTCACTTTATTTTCTCCATATTGGTCACATGTTTATTTTCCTTTAGGATGAGATCTTTGATGTTGGATTCTCATTATTTTAGGTATTTGTTATAGGCATGATTGATTCAATCCTAGTAGACATGAAGATGGTTAAGCATGGATAGACAGTAATCATCATGTAGTTCAAGTTGTGCTAGACATTCTTGATGATAATCACTTTTAGAAATGATGTCTTGTAAGGATATGCAAAGAAAGGGAATCTACACTTTGAGAGGCAAAACTACCTCTACCCTGAAGACTAGAAGGAAAGGGTTAACACCCATAGAGGTTTGAATTTTAGTCTGATAGACCCATAAATCAAAAGGGATGTGCAAGTGCCAATACCAACCTAAATCACTGACTACTTTGGTTAATATTTTGCTTAGGATTTTGTTAGAGGCTTCTACCTATCTAGCTGCTTATGGACAATAAGGCAAGGAAAAGCTTAACTTGATGTCAAATGCATCAAAAAGACCTTGGACTTGATTATTTTTGAAATATTTTTGATTATCAGTGATGATCTTATGAGGAACATTAAAATGATAAATGATATGATTATTAATGAAGTCAATAATCTTGTCATCTTTGGTTGAGATGAGGGGAATAGCCTCCACCCATTGGATGAAATACTCGATGGAAGTGATAATGGATTGGTGTTGCTATGAAGAATGAGGATTAATTTCCCTAATGAGATCAAGTATGCATTATGAGAAGGGCCAAAATTGCTTAGATACTTGAAGGCCTTGAGTAGGTGTGTGATGTAAATTGGTGTGTTTTTGACATTTAACACACTTCTTTACATAATCATAGCAGTCTTGGTTGGGGGTGGGCTAATAGTAGATGAGGTGAAGGATATCTTTAGTGATAGCTAAACCACTAAAGTGTCCCCCATAAATCCTATCATGCATTTCCTTGATATCATGAGAAGCTTCATGACTATCTAAACCATGGAGAAGGAGGCCATTGAAACCATGTTTGTAAAATATTCCCCCTAGTATGGTATAATAAGAGGTACTCTAAACAAAACTTCTTCAGGCATTCCTAGAGAGGTTGGGAGTAATGATGTTAAAGTTGAGGTAGTTAAAGGTTTGCTCATACCAAGTGTCTAATGGAGATTCTTCCACACTAAAAATGGTATGAAGATTAGAATGGATATAAGAGTGTGTGATAAAATTATGAATAGTGATAAAGAGTTTGAAATTGGATAGCTGAGATAGGATCTTGGAAGTATGGGAAGCCATTGTATCTGTGAACTTGTTGGTAGATCATGGAATAGACTAGATAAGGCAATAATAAATTGATGCTAAGAGTACATCTATATGTTATTTATACTTTTGTAAGACATCATTCTTACATAGGTAGGATCCATTGACCTGGTTGACCACAAGTTAGGAATCACCAAAGACACTAATCGTCTTAACTCCTAAGGCTATAGCAATTTTGAGAGCTATTATTAGGGATTCATACTTAGCCATATTATTGGTGCACTCAAAATTAAGCTTGAAAGAAAGGGGAAGAGGTTCACCATTAATGGGAATGATAATAACTCCATCACCCCCACTGTGTTGGCATTTCTAACCATCAAAGAACATGGTCATTTGGTAGGTGAGATCCTCTTGATAAAGAGTCATGATGGAATAGTCATGGAATACAAGAGGAAGTGGTTGATTGTCTGTTAATAGAGCCTCAACCAATTGATTGGTGATGAATTTCCATTTAATCAACTTCTACTAGATGAATTTAAGGTCAAACTCAACTAGGAGCATGATCCACTTAGCCATACACTAGTTTTGGTATGGTTTATAGTCCATATACTTGAGTGGGTTAGTATTAGTGATAATGAAAGTTTTGTGATTAAAGAGGTAATGATGAAGTTTTGTGGCCATAAATACTAGGGTGAGTCAAATTTTCTCATAATGGGTGTACCAAGTCTCATACTTTATAAGTGTTTGACTTATGTAGTAGATAGCTTACTCTTTATTTAGTTCATCACGGTGAGTGAGCATTACCCCTAAGGAATGGTCAATAGTGGATATATAAAGATAGAAGGTTTGGTCCTCTTTAGGAGGGGTAAGAATAGGTGGAGAAATGAGGTACTCTTTGAGTGAATCAAAGGCTTGTTAGTCGTCCTTAGTCCACTTGAAAGATGTATCTTTCTTGAGAAGATGGTGAAAGGGTTGATATTTATCTAATAACTGAGAGATGAAGTGATAGATAGATTGGAGCTTCCCCTATAGGCTATGGATTTGCTTAAGGTGGGTTTGAGGTTTCATTTAAGGATAAATATCACTTTGGAAAGGTTTACTTTAATTCCTCAAAGAAAGATAAAAAATCTAAGAAGCTTTCTAGATAAGACACCAAAAACACATTTTTGGGGGTTGAGTCAAATATGGAAATGGATTAGGTGTTCAAAGATAATTTTGATAACATCTAGGTGATATTTGAGATATTTTTATTTCTAAAGGATATCATCTACATAGTCCTCTATGATTTTGTGGATGAGATCATGGAAGATTTAGGTCATCACACATTGGTAGGTTACTCTAACATTCTTTAGACCAAATGGCATGACCCTATAGTAGAAGGTTTACCATGGGATGATAAAATAAGTCTTATGTTTATCCTCATGATAATCAAGATTTGATTATATCCCAAGAAACCATCCATGATAGATAATATCTCATGGTTAGTTATACTATCAATAAGTTGGTTAATGCTAGGCAAATGGAAGTCATCCTTTAGACAAGCAATACTGAGGTCATAAAAGTCAATAAAGAGGCTAAGTCCCCTTGTAGGTTTGGTGATGGGAAAAATATTAGAAACCCATTGGTGATATCTAATGGGTTGGATTAATTTTATAGGCAAGAGACACTAAATCTCTTCTTTGACTATAAGGGTGATATGAAGGTACATCTTGCAAAGCTTTTGTCTGACATGATTAGCATTAGGATGGATGATAATGTTATGGAGAGATATCTAAGGCTTGACTCTAGGAATATCTTGATAGGACCAATTAAATGATATGCTTTGATCATGGAGGAAGGAAGGGTAATCATCTTTCTCTAATAATTCTAAGGATTGACCAATATTTACAATGTGGGGGTTATCCTAAGTACCCAAGTTGACATTGATAGTGGATTCATTAAACATTGTTTGGTTCTCAATATGAATGTATTTTTGGATATAAGAATCCCATACACCAAGATAAATGAAAATAGAATAATCCTCTTTATGTTGGATGGTGTCGATGATAGGAAAATTATTTTCTACCATTTTAGGATGAATCAAAGGAAAGGTTTTAACTAAACCATCCTTTTGATGGGTTAGGGGGCCCAAGATAATTATAATGACTATAAAAATTATAAGGGATGGTTTTTAAATCCTCAAAATTTGAAGGATATTGGGTTGGTGAGGATGGGGTGTTTTCCTCAATAGTGGTGATGAGTTTGGGTGAATTGGTGGGTTCTTCTGGTGGGATGAACCCAAGGCTAAATAGCTCACAAGGTTTCTAGATGTTGAACAAAGTTAACTCATATGGTCCATGTTAATAATTTTTTAGGCTAAATCCCTTCTAGGCACACCTATGAAGGTATAATTTGGTAAATACTAGTTTATCAAGATAAGAAAATTTAGAGGTAAATGGTTGGGTAGAAGAGGTGGTGGAGGAAGCAAAGAGTGGATGATCAAGTCTCGCATAGATGAAATTGGTTTGATGTTTGGGAGGCCCAAAAAGAATGATGGTTTTGATATTGGTGTCATAACTATGATCATGGTTGAGGTTCCCATACTCTTGAAGAGTATGAAAATCATCCAAGGGTAAAAGATGATACTTTCTCAGTGAGAGATGTTGGAATGTAGGCTCCAAGGGGTCCTCTATGGGGATCTGAGAAGAAGGGATAGATAAACTAGTTGAATCTTCATCGATGGTAGGGGTGGAATTATTATTAGTTGGTGGTAAGTTGGTTTTATTGTTAGTTGGTGGTAAGGTGGATGAGTGAGGAAGAAAAACATCATCGGGTCGATATGTCATATTGTAAGATGCAAAGAGACTAGGGTCATTTGGTTTGGTGATGACTTGACCCTTCTATTTCAAATTGACACAATGAGGCAAGGTGGATGGGATAAAACTCATGGCATAGATCTAAGGGAATATAAGTAAGACATTGTATTGAAACTCACCTTCTATAATGTAGAAGAGTTCAGGAAGTATGCAAGATCCCAAGTAGATATGGAGGATGACTATCCCTAAGGTAGGGGCCATAGTATCATTTAAGGGGTAGAGGATTGCTCTAATTTCTAACATGATATTCTTTGGCAATTATATTTGTTCATAATCATGATAGGATATAATGTTAATACCATCTCCTCCATCAATCATCACCCTTTTGATGTGGGTTTGATTGATGTATGTAGTCATGAAGAGGGGAGGATTGGGATCCTCAGGATGAGTAGAATTTATTTTTAAATCCTTAAAAGTGACAAGGGTAGAAATTTGAAAAGCTATAACAAAGGTAGAAAGAGGTTGAGGATATTTAGTTCAAACCTATATAGATTTTAATATCTCTATCAGTGTTTGATAGTGAGGGGGAAAGTTTTTGATTAGTTTTTATAGGCTCATCTTCATTAGTGTCTGGTGAAGCTACTTTAGAACTACTCATTGGATATATTTAGAAGGATTGGAGGGAGAGGCACCCAAAATGGATATTTTGGGTTTTGGTGAAGGTAAAGGTGTTTGAGTTTAATTGAAATGTTGAAAGGATATGTCCATGGAATGGACACTTTATCCTTTCCCTTATCCTTGTACGGGGCCCAAGATTGGATAACCATATGGATAGTGTGGATGAGGGGAAGTGTCAGGTTAGAAGGTTGATTTGGCTCCTCCTCGCTCTTAGATGAGAGTGTAGTAGTAGGTAAGTGTTGGATAGGTTTATTTGATAATAGATCATCCTCATCACATAAGTTATATACAAGTGCTTAGAGAGCTTTTTAGTTCTCTATGTCATGTCTAGGTGTCTTATGGTATGAGAAAATTAAACCATCATTGAGCCAAGATGGTTTATAAATTGAGGGCTCAAAGGGTCTAATAGATGGTAGGTTTAAGGAAGAAGTTTGGAATAACCTTTTTAAAATGTTCAAATAAGATTAGAGCATAGGTTTTAAAGGTGATGGCATTATAGTTTTAAGAGTGGGAGCCTTCTTAGAAGTAGGCTTCACTGTAGAAGTTGTATGTAGTGTAATGGTTTTGTTAGGTGGTTTTGGTTAGGATTGCTTAGTTATGGTTCATTTTGAGGTTGATAATTGAGGATGGATGATTTGGATTATGAAGGTTTGGAGATAAATGGGAAGGTAGAGGTAGATATGTTAGTTTAAAATGATGGGGAGTTTTATGATCTTGTGGGGGTAGGCAAACGTAGAATGAAAGGAGAAAGTTTAGTTTGGGTAGAGTTGGGAGGGTTCACCTTCTTGGTAGAAGGATGAGCTCCTGGGATGGTTGAAAGATGGGGTCCTAAGATAGAAGGTAAGTGAGAAGGGGGTGGTATGGCTCTAGTTTAAAGTGGGAGTTTAGGTGGTTCCATCTTCTTGGTTGGTTTGGTTGACATTTTATTTATTGGGCTATATGGGGTTAAGTCCAACTTTAAAGATGGGTGAGTAAGGCTAGGAGTAGGAAGTATTCCTAGATAATTGATAGGTTTGGTTAAAGAGGTGTAAGATGATTTGATAATTTTGGATGGAGGTGGTTTGGATGGTTCCCTTATGGTTTTGAAAGAAGAGGTGTTTAATGATAGGATTGAGGTGATGATAGGTTTGGTTTTGGATGAAATTGAGGTCAAATTTTCATGTTTGTTTTGATAGGGGAGCCAAAGATGATGCCAAAAGGTGTCTCTATCTAGATTGGTTTGAGAAGAGAAGTCTAGACTTTGGACCAATCTAAAAAAAGGTTTATAAATTGGTTTGATTCCTTGGTTATTTATTTCAAATATTAAGACCATAGGTTGAGGTATAGGAATGGTTTCTTCACCCTTGACCTTGATGGAAGGTTTCAAGATTTGAGAGGATGTTTCCTTCATGGAAGGAGTAGACAAGGTGATCTCTTCTTTTGGGATGGTTTCCAAAGAGATAATGGGTGGTTCTATGATAGGGGAGGAAGGTATGATGGCCTATAGTGAGGGAATGAAGGTGGTTACTTCCTTTATTGGGTATCCAAAGGAATAGTAGGTAAATCCACCACTTCAATAAGTGGAGTGGAGGAAGATTTAGTTAAGTCAATAGTTGCCTCCTTTGGTATTTCTATCAAAATAGATGTGGATAAGTCCATGGTCTCATCAAGTAAATAAAGAGGGGTGTTTTTTTCCTCTATTTAGGTATTCAAAAGAATGGTTGGTAATTCTACTACTTCAATGAGTGGAGTCGAAGAAGAGGTAGTTAAAGCAATGGTTCCCTCAATGATAGGTTCACTGATAATAACATTGACGGTATGAACCTCATGAGTGTGAGATGATTCTAGTTTTTTATCACCATGGTTAGTAGAGGGTGTATGATTGAGAAAGGGTTGATGAAAGATGTCAAGGGACTGATTCAAGGGTACATTGGGATTATCAAATACAAGTTCTCCCTTATCAATCAAGTTTTGGATAATGGTTTTGAATGTGTTACACCTACTAACATTATGTCCAATGACATGGTGGAAAGCACATAGGTCATTCTCATTGTACCAACCAAGTATAGGGCAAGAAGCATCAAATTATTGGGGAGGTTTGATAGGGAGAAGTTACATGATGTTGGCTTTGAGTAACTTATTCAAAATTGAATCATATGACTCTCTTAGTAGATTGTATTATTTTTAGGTAGCTCAGTTTTGATTTTGGGTTTGTTGATTGGAAGAGTTAGAGGGTGTTTGGTTGGGTTGGTTGACAATTGGAGGTGGAATAGTTTTAAGGACAACCATGTTTTTACTACTTTTGGTTTGGTGTTGGGGTGCTTACATTGGTTGGTGATCTTATATGAGAAAGGGTCATTAGATTTAAATCTAGAGTTTTTTCCCTCAGTTTCAACTTTCACTCATCAATGGATCTAATTTATAGTTTGCATGCCATGGTGAAAGCCTCATCAAATTTTCTAAAAGTTTGAACTTGAATATTAGGGGTAATGTGTTTAACACAACCCCAAGAGAAAATTTCAATCAACATGGGTTGGGGTAAAGAGAAAGAGAGTTGGTTGATAAGACCTCTCCATCTAGCTATAAAATTGGTAATTGATTCATCATCAAATTGTTTGATGGAGTAGAGGTCAGTGATAGAGACCTTTCTAGATATATTAACTAAGAAGTGATCTAAAAAGGTTTGGACAAGTTGGGAAAAAGAAAATATGGAGTGCTTGGTGAGATCACTATACCAATCTAATACTAGTCTAGATAAAGACATGGGAAAAGTGTGAAGGAGGAGAGCATCATCATAGGAAATCAAGTAGCAAGAATGATGAAATGCTCTTAAGTGTTATTGGGGGTCCTCCTTGCTTTGGAATTTGGAAAACTTAGGTAGTTCCCATTAAGGAGGATAAGGTTGAATAGGAATGGATGGATGAATAGGTTAATTTAAAATTTGATCATAAGACAAGAGGTTATGATCCCTAGAGATAGATGATTCTAGGTTGGTCATTTTATCCATTAACATTTTGACTAAATCTATTTGAGGATAGGAAGCTCTATAATTGTGTGGTAGGTTTTTTTTGGGTTGGGTGGATGTAATATATGGATAAGTGATAGAAGGTTAAGAAGATGCCACATGTTAGTATGTGGTCATTGAGGGTTAGGATGATGCCACATAAGGGTTAATGGGCACAAAATATTTAGTAGAAGGTTTTATGTATCCTTTTATATTAGTAACATATTGGTATGATGTCATGGGTATTTATTGAGGGATTGATATAGGTTGACTTGGAGGTATGAATGGGTTGTTAGATTGGGGTTGAGTGGTTGCTCTTGTATTAATAGGTGTAAGGGTAGGAGGTATGGAAAGCACCAAATTTTGGAGTGGGGTGAAAAATTGTAGGCTATTAGTGAAAATGGGAATGGTATAAATATGGGTAGAAGATATCCTCATGGTGGATGAAGTAACTAACAAGAGGTGATGTTTCCCCTATGTTGGAGGTATTGGCTAGTTTAGGGGTTGTTTGGCTATTGGTTGGGATGTTTGATTAAGTTTGGGTGGAAGTATAATATGGGTTATGAGTGGAATAAGATGTTTGGGTGATCATAGGTTGGGTGGAGGTAGTGCCAATCATAATATGGAGAGGCATACCATAAGGTGGATCCATAGGAGGAACTAAAACAATAGGGGTGTATTGAGATAAGTAATTGAGGTAATGTTGAAGGGACATGAGGTTGTTATCAAGGAAGGTGGAAAATTTTTCATCACCTTAGACAACTATCCAAGGTATGGTAAGAGGGGGAGAAAGATGGGGAGAACCCTCAACATCTGAGGTATACTCCATGGAGGAAAAGGAAGAGGAAGGTGGTTCTTGGTTGGCTTGGTTCCTCAATTGTTATCTACTAAAGACCATGTGAGGAATAGAAAAGAAATGATGAAAATATCACAACTCAAACATAAATCAAGAAAAATAAAAAGACCTAAAGGAAATCAAAACATACACTAAAGTATGTTTAAAACTTAGGATTATTTTTAGATCACTTTTGGCTTATGCCTTAGAAAGTGTGAAGAACTTCGGTTTATAGATTAGGTACTAAAAATTAAGTCTAAAGTTGATTTTAGGTGTTAAAATCTCTCAAAAATCTGTATTGAAAGTTAGTACATGGCTTGATATTGGGCCCCCCCTAGCTTCACACATTGCAGTGATAAGGGTGCCAGGTGCTTAGCCAAGATATACTGAATTTCAGAATTTAGACTCAACTAGAGATCTAAGTTTTGGTTTCTCTTATTGGTAATGACCTCCAAGTAAGATATCCAAAGGGTAAGGTGTACCACTAGGTGATGAAATCCTAGTTGGGCCTTATGTCAATTATTTTTATGTATTTATTGATTATGTGGTTTGGTAAAGTGTGTGATAACAAGAGTGAAACTACAATTGATTACTTTGCTTTTAAGTTAACTAGATAAACTAAAAACATGCAAGCAATAAATATATGCAAGGTTTATTTTATACCCAAAATAAATATTCAATTTCATTATATGATCATAAAACAAAGGAATAAATAGAACCTAGATGATGTTATGTCCCATTAGGCATGCCAAAATGTTTTTCTTAATTTCTACTCATTTCTTAATTAAGGAAGAAGGTAAGAAACTAGTAATAAGAATATGGTAGAAAAATCTGGTTGTTGTGTGTGCATGATATAAATGAGTGTAGAGAGCTCTTTTTTGTCTTATAAGGATGACCTATATGTAATAAATTACTAAAAAAGGGGTTGTTATAAAGATAGTAAGGTGGATTGCCTAGTGTGAGCTTGTTAGGAGGCTATCAATCCACTCTTTGATAATAATTAAGTTGAAAGAGATAAATATCAAATACTTGCATCAAATAATATAAAGAAATAAAATTAAATACAAGAATAAAAGTATGCTTGATAAATAAAATAAGCTAAATATGGAAATAGCAGGTCAATACTAGTGCTAAAATAGATCAAGTCAGGTTTAAGAAATCAAGTAGGGGTCTGAGAATAGGTAGGGACATGAAAATTCATATTTGATTAGGGGTGAGGGTTTAGAAATAACTTGTTATTCCTTACCACAATGATCATTAGTGATTAGGGCGATCATCGATAGTTAAGCTAACCATCGATGGTTAGGTAACCGTTGACAGTTGGAGGTGACCATTGGTGGTTATGCTGACCATCAGTGATTACCTATGGATTCTAAATTTGTTCCAAAAGGAGTTTTAAAATGGGTCAATGATTAGGTAAAGGTTTGTTAAGGGTCTAGTTATGGATAGGGAAGTCAGAAGATAGGTGCAAGAGGTCTGATTCAGGCTTGGAAGTTAGAAACCAAGCAAATAAAGCTAAAATACAAACTATACATATTGCTTGATGGTTGGATAAATTTTGGAAAATTAATGATACTTTACCTCAAGGGAAATTTTGGTAGAGGTTTAGATCTATGTTGCAGTTGTTTAATTTTTGGAAGGAATACTAGTTGGTTGAGAGATTGATTGCTTATGTGCTAGAATGCTTGTCAGATATTTGAAAGTGATTCTTATTCATCTCCCACTCCCCTCCTTTTATAGGCAAAGAGAGATGGAGGATAGAAGGTTCCTTAAGAGGTTAGGCTACTGATTTTGATGCTTCATAGTTCATTAGCATTGCGTAAGGTGGACATATTAAATTTTATCATGTTAACTTGCACACAACTAGTGTTATGTTATAATGGTGAGGACCTAATTGTCGATGGTCATAGTGACCATCGATGATCAAGTGTTCAAAGCTAAAAGGGTCAAGGTGGGTTAAAAAGGGTTAGGTGAAGGGTTAATTAGTAAGTTAGTGAGTCATTTAGCTTATTATCTAATTAGACTCAAGGTCTAATGGGTTGGTTAGTGGGTCCAGAAGGGTTAGGTGATCCCTAAGGGGTCTCAAATCATTTTGACATCTAGAACCATTATGTTTGGGTTTATAGTGTCTACAATCATCATCTTATCCAAAGAGTTATGGTTGGAAATGAGTCAAGCATTAAAATATGCACTATGACATTTTTATAGTATTTGGGGTACTCATAGTAGGATATTTTCCCCATAAACATAGTTATTAGTGGTTTTATTGGTCATGTTTAGATCTCCATCAAGGAGATTGTGTTTCCATTACATGTTGGACTAGCACACATGGCCACTTAGTTCATAGTAGTACCTAGTATAGTCATGTTTGATATGTTATTGGGTATTACATAGATACTATTATTAATTTTGGCCTGTCTAGGCTAAATTACTACCATACCATCTAAAACTTTCCCAAAATGGTCAATTAGCCTTTGAAACTAGTCAAAATGGTCATACATGGTCAAAAATTTCAAAAGATGGGTTTAAAAAGCATAAAAATGGTTTCAAAGGTCATTAAATTGTCTCAAGGAGCTTTAAATATGTTCAAAATGGTGATTTTATCCTAAGTATAAAATTTCAAATCATAAAAAGGTCATTTTATATGCCAAATACCCCAAAATTATCTCCCACATGACATATTTGATATTATTATTAATATCTATATATTTTTAAAAAATTAAAATTTTATTTCATGCAAAGAAATTTGGCTAAGTCAATGGGGCCCACCATTTCTTGTTCCAAAACCAAAATGGATTTCTTGCAAAAATAATAAAATTAAAAGATTCTTGAAAACTATTGTATTAATTTTTTGAACTTTAAAAAAAAAAAAAAATGATATCAAGATGGATCCCACTCCAAGAAGGAGAAGCATGCAAGTGGAGTTAGTAAAGGTTGACTTGTTAAAGATTATTTCTTGATTTCCATGCAAAGGGGAATCTTTTCTTGTTATAAATTAACTTGAAACAACCTTAGTTGGATTTCTCTTTGGAAATATGGAATAACATTTTATGAAAGGATATTTATCTTATCAAACTTGGGACCACCATTCTTTTCAACACCAAGATTTAGAGCTCATTATGCAATTTTTTTAGAATTAAGGATTTAATGAATAAATGATTGTAAAAGGAGTTAGTCTTGAGTTGATTCAACCAAGACTAACCCTTATCTCTTCCCACTTCTTGTTTCAAAACCAAAAGGAAGGTTTCTTGAAAAGATAAAGAAAGGGATATTTAAAGAATGTTGTAATTAATTTGAAATCAAAATTGACTTGAGTTCACATCCACTTAATCTTCTCATATTCTTTCAATGACAATCTCTTGGCATTTTGTATAATTTTCTATCAATTGACCTTTTGGGAAGTCATTAAAAAAATTGATATTTAATAATAGATTCCAAAATGCTGAACAGAGGAAATTGATTTTGAGTTATATATTTTTTTGGGATTTGGATGTGGGTTCTAAATAGTGTGTATCTGAATACATACCAGTACTAAGTGGGATTACATCCCCTTTGGGCAGGCCCCGTCCCCACTTATTCCTTCCCATCTCATTCCAACTCTCTTCCCTTGTAGGTCATTTGAATAGGTAGAGCCCTTCATTTAAAATATTTATGCAAGGGTAATATAGAACTCCAATTACATTTTTATTAACAGTGCCCAAAGAATATCACAACATTCAGGTGCATCACCCCATTAAATTAATTTTTCCCTTCTAATTTCCCCTTTAGTTTCCCCTACCCATTTTCATTTGATAACAATAAATCAATAAAATTTAATAGATAAATCTTAAGGGAACCAACCCTCTCTGGAGGTTCTTCTCAACATAAAGGCACCCTCCCTTTGAGAAGATCCCATTATTTCAATTAGGGTGAGGGTTTGGTGCTTTTGCACATCTTCAATTAGGGTGAAACTCTAGTTTTATAATAGATACATCATATACAATCCATCCCATCCATAATTCATAGATGACTAAAAACATACACATAGATTAGGTGGAAAAAATTGAGGGTTTTCCATATGAGTATCCTCTACCTATCCCACAGGTAATTACTTCACATTCACTAGTTATAGTTCTAACATAGTTTCCAAATATAGCATAGTTATCAATTATAGTTTAGATCATATTTCATATTCATACATCATAGTGTTTAGTAAATCCACCAATGTTGGCAAGGTCTACTACATTATTGACACATATACATACTCTCCCATAGAGACCATTATTAGATAGACCCTAGCATCATAGATATGTCAAAGATTCTAGATGGCATTCCTCCACTCACTTTTTTATTAAGATCAATATTATTGGGTTCTTGGGATTCTCAACACAAGGTAACTATTCACCTAAAAATTCTTCCACTAGATGGTTTCCCAAGACACCACAGTTAGTGCCATAGATTCCTATCACCATTACATAGGTAGATACAAATATAGATTACTTAGTACAGTATATTATGGGATCATAGTTGCCCTTTCACATAGCATGCATGATCATAGTTCTCTTATTTGACATAAATCACATTGATAGTGAGTCTCCCATGAGGCTCATTGGTTAGTATGGTTTCTCTATTCTTGTACATACTTTCCCTCTCTTTTTCTCCTTGTACATAGTTAATTTTCATATTGCTTGTACATAGATTATATTCAAAAAATACAAGAACAATATAACATGTCAAAAAACATAAAAACATTTAGTTAATTACTTAAGAAACATATTATTTGCATTGTTATGTTTACATTTCTTATATTTTCTAGACACTAAATATGTTATCTATCTTAGTATAGTTGGTTTTATCATACTACATGCTTCACTTTTTCTTTTCGAGTGATTGCATATTGCTTATAGGACTTAGGTCCACTACACTAATCTAGACTTACTATTATCTACCTACTAGGGGTATAGACACCAACTCATGGTTATTCACTTGACATAATCACTCACTTGAGGGCATCCTTTACATAGTTTCTATTATCATGTTCTATCTTTACATTCTCTACATTCCAATTTTATCTTTTTATATATTGATATTGATCATTGATACTCATACTTATATTTTGTATTGACTATTACTACTTTAGACTCAAAATATGTACATCCTCACTCTTACATAGATTTGTATTACATACTCATGCATGCTTTCATTTTTATTTTCCATAGTTTATACTTGATTGTATTTTTATGCTTCTTCTATTTCAAGGGCATTTGAATATGCCATTATACTTTGGCTCTACACCACTTCTATTCATAATGTGTATGCCTTGGACATATGCCTGTGTCACTTATGTGTGATTTCTTTTTTATGTATGCAGACATTTGAACATTCCTTTCTATGTGGATTTAAGATAACTTGCTTGTTACTATGTTGTCATTTTAACATGACCTTGTATATCTTATTTTCTCATATTTAGTGGCATGTGCCTATGTCCCTTTTATTGTGGCCCATTGGCCTATTTTACATACCTCATGTGTTTTTGTATGTATGTTTTCTTATATGCATCATGGCCATGACACTTGTCTTTACTTGTTACACAAACTAATTTTTGATGCCATGAGGGACATAATACATCTACCTTTCCTACTTAGGTACCATGATGGACATCATGCCCCATCCCCTTAGGTAGCTACTTAATTTTACTTAAATTTATAGTTACATACATTGATTACATCTATATTGACACCTTTGTACAATGATAGACATGACATACATCTTACATTACTGCTTATGTTTAGATTATCATACATTCCAATGTTATGTTTGCAAATTACATTGGATTATCATGTAGTTATCATATATGCTCTAGCTAACACATATTTTGTAGAGATTTTTATTTTGAGGATAATTCTTGCATACATTCAACAACTACCCTCAAAAGAGGGGATATTCTCATGGGTTTTTCATAGATATTAGGATCCTATATTACATTCCCAATACATTTTTTAGCACATGGGCTTAGTTATAGAAAATTAGACATAGGTAAACACAGTGGGAAAATAATGACTCAAAAATTAGTACAATGATATAAAATTTAGACCAAAAAAGTCATTAACACCTAAATAGGTACATTGATTCCACATGGCACTATTGTCCAATATTTGGCACTATTATCCATTATCCTTAGTTTTAAGACAACTCAAATTGGCTAGAATAGTATAACAAGTACAGTACAAGTTTTCATAAATCCAATTATAGGTTTATAAATTATACTCAATTTTACTCATATTCATATTAGCTACTTAGATTGGGGGCATCATGCATGGCATGATCATTCCCAAATTTAATTCAAATATATAGATATAGTTATTACAACTCAGTCCAGAACTAATATACTCAAATACCAAATTGGGGGCATGTACATAACACATCATTTCCATATGCTTAGTTACATAGCAGTTGATCAAATGGAATGGAAAATTCTATCATTATCTATATTATATATACTTGACATCATATTCTATGTTTTCACTAATTTCATGACTTACTCCATTTACAATGGTTGGCATTCTCAAGTGACCCAGAGTAACCTAATGCATCTAAGTGGCCACAGAGCCAACATACATAGTTATATATACTCAGTTAGACATTTAAATTACTTTGTGAAATTTATTTTTAGATGCATCTACTATACATGGGTTGTAAATGATAAATTCATATCCTACTTGAGTTCTTAAGCAACCCAATTGAGAGGGTTAGACACAATATCATTCCAATCCAAGCTATTCAGAGGTCATGATGCACCAAACTAGGTTAGGCAATGGTATAGTCAAAAAAGGATTGAGTTTTTAATCCACTCATACATGAATATTAAGCAATCTATGAGCTTAGTCCAAGTTATTCACCAATTGATCACTATAGACATTCACATACATAGGGTATCACCAAGTTCATGCAATGGTTCATTCACCCAATAAGGTGTATTCATTCCTTTCCTCTTTCCAATCTCTTAACTTTACTTTACTCAATTACTTATTTACTCAGCATAGTCTTTTACTTTTGATATATCCTAAGTGACAACTGATTTATGCATATTTCATTTACATTTCATGCATTGGATCATATTTCACATATGAAAACCTAACTTTACATACATATATTTAGCTTCACAGGCTTCACTTCCTTGATAAGTCTAGGTATACTTATTTTTCCTTTATACTAGTCATTTCACTTTTCTATATTTATAACATAAAAGGGGGTAAATATAATCACTTAAAAGTGGTATTTGAGAGATAAGAGTGTTATTCGAGACTACCTATTCCTAGATTAGGCCTAGACCTATCCTAGATCCTATTATCACACATTTTTAGGCTTCATTTAGGCCACAAGTGTCCCTAATTAGTTCAAAAATATTCTCAAGCCCTCATTTCCTGATCTTAGCCCTTCATGCCTAATGTTCTACCATCTAGACATTAGCAACACATTAAGGACACTAGAGCCACATGGTGTTAGTGTCCCCAAAATGGTGCTTATGTCCTTTACCCTAACTTTATTAAAGGAATGTAGTTTCAAAGGTAAAACCCTCTTAAGTTTAACCTAAACATATTTTATTATCCACACAAGAAATAGAACACTATAAATACATGGCTTTTATCCCTCTATCTACTAGATGGAAATTAAATGCAAAATACCTTTTCAAACACTAAATAATTTGAGCAAACTGAAGGTTATTAATTCTTATTCTACTTTATTTGTACATAATACCATATACAATATCCCTAATCTCAAATTTTATATATTTCCAATCTCAATCACACTCAAGGAACTCAAGACCTATCATACTAACATCACTTTCACTTGCAACATTGCTTAGGTGGGGAGAACTACATTGATCTTGATCCCTTATTAGATAGTGGGGTGTTTAAGATGTCCAACCTATCCTAGTAATGAACACACTTTTTATCTCATACCCTAATTAAAATGAGGATTAGGGTTTTATCACAAATTATTTATTATAGGGAAAATATAGAGTATTATACTTTGTTGTGTAAGAACATAACCTAGAAATAGAGACATAGGTGCACCCAAAAGTTTAGGATAGTCCTATATAGAGGACACTTGGTATAATATCAAGATACTATAGCCATATGGCACCTCTTTCCAAATGTGATACTACTATCTAGGATGGTTTTTCACATAGGGATCTAGTTGATGACACTCAGACCTACTTCCATCTCAGTTTCTAGCACTCAATTGTCTATATCATATTTTTTATATATACGTATTTATATACACATATTTACTACTATTTTTATAAAGTCAAAGCTAGTAAAATCTATAACAAATTTGTGTCTATTTTATGCATATTATTTCCCTGATTTAGACAACTCATCCCTTTAATCAAACATAGGATTTACATAAGCTAAACCCTAAAAGGTTAAAATATATTTATTACTTTGTATTATTTAAAAGGTTGATTATATATAATACATGTATATAGATGTACCTCATGTATAAACTTTATGCCCTGATGTATAGTAGACATTATGACTTTTGTTTCATGTATCTATGGTTTACCTAATAGTATGTTATAATGCAAGTGATTGGGTATTACATGAAGCATAGTAAGTAGTGTCTTAGGGCCTACTCTAATATCTTAATAAATTGATCCTAGTTTTTGGTGAGGTACATTTTAAAATCATCTAATTTTTATATATGATTTATAAATAGACTCCATATTGAGACCAAATCTTTAGAAAAATGTGATATTGTATATGTTCAATCATGATCCATTATTTATCAATACATGTTTGACTCTAATTTTTTTATTTTAACTTAATTTTACAAAGGGAAATTTTGACTTATATTGTTTTAAGTAGGAAATTCATCCTTTTTAAAATTTATCATGTCTTTTTTATTCTTCAATGTGTTGACTATTGATGTAAAATAGGTTTATTATGTCATTTGGTATAGTTTTGTCTCTTAATGTAGCATATAGAACATTCTTATAGATATTCGACTTATTGAGTAGATCTAAGATGGAGATTTTATCTTGGGTATTATTAATTTTATAAATGATATCATACCCATTAGATAAATCAGTTAGATGTGTGGGAGGTAGAGGAGGGTGAGGAGGAACATTATGACTTCTTTCATTTTGTCATGCATGATGGGGAACCCTACCTATTTTAGTTGTAATAGTATGGAACACATGAGCCAATATAAGCCTAGGGGGATATTAGTTCATTTATTAAATTTCTTGGCTTATATAAATAATATTTCATAGTAGGATATTAATCAAATTGAAATGGGAATGGTGATAGGAAGCAGCTCAGGGTAAGGGAATAGCGATGGTAGTGAGAGAGAAATGACATTTTCAAATCCTAAATTGGAAAGGGAGAAATGAGATGGTGATGGATAAAGGGAGATAATGTGGGCCATCAGATTCAAATACATGTCAAGGGAAGTACCAACACAAGGAATCTCTCTTGACAAAGGTAATAGTTCTAACTCTGTTAACTCTAAGTAGGCACCAGGTAAGACTTTTTGGTGTGAAAGATTGATTAGATCGAATGGTAATAAGGAGATAAAATTTGTTGAATAATTAAAAACCATTAAAAATGAAAAAATTATACATGTTGAAATCACTCCCTCTCTTATAAATCATGCTTCATCAAGGATAGAACAAGCCTTAGTTGGAAATTTCATGAGAGCTAGACCAAACATAGACTCTTTCAAACCCTAGATAAAGGAAAAATGGTGCACATAAAAGGTCATATAGAGATAATATAAATGGTAAATGGTTTATTCATGATTATATTAATAAACCTAAGGATAATATCAAGATTATCATAGGGGGTCCTTGGTTTTTTGAAAAATTAGGTCTTTTTCTCAAAAAATGGGAACTAGGGTTTAGACCTGAAATGGAGAGTATTAACCAAATGCCCATCTCAATTATACTTATAGGTCTCCCAATAATTTTTTTGTAGGATGATATATTTAAAATTATATCCAAATCATTTGGGTACCTCATAGCTTTGGATTTAGTAACTTAGGCATGATCTAAACTAGATCTATGCTAGAATTTATGTTAACACATTTGTTAATCAATATTTACCAAACTCATTACTGTTACATACCCCTTTTAGTGTAAGAACACAAAAGATATCATTTGAAAAATATGTCATGATGTGTGATAAATTCCACAAACTGGGACATTTGGTAAAGGTGTGCTTTATGAGTCCAAACATAGTAGCATGGCAAAGAAGGGAGGAGCCTCATTTGAAAAATATACCAAAATGTAGACATCAAATGTGGAGACTGATACTCATCCTATTTTATATGTATTTGGTCTTATAATTCAATACAAAGAAGGAGATAAGGTAAGCTCAAAAGAGATTAAAGAGGATGTGTTAGAAGTTAATCACACAATAGAAAAGGAAAATACAACATTGTTGGATAAAGGAACAAAACAAAACCTATCTTAACAATTCACTTTGATAGAAATGTATAAATAGATGGACAATAAAGATGGAATTTTGGAAAAATATGAAGTCATACATAAAATAAATACTATAGAAAGGTAAGGACATAAGCTTACAAATATTCAGATTCAGAACAAATTTTAAATTTTGAAGTAAGAGGTACATGTAAAATATTTGATTGAAAAACTGATAGAATCAAATGAAATCACACAAAATAAAGGTTCTACTTTGGTGACAAGTAGTGAAGAAAATAGGGATAGTAACTAAGAAATGTTACTCCTAAAATTACTACAAAGTAAAAAATTGCACCTTTAATAGTCACTATAAGAGGTGCCAAGGGTCTAGCTATCAAAACTTTGGCTAAGCTAGGAAAACCATCTAAAAAGGAGAACTTTTTTAAACAAACTCAAGTAGATATAGTGGATGGATCTCAAAAAATTCTCCTTTTTAAAGGGTTTTCTCTTCTCCAAGTTGTTATTAATGTTGATTCTTACTTAGAATATAAGAGGGATGCATAGTATAGGTAAGTAGAAGGTCTTTATGGATTTTAGAAAGAATAATAAGGTGGCAATTTTGGCTATCCAAGAATCTAAGATAGAGGAAAATTACTTTTTGAACCATAAAAAATTATACTAGAAAGAAGTGGAAGCAGTTTGTATTAGTGCTTCAAGAGCCTTAAGAGGTATGATTAAATTTTAGGATCCTAAATATCTAATGGGGGAACCCATTCTCAAGTCCCAACGCCATGTAGAAATCCTATTTACATATTTTATTGAGAATAAATAGTGGATTTTTTATAATGTTTATGCTTCCAATATAAGGACTACATGTATAAATTTGTGAGAGGATGTTAGATCTTTCAAAATTAATTGTGTTCATATCCCTTGGATTTTGGTGAGAGACTTTAACATAGACCTCTATCTAGGAGACAAAAAAAGAGGTAATACGGTTTGTATGGATAGTATGGATGATTTTTCCTCACTGATAGTTGATATTGGTTTAATGAATTCAGATCTTAGGGGTCCCAAGTATACTTAGACAAATCAAAGACTCGGTGAGAATCTTACACAATGTAGACATGATAAAGTTTTTATCTCTTTAGAGTGGCTTCAACACAAAGATTTAGATCTGAGAACTTTGCCAAAAATTGGGTCAGATCATTCCCCTTTGGAATTAAGTATTTATTATTAGTAGGTCAAAGATACCATGTACCCTTTCCACATGGAGCATATGTGGTTCACACATAGGGATATCTAGGAGAGAATGTTGAAGTGGTGGACAAAGAATGATAGTGGTTCAACTATGTTCAATCTTGCTGAAAATTTTAAGAAGGTAATAATTAAGTTCAAACAATGCAACAAACATGTATTTGTAAATGTACACTTTCAAAAAAATGCCATTAAATCTGATTTATTGAAGATATAAGAGGAAATTGAGGGAAAAGGGTATGAATTAGAGACTCAAAGAAAGGAAAAAATAGCTTTTATGTGAGTACCATATTATTCTGGCTAGGGAAGAAAATCTATGAAGGCAAAAATCTAGAAACATTTGGCTTATGGAGGGTGATAGAAACACATGGTTTTTCCATTTGTCTACTTTAAAGAATAGGAAACATAATTCCATTAGGGATATAATCAAAAATGAGGGTCATCTATCCTCTAATGCTGATGAGATTAATCAAGCAAGTGTTATTTTTTTCAAGAATTTATACAAAAAGTATTTCAAGAAGAATATTGGTTTTGAACAAGAATTTTTACATGTGATTCTCAAATTGATTAGTCAAGAAGATAATGATATGCTTAAAGTTATTACCATAAATGAGGATATGAAATTTTTGATTTATAGGATGAACCCAAATAAGGCTCTAGGACTAGATGGAATACCTATAGTTTTTTTCAAAAAAAATTGGGACACAATTGGTGATGATGTGGTCATTGTAGTTAATGAATTCTTTGAATCTAGGTAACTACTTAAGGAGATTAACCATACTTATTTAGTTCTCATACCTAAGAAAGAATTGGTATTTAATTTTAAAGACTTCTGGCCTATTAGTCTATGCAATTTATTTTAAAAAATCATTACCAAGCTCAAAGCCCTAAGGTTGAAGCTAAGTATGGAAAAAATTATTCAATCTCAGTAGGGAGGTTTCATATCGAGAAGACAAATCCAAGATGAAGTGATTGTGGTTCATGAAGCCATACACTCTATGGAAAAAATCCAAAAGGTAGCTATGGTCCTTAAATTGGATATGGCCAAGGCATATGATAGATTATATTGGATTTTTCTAGATAGAGTGATAGCATAATTTGGTTTTAGTGATAAGTTTAAAAAGATTATTAGAGCATCTAAAACCACTTGCATGTTTTCTATGTTAGTCAATGGTGTGGTTCAAGGATTATTCAAGAGCACAAAAGGAGTTTGATAGGGAGACCATCTGTCACCATTCCTATTCATCATCATGGTGGAATAATTGAGTAGATATATTTCTAAGGCTTTGGTTGATGCTCAATTTAAATGCTTTAAACTAGCTAGGTTTGTTTATCTAGTGACACATTAGCATTTCAATGATGACACTATTATGTTGGATGGAGCTTCTATGTAGGAAGTTAGAACTATCAAAAATTTCTTGGTGATGTATTAAAAGGAATCTAATGATAAAATAAATTTTGAAAAGAGTTTGGTCTACTTTGTCAATACCCTAGTGACTAAACAATCTAGGATATCTGTCTTCTAGGTTATCAAATCAAGGAAATTATTTCTTCATATCTAGTAATGTTGGTTTTTATTAATGAGTTATAGGTTTTAACTTGGAATCCTTTAATAGAGAAACTTCAACAAAAGATCACAAGTTGGGAAGGAAAGCTCCTCTTTTAGGCTGGTAAGGTAGTGTTGATTAAGAGTGTTTTACAAAGTTTACCATTGTACATTCTATCAATGTTAAACCTACCCAAGGTAGTAAAGGATCAAATTATTAATATTTAACATGAGATTAAGGGCACAAAGACTAAGTAGGGTAAAGAGACTGAGTAGGGCACGACAAGGGCAATGGCAAAGATGATAACAAAAGAGACCGAGTGGGTCAGAGGGGATGGAGATGGGAAAGAGTTCAAAGTTTAAGCACCATATTTATCATCTAGTATAATGTTTAAGGTTATAACACATCCCCTCTTTATAGTGATTCTCAGTCCTTGAGATTTGGAATTTTTAGATAGGATCAGTTTTAAATCCCCAAAAAGAGGCTTTCATGGGTAGACAAACTTAAAGGAAAAATAGGAGAATATAAGGAAGTTTGTGCAAGAAAAGAACTGTCTATTACCAAAGATTTAAGAGGTTTTAATATTTATATTATGAATGATTTACAAAATAAATATTCATCTAGATAGGAACATTCCCTGGTGGGTAAGTTCTTGGGTATGCACCCTAATATAGATAGGTTTAGAGTGTGGGCTAAAAATCATTGGAAGCCTAAAGGTGCACTAGACATTTCTACCTTGAGCAATTATTTTTTCTTGATAAAATGTAACAATGAAGAAGATTTCACTAGTATGTATGTCAATGGCCCTTGGTTTATGGTAGAATAGGACTTTTCTTAAAAAAATTGGAAGCCAGGGTTCAATCCAAAGTAGGAAAATATTAATATGATGCCTATTTGGGTTAGGCTACCTAGATTATCATTGGAATTTTGGGAATAAGATTTTTTTATTAGTATAGCCAAAAATTTGGCCATATTATAGCATTTGATTTAGCTACCATAGCTATTATGCAGACTAATTACTTGGTAATTTCTAGATTCTTGAGACTGATTAACATTAATTATCAACCTAGGGTGTGTACGCTTTTCAAGGATGTCAGCACTATATATGTATTATTGATTCAAAAATCATCTTAATTTTTTAGTTGTAGTATAATGAAACCATGTTGAATTCACTACATAGATATACTATGAAACTACTATGATAGAACTACAAAATTACTTCACACTTATGAATCACCCATGCATCACACTTATATAATCAAACTAATTAAAATCAACTTACAAAACACACTTAAAGCTAAAGAGAGTTAGGATCTTCACTACAACTCCTTTCGATGGGGCCTTTTCTCATTCAGAATTGAGTTCTAATCCTTATCCAAGATAATTCACAAACTTCTCACAAATTCAATCTTCTCATTAATCAATTCTATAAAAATTAAAGATTTCTATAGGAAGTTACAATATTCAAAGTGCAATGCTACAATTCTAATACTTCCACCATTATCTATTTAAATTAACTAACTCCTAATCTTATCTAGGTTCTACCTTAAATATAGAAGGTAGTTTATTAACTCTTAACTCAAAACACCAAACTAAGAAAAATACAAATACTTAGAAACTACCCCAATCAACCTTCAAGTGGTTAGTAACTAAAGTTATTTGTTTTAGGTTTGACTAGGTTAGAGACAAGGCATATTATTTTGTTATTTTATTTATTTTTGTTTTTTTTTCATTATCTTTATCTTTCTCATCTTTGGAAGCACATATAATATTTCTTTGTATATAGAGAATCCATACAATAACTATGATTCTTTCCAATCATCCATTCAGTTCCCAAGACAACTGGATATGTCTTTAAGATCTCCTCAACAATAACTCTATTTTTCATATTGGTTGTGGAAAACCTATAAGTGAATATTGTAGTTACTATAGGCACTCTATAATGGTTGTAAGCAACCTCTAGGTGAAGTCTATATTTGCTATAGCCATTTTTTAGTGGTTATGAGCAACCTATAGGTAAAGCCTACAGTTTATGCAGACACTCTACAGTGGCTATAGGCAACCTATAGGTAAAGCCTATAGTTTTTATGAGAACTATGTAGTGGCTACAAGAAACCTGTAGGTGAAACCTACAATTGTTGTAGGTACTTTATAGTGGCTACGGGTAAACTATAGGTGAAGCCTATAGTTTTTATAGGCAACCTATAGTAGCTATGGCTTAGTAAGATTATGTAGCCTTTCATGACCCTTCAAATGCTTGTTAGATAAAATCACACCAATATAATTCAATCAAGGAAAAAGCATCAATGATTTATAACATAGCATATATATATATATATATATATATATATATATATATATATATCAATGTACATACAAAATCATAACTTCATTCATTCATTTACATAAGTGACGGATAGTTATGAGATTTGCATGGAAAAATACATATACTAAATATGGATGAGGCTATAAAAATAATCAATTGGTGGCCTCATCACTCCCCCCTACTTAACCTCTTGGTCAACCTCGAGCAAGTATTGGTTGCATTCTAAAACCATAAAATTTCCTAAAGTCTAGGGGTTTAGGTTAGCCTAACCCTTCAAGGATGTAAAAACCTTTAGCATTCTCAATGTGTTCCCATCCTTTTTCTCTCCTCTCTATCATCTAGAACATTTCCTTCCCAATCAGGAATTAGGAACAAGAATATAGGGGGTTGAAACATCAATCCCAACCATTGTATTCTCCACTTCCTACCAAGTTTAATATATAAGTATACTCTATGGATGGCCTCCCTAAAGTTTTGAGGGGAGTATAGTTCTTTTATTTTCAATTCATTCTAGAGTTCTACCCATTTGTGAGATAAAACAACAAAACTTTACTTGTCATCTCCTTCCATAAGACTCAAATAGTGGTTTTAAACTTCTACCTATTTTCTAGCAACCCATTTTTGTGGAGTGTCTATGTTCATAAAAGAGATCCATTCATATATTATAGCATCTAGATCTCTTGATTCATTCATGATCATTAAGGTAGATTCTTTTTATTTTACTTGATATTCTTCCATTTTTTTCCTTCTTATTTCATTCAAAACATATGAAGAAAATGCATTTCATAGGACATCCCCTAAATAGATGTTTGGATTCCATTATGTATCAATGGGTATAGCATATTAGTGGATGTATAACTCACTTAGCTAAGCTTGAAGGTTAGGATTAGCATGTTTATATTCTTCAAATAAAGATTTTGGGTCATAAACCATGTAAGATTGATCATTATAAATCCTATCATACCTAATTTTAACCCCTTTCTCTTCCTAATTTTAACCCCTTTCTCTTCTAAGTACATAGCATACACCCTAAAAGGGGGTTTATACTCCATCAATAGTTTATTAGTTTCATGCAATTTATCAATCTTTTATTTTATATATATGATCTTAAATTCAGTAAATTCTAATTTTTCTTATAATGCATCATGTTGTTCTTTGATTCAACATATCCCTTGAATCTCTGCACCAATTCTTTGTGATAGGCTTCATTATTTTTAAATTTTTCCTTAAGAAAAATAAATAGATCATCAATCTCCACTGGAGTAGTGGTTGAGAAATCCACATCAATAACATATTTTACTATAGGTATTGGTGTAGTGGGTAATTGAGGAGAAAATATATGGTAGAAGGGTACCAAAGTTAGAGCATAATCTACTACAGGTGCTTATGTGGTCAAAGAAAATGATGATGATATAGGTTCCTCTAGGGAAGCTATTTTAGGTCCCTCCAACTCCTCTTTTCTATCCATATAAGGCTCTATAAACTCTGCTACCTGCAAAAGTGTTTCAATACTTCTCTTTCCCTTAAGTTTTGTTACCTCATTTCTCAATCTATATATTTTCTTCAAAAATTGTTCTAATGTCTAGAAATCCTAAGTATTAGGGAGTATTTCTTATTCTACTCCTTTGTCCATAGTTTTTTCTTCACCCAATTCCTCTTCTACTACATGTTACTCTACCATTCTCAATTTCACTTCTATATACCCAATGTTTTTGAGGAGATCAATGTCCTCCTCAATGAATATAGATGGTGGAGGTGACTGTTCTTCTTCTTCTACCTTAGCAAATTCCTCATTAGTAGACCATTCTTTTATTTCAAACCCATCATGGGTCTTCTTCACCCTAGGCTACTTTGGTTTTTCATCATCACTGATATCAATGGTTAGGGAAGATGTAGTGGTATTTTATTTCTTCACTCTTTGAGATCTCCTAGGAGGATATCTCCTTTTTTTGA
The DNA here is from genome assembly GCA_037957365.1 of Torreya grandis. NCBI lineage: Eukaryota > Viridiplantae > Streptophyta > Pinopsida > Cupressales > Taxaceae > Torreya > Torreya grandis. The sequence goes on along the minus strand of JARHVA010001165.1, from coordinate 3,306,858 downwards.
TATCATGGGTTTCTTCCCTTTGGTTTTCATCTTCCTTTTAGGAGGGGTGACTAATGGAATTTGTTTTTCTTACATAGTAGTTGATAGAACTTCATCTTGTCTAGAGGGAGATAATGTGGAGGAATCAATCTGTGGTGAGAAAATAATGGGAGGAAGAATATGCTATTGTGGGATTTCCTCCTATGTCAAAAAGAGGTAGGACCAATTTTATTCTCTTTTTCTTGCCCATAGTAGTCTCAAATAGACCCTCAGTAGCTATGGGCTGACCAGTAACACTAATGGCCACAACATTTTTTTGTACAAATTATTGGGCCTGGTCCTCAAGACATTCCTTCTTATCAATGCCTTCTTGTTAAGGTTCATTATTTTTAGGGCTAAAAATTATTCCCAACTTAGGTTAGGTCTAATAAATTTCATTCCTTGTTTAATTATTAGCCATATTAGGTAGTGATGGGATATGTTTGTTTCAATGCCCTTCTGATATTCTTTAGACATCCTTTTTAAAATATTTCATAAGAAATTTATAACATTAATTGTTCTATTATGCCTTAAGTGATTTAAAAACTTAAACTAAATAGTGTGAATGAGGGAATACCTTTATTCATAGGTCATGAACCTAATGATGTATGATTCTATCTCCCTCCATGTTGTAGGTAAACTAAGTCTCTCCACACCTCCTTTCTTTAATACCAGTCTTTCATTTGCCTGGCAAAATTGTTGTCTAGCTTCTTGGCCATTGGGCTTATCTTACCATTTTTCTCCCATACTTAGTAGCCCAGTTGCTTAGGTCACCAAGTCTTCAATGAATATGAATTTGATACCATGTATAGTGTCTTGGTTTCCATTAAATGAATCTTCAAATTCTCTAGAAAGAGGATCTAAGAAATGTTGTAACTTCTCAAAATAAATGATCCAACCAGCTCTATTGAAGACATCCCAATTAGCTTGGTCTCCCTAAATTTGCCTATGATATATGGGTTCTCTCCTTATAACTAATCCTCCCATTTCATCTTCTTTGATAGTCCTTTAAACTAATAAATATAGACACACTCTATTTGGCCTATGGAAATATGCCTGTAGAAAAGCAGGGTTTTGTTTAATAATGGTGGATGTGAGGTTGTAGGTTGTAGGGTTTTATTCAATAATGGTAGATGTGAAGTTACGGGTTGAAAATTATGGCATCTAATTTTCATACATAGGGTTCTCATAGTGCATGGGGTTTTAACCCATAACATCCTCCCCCCACTTGAGTTGTCATGTGTTCTCAGGTGATATGGAGTTAATAAGAAGGAAGGGATACGGTTAGTCATTATTAGGAGTATAATATGGGTTTAGAGGTGATGTTATGGACATAAAATGAATGAAATAATTCATGATTTGATATTATTATTAATATTATACATACTATATTAAAATAATGAAGACTTTTTCAATGATTAAATATATGATGTACCTATTTATTAATGGTGATCCTGAGGTGATGTTGAGGAGTCGTACATGTGTTGGAATGTAAGTTTTTGCATGAAAATAATTGATAGGACTCAATGATGGGGCTGGAAGTTGGAATTGGACTAAAGTGGACCCCTTATGGAGTGATTAGGATATCACTAGTGGTTAGGGATTGATGATGCCCATAGCTCATATGCATGTGATACATGACAGCCTACATGGACAAGAATAGAGGTTGAAGACTTTAATGAGAGATGATTTATTTCCTACCATAAGGTGATTATTAAAAATCTAGGTGATCTAAGTGATGGGCTAAATGATCCTAAAGTGGGTAGCTGAGGGTGTTGTTACTTAGTGACCTTCCTTTGCATGAACTAGTTGATAATTATCTTGATACTGCTTATGCCCTACAGGTTTTGTGCTTCATGGATTGGATATAGTAATTATTAGGGTCTTCAAACATGGGTCCTATGTGACTAATAAATTTGAGATCTCACTGGTCAATATAGTGAAATGATCTCTATGAAATGACTAAAAACTAAAAATGAATCATGAGTGTCCATATAGGCATAAATTTGGGTCTACAACACTTCCAAATGGAGAGGGAAGGTGTATGATTTATTATGGATCTATACCTTGGTATTCAAGGGTATTTATAATTAATATATGTGACATTTTCTAATCCAATCCTCCTTCATTCTTCTATGAGGTTGTTTGATGACTTTCATGCAGTGCCCAAAAGCCAATAGCTAAGCCATAGGTAAGAGTTGTATAAGGATTTATCCTACATGCTTTATACAAAGGTGAGAATGGGCATGAGGAGGTACCTATAAAATCTATAGGTGAATCTTGTAACAAGATGAAAAGTGATGCCCAATTGTGTAGAAGGTGCCCATAGCAGCTACAAAATTACCCATAGCAACTAGAGTAAAACCTTTAATGGAAAAGGTGTCTATAACAACTACATAAAATCCATGGTGACATGAATAGTTGTGATCTTAATGATTATTGTTTCTTTGATTTCTTTCTCACTTTTTTTTACCCCTAAATATCTAGCAAATTGGTTTTCTACTCAGGCCCATGTTACAGATCTAGGTAGCCAATATGTTAGTTTTCTACTTAGAAGCTACCAACAATGCCCAAAGAATGGGTTTTCATTATTGGGTTTTTTTTACTCTAACTATTGTTTGTAGTAGAATGTTTATTCAGAGTCATTTCCAAGTCATTTAGGAGGGTGACTAGTCAAGGACTAGGTGAAGGTTTCATTCATCATACTAGAGGAGGGCAAGGATGTCCTCCCTTCATCTGAGTGTGGACTAGTGCTCCTTTTGTCAGATCAGGCAGCATGCCCATCTAGTACATCATTATATCCATATTTTAATTACTTATGTATGTGACTAATAAACTCTTCTTGAGTGAATGGATTTTTTTACAACTTAAGTCTGTAGCCATTGACTAGCAAATAGAATCTTACTAGATCAATGGTTTAGAGTTATACTACATCATTGTCATAAACATTTTCAATCTCAAAAGGACCAAGTCATCTGGTCTAGAGTTTTCCCTTATGATCCTTGTATTCGAGTCAAAAATAAGGGCCCAATAGCCTATATTTAACTATCTGGTCTTAATGTACCTATCATGCTAGCCAATCCACTACTATTATACAAGCTCTATGTTTTGTAATGCCTATTGTCTATATTCATATAAGGCATTAAATTATAAAAGCCTTTCTTTTTAGGCTTTAGATATAACCATCCAAATTTTTAGTGTTGTCTATAAGTTCTTGTGCTCAAATTCAATTGGCAAGATAGGTTTCTTTCCATAGACCAACTCATATGGAGTGAAGCCTATAGTGGTCTTCCATGTGATTTGGTAAGCCCACATAGATTTAGGAAGCATACCCTCCCAATCCTTATGAGACAAACTAAAAATCTTTGTTAAAATATTTTCTAACTCCTTGTTGGTGACTTTCACCTGCCCATTAGGTTGTGGATGATATGGAGTTGATTTCTTATGCCTGATCTCATATTGGTGGACTAAGGTAGTAATTAAATTAGCAGTGAATTAAGGTCCTTGATCAGTGACTATTTCTCATAGCACACCATATCTTGTGAATATTTTTTTCATAGAGGAAAGCTACTACCTTTTCATTATTGGGATGCATAAGAACCTTTACTTCCACCCATTTAGTGACATAGTTAGTATAAATAAAGATGTACTCTTTATTATTGGATTTTGGATCAAAGGGTCCTATAAAGTCTAGGCCACACTATTTGAATGGTTCAAGCACCATCTGAGGCTGGTAAGGCACTTCATTTGAATGTGTGGGTCTCTCCATACACTAACATTTATCACAATGAGAAGTATATCTTATTACATCTTTATGAAGTGAGGGCCAATAGTAACCTGTATTCAAAATTTTAATTGATGTATGCTTGACTACAAAGTGGCTGCCATAGGGTTCATCATGGTAAGCTTTGAGGATATCTAAAAATTCATCTTCTCTAAGACATATTCTAAAGATGGAGTCAAGCCTAGTGTAGAAAATAAATCTAGATAGCCATGAATACCTGACACTTTTGTGAATCAACTCTTCTTTGTTTAGGGAGGAAGTGTTATAGATGTATCCCTATTATTAATTAGTTAGAAATATCAACATACTAAGGTGTGTTAAGGGTGAGAGAGAATAAGTGCTCATTTGTAAATGAGTCATCTATAATGGTATCTTTTTTAGGGTTTGTAGGCATGATAAAAATTCATCCATCACATTGTCCCAACTAGGCTTATCTATAATAATGATATCAAATTCTTGTAATAAGAGCACCCATCTTATCACTCTGACTGGAACAACTAGTTTTTTCATAAGGTACTAAATAGTTGCATGGTCTATATGAACAAAGATTTGGTACCCTATGATGTAGTGATGGAACTTATTGATAGCATAAACTACCATCAAGAACTCTTTTTCAGTAACTATGTAATTTAATTTTGCTACCTACAAGTTTTTGCTTACAAAATATATGGCATAATTGAGTGCTTCCTATTTTTACTTGACCACAACTCCTAGGGAGTATATGAAGTATCTATGTGAATATGGAAGGGAATCTTCCAATCAAGGCCACATAGAACAGGGGTGGTGGTCAATAATTCCTTTAATTATTTGAAGGCTATATCACAGGAAAGAGTCTAGAGAAATTCAACATCTTAAGTTAGAAGGGTGAACAATGGTGCTACTACTTTGCTAAAATTATTTATGAATCTCTTGTAGTAACCAACATGTCCCAAAAAAATCCTAACATCTTTCTATTTTTGAGGAATAAGCAATTTTTTGATGATGTTGATTTTTACAGGGTCAACATTAATTCCTTCAACAGATACATGGTGGCCTAAGACAATACCCTCTATCATAATCATGTAGCATTTTTGTGATTGAGAGATAGATGGTGTTCTTGACAGTGTTGTAACACTTTTAATAGGTTTTTGAGTCACTCGTCAATTTTTTATCCATAGACAATGAAGTCATCCATATAAATTTCTACACATTCATTGTTCAATACTATAAAGATACTCAGGATATCCCTCTAGAATTTTGTAAGAGAATTACACATCCCAAAGAGTAATACAACATAAGCATAAGTAATCTAGGGATAAGTAAAGGTTGTATTTTCCTAATCCTTAGGATAAATTTTAATCTAGTTGTAACTACTGAAGCCATCCAAAAGGGTAAAATATTTTTTCTCAGCTAGTGTGTCCAACACTTGATCAATGAAGGGTAGAGGAAAGTGATCCTTTCTAGTTTTTATTTTGAGTTCCTTGTAATCTATGCATACACTTCATTCTCCATTTTACTTTGGTATAATTACCAATGATGAAACCCATTTGACTATTTCTTGAAGAGCTATATTCACCCTACATTGTGGCTATCTAATTAGTTGGCACTCTTCTTTAATGTAGATATGATGTGTGCATATTTTTGGGCTGATTCTTTGCATATCCTCATAATCCCATACAAAATCATGTTGGTTTGCATGCAACAGACTAACTAAGAACTTTTACTCATTTAACTCCAACTTTTTATTAATAAGCAATATTTTTTATGGAAAGATTTCAATTTTTTGTGAGAGTGATTTCATCAATTTTATATTGATAATAGATCTATTTTGGTTTCAGTTATGAGGCAACAATTGGTGGAATATTTTTTATACAGATGCATCAAAATTATCTAATTCCTAAAGGCTATAAAATGGGCACTCAATACATTGTAATTGGTTGATATTTTTAGGAGTTTGATAATTATGCTAAAAAACATTGGAGAGAATGGTATCTTCCTCCTGATCAGCCAATGTGCATGCATGGTCATTGGTAAATACAAGAATCAAAGGAGGCTACTCTGCCTCATCTTCTTTATCCCATAATTAATGTTCAAGTTTAAAAATTATATATGATGGGGAATAAAGGACTAAATTCTTAGTGTGGTTGTTATTATAGATCATCATATTACCTAATTTATAGCTGATGAAGGTGTCAGTTATGGCAAGCCAAGGTCATCTTAAGATAAGAGGATATCCACCCAAATTAGACTTAGGTTGTATCACAATGAAATATGTAGGATAATCCCAAGAATATATATAAATGACAAGGTCTTCAATCATTCCTTCTAGTCTAACTATAGACCTATCAGCAATTTACAACATTATAGATGTGGGACAAATATTAGACAGTTGTAATTTATGCATAGTTTTAGTTGTCATTATATTTATTATAGCTTCCAAGTATATCAATGTGTTGGATAGTTGTTGGTCATAGATCTAGACTATTACTACTAAGCATCTTAGATTTGAATTTTTATTTGGTAGGGTGTTTCCTAACATGATGTCTTCTAGTTGGCCAATCACATGCATAGTATTAGGATCTTTTTCTTCCTTCTTGGTTTCTATAGATAGAGATATCTACTAGCTTTGGAATATATGGGTACATCCTTGATAGAATAGAGGGATTTTGACACAAATATTCTTGAGCTATCCCATGAAATAAAACTTAGGTTCAATTGTATGGCATTGAAGGTTAGGACATTCTGTAAATTGTGGGGCTATTTCATTAACAAATTTATTTATTGGTTCAGAGAGTTCTTGAGGTGATGGACGTGGGTTAGCATGTTCTTCTATAGTTTCATGATCTAACTCCCTTATTATGGGTGGTTCTATGGGTGGTATAACTTTCCCTAAATGAAGGTGAACTTCATTGATGTTCACCATGTATGTTGGGTACTAAACAAATTTAGTACTGAATGTGGGTTACACTAACTTATTTGTTGGATTTTTATAGGTTGGGTAGGTAGATAGTTAGAATTAGGTGTAGATTTTGTATTGGGCATAAGAATAAAATGTTATTATTGCTATTGTTAAGGGAATCCTCCTGGAGAGCTTCCCTATGGCTGGTTAGGTATCTAGGGTTGTTGTGACTAATTTATGAAGGTTGGACCTTGAGGTGGTTTCCAATCTTGTATCCAAGATGGGGATACATTTTATGGAGGCTACCAAGAGGTGGTGGGGTAGATTTTTTGATGTGGTTTCTAGCTAGAATTGGAAGGTGGAACATTCATCTAAGGACTATTCTAATTGGGAGTAGTATTTGTAAATTGTGAATTAAAGGAGGTAGAATTTACAAAAGATAGATTTTGTCCCATACCTTGATAAGATGGTCATTAAACACATGGCCTTATTTATGCAACATAGAAAACCTAGTCACTATCTCTTCTTATAGCATGTAGCTCTATTATTTTTTGTTTTTTACTTGTGATGTGAGCTACTTTAGCCAAAACTTTGTGACATATACAATTAGCCTTTTTCTTCTTACAGTCTAGAGAATAAATGATCAAGGCTTGATCCAAAACTATTTTTTTTCTTGATTGTATGCTATCTAGTTGGGTGGCCATATTACTAATGATATCTTATTTTATGTCTTATAATAGGTTACTAACTTTAGTTTTTGATAGGCCATTTGTAGCTACCAATAGAAGCTTGCTACCCTTGAATTTATTTATGCAAGATCTAGAATAATTCTTGTTCAGCTCTTTGATATCTGATAATGGTAGGTAGGAAATATCCCCTCCACTCATTAGGTCCATGGCTGCCAAACAATATTTTCTAACTCCTTTTACAAAGATGATTTTTAAAGGTTCTTCTCCAAGTGCACTTTGCTTGAATTTTTGTACACTGAACATGAATCATTCAACATAGTCTTCCAATTATTCATCCCCTTCTTGAGTCATCCTAAAGATGTCATTTCTTCTATAACTTCTTCATCTTCCATATTATTGATACTTATCCAAAAATTTATTTTTTATGTCCTCCCAAGTGTGGACTGAATTACTACCTAGTCCCATGAACTAGCAAAGTGTTAAGTCTTTGAGAGTAGCTAGAAAAAGCTTTAATTTTTGTGCATCTTTCCTATAGTCATATATTTTATAGAGGATATCAAATTTGAATAAGGATGTGTCTGGGTCTTCTAAAAATAAACCTCCAAAAGTGGGAAAGGCTAAGGGTAGAATGTTTTTCATTTGTGTTATGCTTGTTGCATCTAGAATAGGAATATCAAAAATAACTATGTCTAGAGTCCCATTGTCATCCACAAAGTCTCCTTCTCTACTCATGACGTATTTTCTTATGATATGGATACCAAAGGTTCTTAGGATATCATCCTCAAATTTGGTATCAATCCCTTAATCAGCATGATAATAAACATTTATCTACTGATCCTTAATCTTTTTACTAGATGAATGGTTTAAATATTCTCTTGATCTTCCTTTTATTTGTTCTAGAAATCCTTACTAAAATTATGTAAAAATTTTATTCTCTAGAGTTTCTAGTATGTGTAGTTCTTCTCCTTTGTTTTTTTTTACTATCTTAGCTAATACATTCTCTACTTCTATTTCTTTTTTTAGAGACAATAATGCTTCTTCTACAAGTTGCCTCCTTCGATTTGTAGTGTTCTCTTCTTCAAGAGCCTTTCATCTTATGGTATATTCTTCAATAGGATTCTTAGTTACTATAGTAATTTGTGGTTATTTCTCGATAGAAACTTATGAATTTTTTGCTAGGAATCTCCCTCAAGAATCTCTATACATAAACGTTAAACCACTCCTTCAGTTGTCTTATCCCTTCCTACATAGGGTTAGTTTTTTTTATTTTTCATGTGTTCGAGGGGGTTATTTTAGACTAAAATAATAATGTGAAAATAAAGGAGTAAAAAAATCAAAACAATAAGAATTGAAATTATACTTCTATAAAGTAGTAAAAAATTATCTATAGAAAGTGGGAAAATTATTCTAGAAAGTAAGAAATGAAAGCGGGAAAGTTATCCTAGAAAGTAGGAAATGAAAGCAGGAAAATTATCCTAGAAAGTAGGGAATGAAAGTAGGAAAATTAAAAACACACTTTACAAAAAATAAATCACTTTTTTAGGAAATAAATTCTATAAACATGAACTAAATAACTTATGCATCATTTACTTCTAAAAACTTATACATCTAGAATAAGACATTGTAGTGCCCTCACTCGACTTGCCTGACTGGAACTATATGTCTAGGAACTTAGACATATAGCATAAGACACCGTAGTGTTTTCAATTGACTTGTCAACTAGGTAGAATAGTACATTAACCTTTTTTTTTTTAAAACAATAATTATTCACTTTAGAAATAATAATTGACACCCTCCCAGGTAATGGTGTTAAAATATTTTATAGATTAATTACCTAGTAATTGCTAGATTCTTGAGCCTGATTAACATTAATTATCAACCCAAGTTGTGTAAACTTTTCAAATATGTTAGCAATATATATGCATTATTGATTCAAAAATCATCTTGATTTTCTAGTTTTAGTATAATAAATTTATGTTGAATTCACTAAATAGATATACTATGAAACTACTATGATAGAACTATATAATTACTTCACACTTATGAATCATACATGCATCACACTTATATAATAAAACTAATTAAAATCAACTTACACAACACACGTAAATCTAAAGAGAGTTAGGATCTTCACTATAACTCTTCTTGAGGGGGGGCTTCTTCATTCATAACTAAGTTACAATCCTTCTCTGAGAGAATTCACAAACTTGTCACAAAATCAATCTTCTCATTACTTAGTTTTATAGAAATTAAATATTTATATAATAAGTTTCAATATTTAGAGTGCAAGGCTAAAATTCTAATACATCTGCTATTATCTATTCAAATTAACTAACTCTTAATCTGATCTAGGTTTTACCATTAAATACAAAAGGCATTTTATTAACTCTTAACCAAAAATACCAAACTAGGAAAAATATAAATACTTAGAAACTACCCCAGTCAACCTTTAAGTGGTTAGTAATCGAAGTTACTTATTTTAGGTTTGACTGGGTTAGAGACAAGGCATGTTATTTTGTTGTTTTATTTCTTTTTATCTTTTTCTCATTATCCTTGTCTTTCTCATCTTTGGTAGCACATCCAATATTTCCTTGTATGTAGGTAATCTATACAACAACTATGATTCTTTCCAATCATCCATTCAGTTCCCAAGCCAACTAGATGTGTCTTTAAGATCTCCTTAACAATAGCTATGTTTTACATAGTTGTTATGGGCAACCTGTAAGTGAAGCCTACAGTTTCTATGGGCACTCTATAGTGACTATAAATAACCTATAGGTGAAGCCTATAGTTATTGTGGGAATTCTACAATGGTTATGGGAAACATATAAATGAAGCTTGAAATTATTTTAGGCACTCTATAGTGGTTACAGACAACCTATAAGTGAATCTTATAGTTTATATGGATAATCTACAATGGCTATAAGTAACCTATAGGTGAAGCTTATATGTGTTTCAAGCACTCTATAATGGCTATGGGTAACCTGTAGGTGAAGCCTATAGTTGTTATGGGCAGCTTGTAATAGTTATGGATTAGCAAGATTATATAACCTTTCATGACCCTTCAAATGCTTATTAGATAAAGTCAAACCAATATAATTCAATCAAGGAAAAATCATCAATAATTCATAAATATATCAATGTACATACAAAATCATAACTTCATTCATTCATTTGCATAAGTGATGGATACTTATGTTGTAAGCATGGATGAGGCTATGAAAGTAATAAATTAGTGGCCTCATCAATAGCTAGAACCTACATGGTCCATGATAGATTCTATGTAAACACCATCATGGATCAGGATCTACCCCACTTCATCATTCTCAATTCTTTGAGTGGGGAAAAAAATTAAAAAAATAGAATATGAAAGCTTCAAAATATAATATGAAGGTTTCAATAAATGGGGACACATTACAAAAAACTACCCTGTCTTTGCCTAAAAAGGAAATGCCTATGTTTTCAAAAAAGATCAACACACATAGATGAATAAACCTTCTTTCAATGGTGATAAGCCTACAATAAAAAATATAAAATTCCATAATAAAGACAAGAAAACTATGAGCACCTCTCTAAATAATCCACTCCAAAATACACAAATTTTGGTAAAGGACCTTCAGAAGGAAATCACATAGACTAAGGTAGGGAGCCAACCTAGTTTATAGAAATTTTAGGTTGAAGGGATTATCCATTTGATGGAGTATCACAAGAATACCATATCCATGGGAAAAATGGATTTAGAGACAACAAAGGACTGCTTAAACTTGGGAAATAGTCAAAAGGAGCTACCTATCTAAGAAAATAACTCTCAATCATAACATGAGGTCTCTTTTTTAGAAATAGATAACACACTATTCAATGAATTTAACTCACTTATCCACACTAATCCCTTTCATAACCTTGAAGGATTAGATGAAAGTGATATAAAGCTTGATTTCTCTTTTTTTCTCTCTATTCAAATCCCAATACCTCCACCTCATCTAGTTTGGAATTCGTTAGAGGGAAGGAAACATTCAATAAAATAATAACATTAGTTATCATATCCCCTATCCTTATATAGGAAAAAATTAATTTAGAGAAGGACATCCCTCATAAAGGAAATAAAAGACAATCAAATATAGGTCCCAAAAGAAAAAAAGGAAAAAATTCAAAGGAAGCTACTAGAAAGAATCAAATATAAGAAGAGATTAAAAATAGTACTCAATCCATGCTAGGGTTGAAACTGGTAAGAGAATCCTCTAGGCAACATCTTAAATTAGATCAATGAAGGTAATAACTTGGAACATCAGAGACTTGAACCATAGCAATAAACATAAAGTGTTCAAGGATTTTATTATCAATAATCAATTGACTATTCTAGTTATTCAAGAAACTAAAATGATCACCAATTTCCTCAAAAATACCAAAACTTAGCTTTGGAAGGAAGCAAAGGTTACCAGTGTGGATTCTAAGGGAGCCTCTAGGGGAATATCCACTTTTTTAAAGGATAATGAGTTGAATGGTGACATATTGATTATAAATAGACATCATTTATCCATCCCTTTTTCACATAAAAATCAAGAAGATGCATGGATTTTATCTAATATATATGTTCCTAATTTGATGGCTACTCATAAAAAACTATGGTATGAACTGGCCTCCTTTAGAAGATCATCTGCTAATATCAAGTGGATGTTGGTTGGAGATTTTAACACCCCTATTTGTGTGGGGGGAAAAAACATGGGGCTCAATATCATCCAGATAGCATGGATGACTTGGTTGAATTTATTAGTCTCGTCAATATGCTTGACATTGAGCTCAGAGGATACCCTTACACTTAGTCTAATAAAAGGATGGGTAATAGCCATATACAAACCTACCTAGATCATGTTCTTATTTTTCTTGATTGGTTTCATGCTCAGGATTTCTCCCTATCCTCACTTCCAATAATAGTATCCTACCATAACCCATTGGTTCTTAATGTCCTCAATAGAATCAAAACTTAGCAGTTTCCCTTCAAGTGCGATCACATGAGGTTCTTTCACCTGGATCTAATAGATATAATAAAGGAATGGTGGAGGTTGGATGTACTAGGATCAGCTATGTATAAACTAGTGCAAAATTTAAAATAGGTCAAGAAATAAATTTGCATTTATAATTGGGAGGTTTTTGGCAACATCTTCCAGTAGAAAAAAAAAATTAGATTAGATATTTAGAATATTTAAACTAATATAAACACCCAAAGACTATAAGATCATTCTTTCCAATAGGAGTAGAAATTTTTCTTGATTATTATTCCATCCTTGATAAGGAGGAAGTATTTTGGAGACAAAAATATTGAGCCACCTAGCTGAAGGAGGGAGATCACAATACTAGTTTCTTTCACATGGTCACTCTCAAGCATAGAAGTCATACTAGGATCATCAAAAAATTTGAAGAGGATGGCTCCTTACATTTGGATCCATTCATCATTAAAAATAAAGCTATTAGCTATTTCAAAGAAATATTTTCTAAAAATTTAGAGCTTGATGGAAATATGGAGAAGGATTTTCTTCAACATGTTCCTTCCCTTATTTCTATAGAGGATAACTAAACCTTACTCAATGACATCAACAAAAGGAACTTAAGTCTGTGGTGTTTTCCATGAATAAGGATAAAGCATCGGGTCTAAATGGAATTTTAGTTGCTTTCTTGCAAATTTACTAGGATATTATCAAACAAGACATGTGGGTAGTTGTGAGGGAATTGTTCTTATCGATAAATATGCTTAGAGAACTTAATAACACCTTCATATCCCTCATTCCTAAGAAGAGTGGTGCTTCAATATTTAAAAATTTCAAGCCCATTAGCATGTGTAATTTAGTATACAAGATTTTTACTAAAATTCTAGCTATGAGACAATAAACTTTTATGGGTAAAATTATTTATATCAATCAAGGGGTTTTGTCTTAGGAATAAAAATTCAATATGGCATTTTGGTAATGCATGAAACTATTCATTTCATGGAAGAAAGCAAAAAGGTAGGAATGGTTTTCAAAATTGATATGGCTAAATCCTATTATAGAGTGGACTAGGGTTTTCTTGATTTGTTTTTACACAAATTTGGCCTTAATAAACACATTATAATGTCGATACATAACTACATTTCCTCTACCATGTTATTTATTATCATAAATGGAATTCTAGGTAGTTTTTTTGGGAGTGAATGAGGCATAAGACAATGTGATCCCTTATCTCCCTTTTTATTCATCTTCATGGCTGAATCCTTGAATAGGAACCTCCTAGATGCACTTGGAAATGAATTTTTGAAAGGGTTGAAACTGGCATCTAACATTCAACCTTCCCTTCATCAATAGTTTTTTGATGATATGATCATTTTAGCTACTACCTCGGTTAGAGAAGCCAAGGAGATTAAAAAACATTCCCATTCAGTATGCTAAGGTTTCTAAGAAATTGGTTAACTTCACAAAGAGTTCTCTTTTTTTCTCAACATCTAGAGCCACATCAATTTAAAATGTCTCATATTCTTGATTGCAACATCAAGGAATTACCATCAACCTATCTAGGTATGCCTTTGTTTAAATGTAAATTGAAGGAGGAGCATTGAAACCCTCTTATAAAAGATGCAAAATAAAAATGGATGGTTGGAAAGGTGATCTTCTATCCTAGGTAGGAAAATTTTTCCTTCTAAACATTTTTATGTAGAGTTTCCCCATTTATCTTATGTCCAAGTTTAAAATGCCTAAGAAAATTCAAAACAAAATTGATAGAATCAAGTGATTCCTATGGCAGGGGATAGAGGACAAGTTCAAATTCCATTTGGTAAATTGGAAGAAGGCTTGTCTTCCAAAATCATTTGGAGGATTGGGCATCAAAAATCTTTCCATCATGAAAAAAGTGCTAGTCACCAAGCTATGTTAGTGATTTATTAAAGATGCTAATAAATGGACAAACATTTTCTATGCTAAATATCTCCACAACATCCCTCTTTTAGCTTTCTTATATGGGGAAAAATTCATCAAAGGTTTGACTATATGGAATTTTTCTCCAAGAATAGAAATAATATTCTAAAAGGTCATGCTTGGAAATTAGGTAATGGTTTGAATATTAGGTTCTGAAAAGACACTTGGATCCTAAAACACCATCTAGAGGCAATTGAACCATGTCCCCAAATCAACCATCAATTTTCTTCTTTAATAAGTGAGAGAGTGGTGGATTACTTCCAAAGAGGGATAAACAAAAAGAGATGGAAACACCTAAGCATAGACAATACGGATGCCAAAATAGCCAACATTGTTTCAGACCTAAACTTCATTCTCCAAGATATACATATTTCTAATTTACAAAAGGAGGATAAGTTAGTTTGGGAGGACTCACTGGATGGTATTTATCAAGTTAATTCAGGTTATTCACTACTTTAACCTAGCATCATGGTAGCTAACCTGATGGCTAATGTGTGGAATAAACTCTTGATTCTAAAGATTAACATTTTCTTGTGGTTGAGTGTTCAAAATAGGATCCTCATAATGGATAATCTTTGTAAAAGAGGTCTCACCTTGGATAATAGATAAGTTCTTTGTGAAGGAGAGGCATAAATGGTTTACCACATTTTCATTGAATGTGCCTTCTCTTTCAAAATTTGGGGATTGATGTATAAGAGATATCAAATCAATTGGGCTCACCCCTTTTCTCTCTTGGATGCATGGTTGGCATGGAAGGGCCCTTTTGCACACCAAGAACTTATAACCCTTTGGTAATTTTCCTTACCTCACCTCATTTGGAGATTATGGAAGGAATGCAACATGTTTTTTAAGGATATGAAAATCTCATTTGATAAATTTTCCAATATTATCTTTTCCCTCCTTATTGAGAATTTTAAGAATATTATTTGGGGTAAGAATCATCATTTCTCTCCTTTTAAGGAAGTCATTGTTAAGGAATGGGTTATCTTTATGGATAATAGACATCAAGTAGATCCTAAAATTATCCTTAGGCAAAATTTTAGATGGATTGTTACCCCTCCTAGATGGACCAAACTTAACTTTGATGGGGAATCCAAAGGTAATCCTAGAGTTTCTATAGGTGGAGGGGTGTTTTGAGATAATCAAGGATATTTTTTGGCAGCTTATGAAGGAAGCATGGGTGTTCAATCTAACCATTTCATGAAAGCTTCAGCATCTTTATGGGTGTCTAAATGACTTTTGATTTAGGCTATAAATGTGTTCTAGTTGAGGGGGATTATCTCAACATCATAAATTGCATCAACATAAATAATGTGGTTATCTAGAAAATAGTTCACATCTTTGAGGAAATTCAACTTTGGCTAAGAACTTCAAAAGTATCACTTTCCAGTATACCTACCATGAATGCAATATTATTTTTGATCAATTTGATAGTAGAGGGGTCTAGGATAGGCAATTCAAAGTATGGGATGCTATGGAGCCATTACCTAATAAGATTAATGAGATATCTTATAAGGACAACCAACTATAATCATCATGGGATGAGTAATACTCATTAGGTTTAATAGGGATCATAGTATTAATAATGAATGGAATATTAAATATGGTTAGGGGAGTAATCTCGATAGCCATCATTATAGGTATAATAACACTAAGTCTAGTTTGGGGGCTTTAGGATAAATTATCAAATACTCATAGGGCATACAGATGTAGAGACATAATAACAACCTAAATGTGAAGGGGATTGTGGGTCTAGAATCTAAAAAAGGGGTGTTTTAAATAAGTTACATCCACTATCGATGGATAACATCATAAATAAACCAAAGGTTTGGGAGATCTTCCACATTAGTGGCATCACTAACTTCATCGACTACATTTATGAAATTGATAAGCATCTATCTCATTAATTTGCCAAAAATTAGAGGAACAAAGTGATTTTGATTAGGAATATCTCAGTGGAGATCAAAAAGGAGATCATTGGTAGATTCATTGGGATCAAAATTGAAGAGCATAAATACAACAAGATTACCAAGTATTTTGGGCATGAAAAAGAAAAATTCTTGTGGGTAATGAATGCCTTACACCAATTCAAGGGGGTTTCAAGATGGAATACCTTCCTACTCTATTCCATGAGTTTTTTAAAAACTTAATTAGGTATGTGACTCTAGATGGGAGCTATAAGGTCATTCATTACCATCATTTTCCATTCTTGAATTACCTTCACCATAATATTCCCATCATTATTCCATTCTATATCATGCATTCATTAGAACAGTTGGTCTTAGAGGTTAAACATGGGAAGAAAACTAAAGATCCACTTCATCAAGTAGTTATATTCCTTATTTATAAGTTTTTTTAGGCTCTTCATCATGAACCTCAGGGCATGTTTAAATATCAATATCCTCAATGGGCTCATTCAGTCATGTGGTCTTCTAGAACTTAGGGTTGAATTGAGGGGCAGAGCCCTCAATAGCCTCCTATGATTAGGCATTCTACAAGAATTCTTTATAGTAACACCAGGCCTAAATCGAAGAATCATTCTGAAGTGTCTACGTCTATGGGTCATGTGTAGCATTAGTTTGAGAATACTCTTCAATAGGAGAATATTTTAGTGGTTGACCTAGAGGAGCCCGATTACAACTATGAGAATCCCATACAAATCAAATCCAATAATGTCATGGCTTCTCTTGATAAATAAAATAATTCAAACTTGGGGTCTGGTAGTAGATTTGGGAAGGATAGGCATGAAGACAAGGGTGGGGATCTTCCCTCCAACATTAATAACAATTTTAAATCCAAAACCATGGTTGACTATGTCAAGATCCAAAACAAGCTGGAATAATTGGAAGATGAAGTCAATCTTCACAAAGCTTTTTTTTAGATGGTTCATGAAAGACCATACCTAATTAAATCAAGAAATTGGCAAAATCAATCAAATATATGGGCTCTATCACACCAAGGAAAATGAGGTAGAACTATTTTCTATGATTGAATCACTCACTAATAGAGTTTATAATCTAGAAAAGGAAAACAAAGACTCAAAGACAATCTTTCTATCTTGGTCAACTTTAGCAAAGTCATGATCAATAATGCCATGAATAGCATGGAAGGCCTAGCCATGTGTTTTAATAATAAAGAAAAGACTATAGAAGGAATCAGACTTAAGAAAAATCTCAATAGGTATTGCCAGTGGTCATAAGGAGGACAACATCAATAGAGTCATCAATAATAACTTCAAGAGCATGACTGAAGAATGACCCAAGGCTTATGAAAACTATAAAATCTTCAACACTTGATTATCTCAAGTAATATATCGGTCTTTATGTGTGTTATAGTTTTTCTATGTTTTTATTTTATTTATGTTATTTTTGTTCTTTTTGGATCCTTTTATTCCTTGTGAGCTTGAATTGATTTATGCTTATGGGTGCCCATATAATTAATAGTAATGTATAGGATGGGTACCCTTAACACCCACTTTTACCATCAATAAAAACTTATTAATATTCAAATAAATTCCCTCTGGGTTGTGATGGAGGAAAAAAGCAAATTCCACCTAGTGGCATAGACTAAAGTTTGTAACAAAAAAATATATGGCAGTATGGGTATTAAAATTTTACAACTAATAAATAAAGTACTTATATCTAAATTTTTTTGGAGAATCATCTCCAAGAAATTAATTTGGGATAAGATCATCTCCTTTAAATATCTTGAAGGGAGACATCTGATATCCATTCTGGTCAAGGATCAATTTGTGAGAGGTTCACATATTTGGAACTTTTTAACAGCAAACAAGGAGTTAATCAATGAAGGCTTGAAATGGAAAATAAGAGATGGAAAGAGGATTGATTTTTGGAAAGATAATTAGAGCCTAGAATTTATGACCTTCTAGAGGGACATAGGTATTCACCTTTAGGAGAATATGAGATAGAAATATGGTGATAAATTTGTTGATTACTAGAAATTAATATAGGGAGATAAAAATTGTAAAATATGAGTCTAGATGACATAAACTAAGAAGACATTTTGAAGATAGAAGAATTAAATAATGTGATATAAAATATTCTCATCGTAGGGGTAGATAGAGAAGACTAACTAGTCTAGATTGACTCATTTGATGGCCAATATAAAGTAAAATCAAGGTATGATTTAATCTTTTAGGAACAAGAAGTTATGTTAAACTAGGAAGGAGTGTGGGGTAAATGGGTTACTCCTAAAATTAGTTTTTTCATATGAGTTATTCAAAATAAAATATCAAAAGTTGATAACTTGAGGAAAAGAGGATGCATTATTATCAACAAATGTGTGTTGTGTGAAGAGGAGAATGAATTAATTTTTCATATTTTAGTCAATTTCTCTTTCACTCAGAGATAGAGTTATTTCTTTGAAAATTTTAATATTTTGTGCATACAATTAGGTTCACTAATGGAATGTTAGTAGTCTTGGATATGTCCTTTATAGAATACTCATCTCAATAAGATATGGAAATTGACTCTACCTCACATTTTATGGGGGATTTAGGGAGCAAGGAATAATATAATATTTAGGGGTAATAGTTGTAATAGCAAGGTAATCTCAGAAAGAATATTCAATCACATCAAAGAAAATTATAGGTCTATTCAAATTTAAAAAGTTAAAAATCTTCTCCCTTTTAAACAAATACTAGTGTTGAATTGACAAATAGACTCCTCAAATTTAGGGAAATCAGACCCTAAAGATGAAATTAGGAAAAGAATGAAATGGGAACCTCCTCTCAAGGGATGGATGAAGCTTAATTTTTATAGCTCTTTGAAAGGAAATACAGGGGTAGTGGGGGGAGGTGTAATTTTTAGAGATCATGAGGGTAAATTGATTATTGATTATATAAGAGACATGGGGTTGAGGTCAAACCATTAGGCATAATGTCTAGCTTTATTATAGGGGATCAAATTGGAAAAAAAATATATTAAAAATCTCTTGGCGTAGGGAGATTTTTTGAATATTATAAATTATTTATCTAGTAAAAATTATACAAGATAATATATCAAGCATGTCATTGATGAAGCTAAAGGCATTTTGAACTCTTTCTAGCAGGTGAGCATCTAACATACTTATATGGAAGGGAACGGGATTGTTGACTAGTTTTCAAATAGGGGACTCAATAATGTGGGTTTTAAAACTTGGATAGGCCATGAGGATCTCCCTAAGGAGTTTCTTGAAAAGGTAAATAATGAAGGAAATAATGATGTCAGTAATCTTATGCATGTGGGTGTACCCCTGAATGATTAGAGGTGAATGGTTTGTGCCTAAGATAAGTTAGGGACTTAGTTATTTTGAGGTAAATATTATGGGATTAAAGGAGAAACATCTAGAAGAGTCAAAACATCCTATAAATAGTCAAAACACAATGTGTAGCTATAGCTTTTTCTAGTTTGTTTGGGAGAATAATGATAATAGATTTAGCTAGAGTGAAGGTAAGAGAAATAAAATGGGTTTTCTAAATTAAATCAAACTAAAAATTCAGCCAAAGGATTGGAAAAAATAAATAGTTTGGGTTGCTTATAGGTCCATGAATTTATGGGCTTTATGGAAAAAATTGAAGGGTTTGATAA
Source organism: Torreya grandis (assembly GCA_037957365.1). NCBI lineage: Eukaryota > Viridiplantae > Streptophyta > Pinopsida > Cupressales > Taxaceae > Torreya > Torreya grandis. The sequence goes on along the minus strand of JARHVA010001165.1, from coordinate 3,286,960 downwards.
ACATTTTTCTATCCTATTTGCAAAGGCTTAGGAGGATAGATCAATGACCATTAATGGAGTCACTTTAGACATTACTAAGAAACATATCTCCCTTGTGATTAGTTTGGTAATTGAGGAGACTAAGAGATATTATACTCTAAGAGATTACAAACCTGATAAAGAGGCTTTTCTAGAGGAAGGTGAGCAATTATAGCAATTGCACAAAAAATTCAATAGGAAATCCCTACTCAAACCATTCACAGAGGTATATTTTCATTTAATACAATACATTACTTATTTTCATGTAGATTTTCACCCTTTGAGGAGATGGTAAACCTCTCCTCGTCCAAGTGGCATAATGGAAACACCTCTAGACTTATGGGTAACCTAAGGATGAGGTGAATCTCTAGATAGGGTTAACTCCCCTGATGTACCACTTTGGATTGTAACTATACCTAATCTTTGGGGTGAAAAGGGAGAGAGATAACTAAAGGAAAACTAACCTAAGGGAGGTGATACACCAAAATAAATGATTAATTTCATCTAGTATCATGTTATACATGAAATCAAAGGACAAACTAAACATACACTTCTTCAATCTTCATCTTCTCATATTAATGTTACATCGTGAGTTTATGGATGAATGTGAGAATCTAGGACCTAAAAAGAGACCTTGAATGGAAATAATTAATATACTAACTCACTCAATCCTTGAAATTTCCTTGAATACTTCACATTCCCTCTAATAAGAATCTTTCCAACTATAAATGGGATGCAAGAATGCAATAAGACGCTAAGGAATTCATAGTCTTCACTAAGAAAGATCAAACATTCAAGTATAACACACTAATAATCATGAATAGGTAAAAATTATTATTTTTATTGATTAAATAGTATGAAATTGAGTAGGTCTTCACCATACTCAATTGAAGCATAGATTATAATGGCTAAAATGGCTAGTTCTTATAGAACTTGAGAGAGAGAGGAGACAAGAGAAGTCCAAGGGTCACAAGGATACTTGTAAAGATGATCCAAGGAGTTAATTTTTAATTATAATAGGATATGGGATAAACCATTTAAGGTTAATAATCCCAAGTGTTCATCCAATTCATCAAACTCTTGCAAAGTGGCATAAAACTCCTTGTCTTGACTCAAAAAAATCACCTTCATGATTAGCCTCATTTGAACACCTCCTAACTAACCAGGACTAGGTAAAAATATTTTAAATAATTTTAAGGTTGTCATACATTCCTTTACATTAATTGGTTTTAGGCCTAGTCATTTGAAATCAATTGGAAAGGAGCCATCATCATCTACAGTCTAAAAACACTCTTCTTCCATGCACCCTGCACACTTGGCTTCAAATTTGGCTTCAATTGCATATAAAAATATATTTAATTGAGTTTATGAAAAAATTTAATACCCTCAATAGACTTATAATCATTATTCACACCTTAAAATAACTTTGTTTGAAGTTTTCCACCCTTCTCACTAGCTTGTCCAATATGCCAGTTTTGACTGGATGAGATTAAGCTATTTTTTTTCACACTTATAAGTTTTATAAGGAATTAAGTTAACATTGGGAGTTATCACAAGTCTAAATATTCCTCCTAAATTTTGTTTCATCCTCAAAATCCTTCTAGAACCTACAAAACACAAAAAATGGTCAAAAATACCCTGTTTCTCACCCCATCCATATAATTTCATACAACTAAAAAGCATGGGAGGTATCTTGAGTGTGTCCTATGAAATTTTAAATCACTTTAATGATAAAAATATGACACTATATTATCTTTCCAACTAAATTTTCACAAACCAGTCACTTGCAAGTGTTTTGAAGGGTTTTAGACCTATTTGACCTCTTAAGGTTCATTCATAAAGTTTTGATGTTCAATTTGTAGAAAAAATCCAATAATGTGGTTTTAATGACCCCTAATATCTTTCCAAAAATATTTTATCCTCCATACAAATCATAAAAAAATATATGAGCATCTAGACTTACCCTATCAAGCTCTTTCTTTCCAATTTTAACAGACATAATGTTGTCTAAGGTCCAAAAAAATGGCTTATTTATGTTTTTTATACATTAAAATAGATTTAAAATCTATATATCCACCATAAAAACATTTTTAAATCCATTTGGATGCCCATCTCATGATATAATGGTGGATGACCCCCCATTTGGCCTTGGCCTACACCTTGTTCAATAGGCTTGCCTACAAATTTTGTGTTCTAGGCCATTAAATTTAACTTTTATATATTCCCTAAGATTTAACACATCTATAATTATCCTAAAAACACTATCCAATCAATTTTTAATCTCACTTCGATTCAAAAGTGAAGGTAACCTCTTATTTGCATTCTAGGTATAACCATGTTTAATGAGCATGTTTGCACTTTCAAAAGTCTAGACCACTCTATTTGGTTTCCTCCTTATGTGATTTATTTATCATGTTTATATAAGTTTTTTCCATCTTTCCAAACCTTTCTTTAATTTTTCCCCAACTCATCATCTTATCTTTTTTCATTGCTTCTCAAATCTGCCAATTTGGGCTCATAAGGGTGTGCCCTCTATCTGAGACAAAATAGAGGGCACTCCCCTATTTTTATAGAAAAATGTGACTATTTTATGATCCTCCTAGATTAATTTAGGTTATATGTACCAAAAAAAATTATCTGGGTGACATCATCTTCCCTTTCAAATCATCAAAGACCCAAGACAAACTTTTTGTTATGATAGACTGTATGCAGGGTTGGCATTTTTGATTGAGTAATATTTGTCTTGAGCCCTATATATATTCTTAAACATAATTAAAAATTCCTAATTAACATCACACAACCTTATATTTATTACAAAAATTTTTGGATACCATAAATGTTATGACTAATCCACATAACCTAAACAGACCATTGGTTGATTGGATTGTATGTAGTGTTTTGAAGTATTAGATATATGCTACTTGCTCAGGGTTGATATTTTGATTATTTCTCATTAAAAATGTTTATGGATACCATAAATTTAATTAATAATGTGTCACAAGTACCTCTAAAACATTAATTCCTTACATGTTTCCTCCAATACCCTACCCAGACTGTGTAAAAGTCATGTGTGAAAGGTTTCCTCTAATGGACTACATTTTATGTTATAAGAACCATTTATATACTTGAAATACATCATGATGGTGTCACTAAGTTTTTAAAATTGTGATTAATATTATTTAACCTCTCTTTATACCCTAAACTTTCACATGTTTCCATATTTTTTTGCTTGGTTTAGACTATTTGATTATTTGACAGTGCTCCTACTTTTTGGAGTGTACCTATAGGTATAAATGCATGATTAGACTTCAAAAAAATGTTAAAAACATACTCTACCTCCCATATATTCATTTTATGTTTTTTTTACTTGTATTCATACTTGGACCTAACCTAAAACACCCTCAAAACATATTTCTCAATTGACGGTCTACCTATAGTCATCTACAGGTGACTGTAGGGAATACTAAAGGTGGCCTCTATCCCCAAAACCCATTTTAAAAATCCATTAGAAACATCTTGAGTTTATTTCAAGTCATCCATTCTTATTTTAATTCAAATTAATCATCTCTTATGTATTTATAATGCTCAAACAATACTCATTTATGTATTACCTGTGTCACAATCGACAGTGCTTGACTTTTTGAGGCAAAAAGACTTGTGGACCACCATCACTCTTGAAACCTGTGAAAATAATTTCTTGTGATTTATCTAAGGTTTTTATTAGAATTTTTAATTATCCCAAAATTTATTTATTTATATCTAAAACCTTATTATGGACTGTGTGCTCTTGGTCAGCTGTAGAAGCACAATTCTAGTAATAAGCACACATGTAGATGAATATAGGGGTCTAAAACACAACCCATGAGCCTTTTAAATAATATATTAGGTAAAAATTACTCTCTAAAATCATTTATAGACATTCTTACATGGTTTAAAGTCCTAATTTGTAACCTTAGGGTAACAAAAGTCTTTTTGACTCAAAATTATAAATCAAACTGCTTGTATTTAATGTTTTTATATGCAATTTTAGACCTCAAAAGTACCCTCCTCCACTATTCATCATCCCTTAAAACCTTGAAAGATCATTTTCCTATATGGATAATACAATATAATCACATTATAAGTCATAAAATATTATTTCAACCTTGTTATGTGATGTTCCCAAAACACCCCTAGGCCTCTATTTTCCATTTTTAGGGACTATGGGCCTGAAATCATTCTCCTCCTGCTAGAAGGTACTTTTCAACTTTACCAAGAAATATAACCTTTTTAAAAAAATTTACATGATATTTTCACCATTTTAAGACCTTAAATAAGGTTCATTACTTATTGAACTTTCATAACATCATCTCCATATCTCTGTTAAACCACCTATAGGTAGACAAAAACATGCATATAGGTAGTAAGGTGTAAATATAGATAGTAGCATTGTAATTGGTATTCAATGGGTTATATATCTATATTAAAACATTAAAATACATTCATCACACATAAAATAACTTGAAAACACCACTAAATCTCTTGTTCTAGCATGAAATCATTTTAAGAAGCTCTTGTAGATGCACATTAATGGTTGTCTGACTGTATATGTTGTACATGACTTCTATACTCATGGAGATTGCTTTGAATAATGGAGTTAGAAATTTAAAATTAAATAATATCACATTTTAAACATTTTAAAAGTTATATCACAACTATTTTAATCCATTTTTGAAGCATGAAGATCTAGAAATGGTGAAAATAGGCCTGTCATCCCACATAAGACCAATCTGCAAACCCAAGATTATTTTACCATAAAAACACATTATAACATGAACCCAAGAATGTAAAAAATTATATGGGAGATTCAACATCCTCTCTAACCAATATTAGTAGATAATTTATATGAACTTTCCCAAAGAAAATCAAAACCTATAGGGTGCATAGATTAGCAAGAAAAAAAGTACAGTCAACTTCATGAGGATGGTTCATGAATCACAAGCCACAATTATTAAAAATATTTATATTTAAATGAATTTATATGATTTTAATTTAACCTCCCCAAGGTTTTTGACCTGAAACCTCTTGAGTTGTCTGCACTAAGCATAAACTTGAAGGTCACTTTTGCTTGTCAAGAGGACTAAAAAGGAGTAGAATTATTTTGGGCCAAAAATAGCACTTCAAAATCAAACCAAATGTGTAACTAATCTTTTATAACATTAATATACATTTCATGATCATATACCATGTGGCACACTTCCTCATAGGTTGTATAAGTGCCATTTTCTTCTCTTTTCCCAATAAAACTACCTTTTCTTTTGATGAACCTACTAATTTTCAGTTATGTTAATTGATTAATACCTAAGTGGACACATGATGCATGAAATAACCCTTTTTAACCTTCACACTTCCCAATAAATCTATACAAGTTATTAAATGCACCTTTTTTGACCTCCAAATGACACAAAATGACTAAAATGACTAAGGAACAAGACTAGTGTAACATAAAATGACATTAATTAACCTATAAAACACCTAATTTCATATTTATTAGACCTATAAAAAACCAAAAAGTCAATTTTTTACTTAAGGGTGCCCTAATTTGACTTAAAAGTCAAATTTGGTCAACAAATTGGTGACTCATAGGGGTAATATTCCTACTATACTAACTAGACCAGTAGACTTATCATTCCATTGGGATATGGAGTCACATGTACACAAATTTTGACAAACACTTTTCCTTTGACATCATTCAAAACACAAGGAAAAACCAATAAGAAGTAACACACAAGATAAGAAACTAAGCAAACACTCTTGGGTTTCATGACCACTTATGGAACACAAACACACTAAAATAAAAAATTGACTCAAACATTAACCAACCTAAGACAAAAACTCCATCTTGGATCAAAGGGCAAGTTTAAAGCCTTTCTTCATGACATGAAAGATTTAGTGAGACATGTAGCCTTTTGTCATTTAGCATTGATGTCTCTATCTTCTTCATGGTGTTTTCCAACTTTATTGGCATGATATTTAATGAAAAACAAGTAGCTACATCTAGGTTTACCAAAGAAATGAACTCCTCTTGTATCCAAATAGTCTCATCCTTCTCATGAACCTAGGCTTTGATGTGCAAGTTTGAAAATATGACAGTCCTCTCAAACAAATCCTCCTCCTTGACATAGTGTGATTGATGTTTGGAAGCACCAAGCTTCCCTCCACCATGTTCCCATATCCTTTAATGTGGATTTATCTCATATGAATATCTTGACTATCTTTTAGGCATGACAAGATCTATCTTGACATCACTATCTATGTCTACAACTTCTTGTATATTATCATCATCAAGTGACTTCATGACAACAAGTTCTTGACCAGTATAAATAACTTCATTTTTATGTTTGATTGAACACTCAATATCATTCTTAGATTCATCATTAAAATTGTCATTATCTATACAATCTTTTGGAGAGGAAAAAACTTTACCCAACTTATCAAATTATTTGCATATGACATTAAACTTTTGCATAAATATTCTTCCTCATGAATGTCATTTTCAATAGATATTTCATTTACTTTGGTCTCATGACACTCTCTTTAGACCGCTACTCCTTGAGGATTGATTTTGCCTTGTTCTACATCCTTGATAACACATTCATTTCCATGCTTGAGATGATCATCTACAACTTCATGATCAAACATGGAGTCTTCTTCAAACACCTCCTTCTTCAAGTCTTGGCCACATTCCTCATGGATACACATCCCTTTAAATAAGGAAGAAAAATCTTGTGTATTGTCCTTTTTTTCACTAAAGGGAGTCCCTATGATGATCTCTTCCTCATAGTTACTCATTAGATCCTCTTAATCATCCATGAATTGAGCTTGTTATTCTTCACTTGCTTCTCTCAAGATAGACTCTTCTTCAAATAGGTATCCAATGTAGATATAATCCTCTTGAACATGTTAACATACTTCATAATGTTTTCCAATATTCATTTCATGGTCAATTTGTATCTCCTTAGTAGACATAGCTTCAAGAGGAGTAGTTTCATATTCCTTAGAAGATTGAGGCCAATAGGAGCTTGTTCCACCCTATAAGAGCTGATGTGTTTCTACCAAATAATTGAGAGGATGATATCCCAGCTTTATGATTTAAAACATATCATCATGAAATGTATATTCTTCTTGAAAGGACATATTTGAAGAGTTGTTTTTCCTTTACATACTTACTTGAGTGCCAAAGCTGCCTTCTCCATCTTTGACCAGATCATAACCTCCTTGAAGAGGAGTATAGCCTACTCCAAAAACTACAAATAAATCATCCCAAGGCTGATTATGATATTTTTATTTCTCATCCATGATGTCTTGCATAGTGATGGAAGAATCAATGACCATTTCTCTCTCTTTAGAAAAATGAGAACATTCTTCCTCATCAACCCAATCAAAAATGTAAACATAAGATACCAACTCTTCTTCATCATTTGGGACATCTTTAGGGATATCAAATTTCATCTAAACTTACACAATAGTAATTTTTTTCTCAAGGGCTAAAAGATCATCCATTTCTTTCTGCTTCTTTGTGATTCCAAGACTAGGCATTTTGAAGTCATGTGACTTAGTCCAATAAGGCTGCAAAGGAAATAGGATTTCTTTAAGCAAGAGTTGTGATTTTTTGTTAACCATCTACTCCTCTTTAGGTTACCATACCACAGGTCCATCAAGGTAAAGGGTGATGGGGTGAGGACATGATGAGCTAGTTGGTAGAGGTGGCATATAGAACTCAAAGTTAGATTAAGAGTGAAGTGTAGGGGATTCTTTTGGAAGCTCTTGAAGAAGGGGAGGCAAACCTTGGGATAAAACAACTTGATTTTAATCCTTCCACTTGAAAACCAATTCATTCACATCTAATTTATCTTAAGGATTCTCTTGAGGAAGGGTGGACGTCATGTGTTTAGGCATAGTATCTTCTTTTGGGTCTAAACCTTCCATTACACCTCTACTTAGCAATTTCATCTTTGCATCTAGCTCTTCAATTTTCTTAGATAGGTTCTCTTAGAAAATTATTCCTTGAAGTTCATAGGAATCATCATGAATATAAGGAAAAAAATAGGTTTGACATGGAACACAAGAAGTTTCTTGAGGAAGGGTGGGAGGAACTTGTAAAAGATCAACTTCATTCACAACTTCACACTCCTTACCAACCAAACTTATATCTTCTTTATTTCCCCATGATTCGAATATCTTAATCTAGCTTAAGATGTTAGGATTATAAATCTTTTCTTGAGGAAATGTGGGAGGGGTTTGTATAGGATCAAGCTCCTTCTCAACTTCATAATCTTTGTCAATACTTTTCTCCTCTTTGTTTCCCCATTACTCCACTATCTTATTTCATCTTAGAATGTTAGGATTATAAGTCTTTGTTTTAGGTGGTGAGGATACAATGTGAGAGGGTAATGAGGTATTTAATTCCACTTCCTTTGTTTCTAACATGGACTATTACATTTTCATATTTTCCAATTCAATTTGCCTATCAAGGTTTTCTTCAAACACAAGGTTTCTCTTCTCAACTCTCTCCTCCAACTACTTGGGAAAAGGATGACTTTGATATCCTTGATTGGGCTCATGAGTAGGGATCAAATATGGCTGATAAGAAGCTTTGGGAAGTGGGTATGAATTCTGATAAGTTTGGTGAGGTTTCCTTTCATGAAATCTTAGCCTATACTCTAAAGAAGAAACTAGGCCACTCACATCAAGCATCTCACTTGTAAGCCTTTGATAATTAGCTTTTTTAATAGGTACCCACTCTCTTTTGACCAACTCTAATACATATCTCAATTTATGAATAACATGATTAGGAACCTCTATAGCATTTCATATTTTTGCGTCAATATACAATATGTACTTCTCATAGCCCAAAAGAGTTTTCTTGAAGGTAGAAATGGATTGACTTGAGAAGTGACTAGGTTGACTAGGAGAAGCAAGATATTGAGGAGGCTAACTATAGGACTAATACAAATCATGAAAAAGATATCTATATTAATAATAATAATCATAATGGGGTTGTAAATGGTCATTATAATATTGTTAAGAATCACACCAAAACTGGTTAAGAACTTGCTCTTATCGATAAGGAATGGCACAAGATTTAAATGTCTCCCCAAAATGTGTAAGACAAATATTCACACCAAAATTATCCATGAAACCTTATTAAAATCAATAAAATAAATTAAAATGTTACTAAAAATATTTAAAAGGAAACCTAAGATGCTTGACTTGCTGATGTATCTTTGGAGTCACCATTGATGCTTTGATAAATGCCTCCAAATGTTGATTGTTAAGAGACAACACCAAAAATATCTCAACTTCTTGGACCAAGATTCCCACTGTGCATGCCAAAAACTATTGTCACTTATATTTTCACCCTTTAAGGATATGTTAAATCTCTCCTCAACTAATTTTCAAAATGGAAACACCTCTAGACTTGTGGGTAGCCTAAGTATGAGGTGAATCTCTAGATAGGGCTAGCTCCCCTGATGTACCACTTTGGATTGCAACTATACATAAACATTGGGGGTGAAAATAGAGAGAGATAATTGAAATAAAATTAACCTAATGGAGGTGATATACAAAAATATATGATGACTTCTATCCAGCAGCATGTTACACATGAAATCAAAGGACAAACTAAACATACACTTCTTCAATCTTCATCTTCTCACATCAATGTTACATTGTGAGGTTATGGATGAATGTGAAAAGATAGGAGGAATATACAAGAGGAATTTAATGACACCAATTAATATACTAAATCACTCAATTCTTTACATTTCCTATAACACTCCACATGCCATGTAAGAAGAAGCTTTACAACTGTAAATAGGATGCAAGAATGAGACAACATGCTAAAGAATTCATAATCTTCACTAAGAAAGATAAAACATTCAAGTATAAAATAATAATAATAGTCATTAATATGTAAAAATAATTATTATTATTTATCAAATTGTATGTAATTTATTATGGATTTTCCATACTCAAGTGGAGCATAGATTACAATGGCTAAAATGGCTAGTTTTTATAGAACTTGAGAGAGAGAAGAGAAGAGAGAAGTCCAAGGGTCACAAGGACACTTTTAAATCTGATTAAAGGAGTTAATTTTTAATTATAAGAGGATAATTGATGAACCATGTAAGGTTAGGAATCCCAAGTGTACATTCAAGTCATCAAACTCTTGTAAAGTGGCATAAAACTCCTTGTCTTGGCTCAAAAAACTGCCTTTATGATTGGCCTCATTTTAATGAATCATAACTAACTAGGATCAGGAAAAAATATTTAAAATAAGGGTAAGGGTATCAAACATTCATTTACATGAATTTTTTTTAGTCTTGGTCATCTAGAATCAATTGGAAAGGAGCCATCATCATCTATAGTCTAAAAAACTCTTCTTTCATGCACCCTGCACACTTGGCTTCAAATTTGGGTTTAGTTGATAATTAAAATATATGTAATGGATTTTATGAAAAAATTTAATACCCTTCATGGCCTTATAATCATCAGTCACACCTTAAAATCACTCTACTTGAAGTTTTCCACCCTTCTCACTAGCTTGTCCAATATGCTAATTTTGACTAGATGAGATGAAGTTTTTTTTTTTAACACTTAGAAGTTTTTATAAGGAATTAAATTAACATGGGGAGTTATAAAATTTATAAATATTCCTAATAAATTTGGTTTCATCTTCATACTCCTTCTAGAACCTATAAAACAAAAAAATGGTCAAAATTACCATATTTCTCACCCCATCTGTATAATTATGTATAAATAAAAAGCATGGGATGGAGCTTCAGTGTTTCCTCTAAAATTTTCAGTCACTCTCATGAGAAAAATATGCCATTATATTATCTTTACAACTCCATTTTCATAAACTAGTCACTTACAAGGGTTTTGAAGGGTTTTAGACCTGTTTGACGTCTTAAGTTTCATTCATAAAGTTATGAAATTTGAGTTATATAAAAATTAAAATAATTTGGTTTTTAATACCCCTACTAATTTTCCCAAACTCCTATTTCCTCCATGTAAAGCATCAAAAAAGATATGAGCATCTAGACTTGCCTTATCAAGCTCCTTTTTCCAATTTTCATAGACGTAATATTGTCTAAGGTCCAAAATGGGCTTATTTTTATTTTGTATACATTAAAATAGATTAAAAATCTCTATATCCACCTTATAAACATGTTTAAATCCATGGTGATTCTCATCTCATGCTAGAATGGTAGATGACCCCCCGTTTGGCCTTGGCTTACACCTTGTTCAATAAGCCTGTCTACAACTTCTATGTTTTAGGCCATTCAATTTAACTTTTATGTATTCCATAAGATTTAACACATCTAAAATGATTCTAAAAATATTATATAATAAATTTGTAATCTAACCTACATCCAAAAGTGAAGGTGACCTCTTATTTGGATTCTAGGTATAACCACGTTTTATGAGCCTATCTACACTTTTGGAGGTAATGACCCATTTATTTGGTTTCATCCTTATGTGAGTTATTTCTCATGTTTTTAGAAGTGTTTTTCAGCTTTCAAAACTTTTCTTAAATATTTCCCCAACTCCTCATCTCATCTTTTGTCATTGCTTCTCAAATCTACTAGTTTGTGCTCATAAGGGAGTGCCCTTTATTGGAGAAAAAAAAAGGAAATCCCCTATTTCCCTAGACAAATGTGACTATTTTATGATTATAATAAATTCATGGAGGTGATATGTATAAAAATTTATCTCTTGGTGACATCATTTACCCTTTCAAATCATCAAAGACCCAAGATAGACTGTATGCAGGGTTAGCATTTTAGACTGAGTAATGCTTGTCCTAATCCCTCTATATATTTTTAAACATAATTTAAAATTACTCATTAAAATCACACAACCTTCCCTCACTGATCTATTATATCTTGGCTCATCCACATAACCTAAACAGACCCCTAGTTGACTAGATTGTATGCAATGTTTTGAAGTATTGGTTGTATGTTACTTGCTCAAAGTTGATATTTTGCTTATTTCTCATGAAAAGGGTTTATTTAGACCATAAGTTTAATTAATAATGTGTCATAGTTCCTTATAACACTTTAATTCCTTACATGTTTCTTCCAATGCCCTAACCAGACTATGTTAAGAGTCTTATGTGTAGGGTTTCCTCTAATGGACTGTGTTTTACATTATAAGAACCATTTCTCTACTTGAAATACATCATGATGGTGTAAATAGGTTGTTAAAATGGTGATTAATATGATTCAACCTCTCTTCATACCCCAAACTTTCACATGTTTCCATATGCTTTTATTTGGTCTAGATTGTTTGCTTCTTTGACTGTGTTCCTACTTTTTAGAGTGTACCTATAGGTATAAGTGCATGATTAAACTTTAAAAAAATGTTCAAAACTTCCTATACCTCCCCTAGATTAATTTTATTTTTTTCATAATTTTATTCATACTTTTACCTAACCTAAAATACCCTTAAAACATATTTCTCAATTGACTATCTACCTACAATCACCTACAGGTGACTGTATGGAACACTATAGGTGGACTCTATCCTCAAAACCCATGTTAAAAATACATTAGAAACCTCTTGAGGTTATTTTTAGTCATACATTATTGTTTTAATTCAAATGAATCATCTCTTATGTATTTTCAATATTCAAATAGTGTTTATTTATGTTACTACCTATGTCACAGTCAATAGTGGATGACTTTTTGAGGCAAAAAGACTTGTGGACCACTATCACTCTTGAAACCTATGACAAGAATTAATTGTAAGTTATGTAAGTTTTTTATTAGAATTCTTCACTATCCCAAAATTTATGTCTTTATATCTAAACCCTTATTATGGATTATGTGTTCTTGGTCAATTGTAGAAGCATAATTCTAGTAATAAGCACACCTGTAGATGAATATAGGGGTCTAAGACACAACGCATGAGCCTTTTAAATTATCTCTTAGGTAAAAAATACTCAATAAAATCCTTTATAAACATTATTACATGGTGGAAATTCCTAATTTTTAACCTTAGGGTGACAATGGTTTCCTTTTGACTCATAATTATAGATAAAATTGCATGTAATCAATGTGTTTATATGTAATTTTAGGCCTCAAAACTACCCTCCTCCACTATTAATCATCCCTTAAAACCTTTAAATTTAATTTTCATAGATTTATTATACAATATAATAACATTATAAGGGATAAAATCTTATTACAACCTTGTTATGTGATGTTCCCAAAACACCCATGGGCCTCTTTTTCTATTTTTAGGGACTGTAGGCCTGAAATCATTCTCCTCCTGCTAGAAGTTACTTTTTAAATTTGCCAAGAAATATACCATTTAAAATAAGTTTTTCATGAAATTTTTACCATTTTAATACCTTAATGAAGGTTCATTACTTATTTAAATTCTATACCAGCATCTCCATATCTCTTTTAAGCCACCTATAGGTGGACAAAAACATGCATACATGCAATAAGGTGTAAATATGGATAGCAACATTTTAATTGGCCTTCAATGGATTTTATATCCATCTTAAAACATTAAAATTCATTCCTCACACATAAAATAACTTTAAAACACCACTAAATCTCTTGTTCCAACATGAAATCATTTCAAGAAGCTCATGTAGATGCACCTTAATGGTTGCCTAACTATATATGTTGTACATGAATTTTATACTCATGGAGATTGATTTGAATAATGGAATTTTAAATTGTAAATGAAACTATATCACATTTAAAACATGTGAAAGCTTTTTTCATAACCATCTAAATCCATTTTCAAAGCATGAAGATCTAGAAATGGTAAAAATAGGTATGTCATCTCACATAAGACCAGTTTGCAAATCCAAGATGATTTTCCCATAAAAACACATTAGAGCATGAACCCAAGCATGTAAACATTAGATGGGATATTTAATATCCTTTGGAACCAATATCAATAGTTGAGTTATATGGAATTTCCCAAATAAGAGCAAAACCTATAGGGTGCATAGATTAGCAAGCAGAAAAGTATAGTCAACTTCATGAGGATTTTTCATGAAGAAAAGGCTACCATTATTCAAAATATTTATATGTAAATTAATTTCTTTGAGTTTAATTTAACCTCCCCAAGTTTTTTGACCTAAAACTTCTTTAGCTATCCATTCTAAGCACAAACCTAAAGGTCACTTCTGCTTGCCAAGAGGACTAAAAAAGGATTAGAATGGTTTCAAGTCAAAAATGGAACTTATAGAGCAAACCAAATGTGTAAATAATCTTATGTAATTTGAAGATACATTCCATGATCATATACATTATGGCACACTTCCCCATGGGTTGTACAAGTGCCATTTTTTTCTTTTTTCCCAAGAAACCTATCTTTTCTTATTATGAACCTACCACTTTTTAGTTATGTCAGTTGATTAATACTTTTTTGGACACATGGGGAATGACATCACCTTTTTTAACCTTCACACTTCCTAATAAATCTGTATAAGTCATTAAATGCACCTTTTTGACCTCTAAATGACCCAAAATGACTAAAATGACTAAAATGACTAAGGACCAAGGCTAGTATAACATCAAATGACATTAATTAACCTATAAAACACCTTTTTACATATTTATTAGATCCCTAAAACACCTAAAATTCAATTTTTTACCTAGGGGTGCCCTAATTTAACCTAAAAGTCAAATTTGGTCATCATTACTTTAGAAGGTATATATAATGTGATGAGATGGTCTATATTTAGAATGTTAAACTATTTTAGACATAGATTGGCTTTTAGTCTACCTTTATTTATCCTGAAATATATGGAAGGGTCTATTCTAAAATTCAAGTATAGAAATTACTCCACTCCTAGGCATAAGGGATTAATTTACCTTATTTTTAAGTAATTTAAATATATGAATCAAATTATGCCTGATATATATCAAACCCAAAAAGAGAATCCTAAGGATGGGCCTATAGATATTAAGAAGATTAAAAAATTCTAGATCAAGTATCCAAGGAGCCCAATCAGGGTCTCAAGGAGTAAGAAAAACATTGTTGAGAATGTTAATGTCAAGAAGATTTAAAAGAATAAAATATATTATGAGAATACTAACAAAGGCTTAGAAGTGTGTCAAAACTCCAAGACCCAACAAAGAAAAGTATCAAAAACATAGGAACAAATACATATAGAAGTTGCATAACAATAAGGGTGAGAAGACTATCATTGATGTGGAAAAGGACAATGTGGAGACTGAAGAGTTTAGAAAGGATGTGGAGCAGGTAAGTAAACATGAAGAGGATCAAATTATAGTAGAGAAGCAAAAAGGGATTGAAAATATAATAAATACCTATCTGAAGAAGGGGGAGACTTCCCAAAACCAAAATGACCAAAATGTGGCCTTCAATAACTTAGTTTCTTCACTCAAAGGCAAAGAGAGTGTAGACAGAATTGTGGAAGAACTTGATCTACAAAAAGCCATCATGAGGTGGTTCATGCACAAGATTACTAAGCTAAATGGCAAGGTGAATGTGTTATAGTAGTAAAATTCAAATATGATACAAACTATGGAAGTTAGGGAGCAAGATAATGAGATTTAGGGTTTCAATTTTAGAGTGGAGGTCTTAGAACATGCTAATGAAAACCTGAGTAATAAGATTATTTTTTTTGTTAATTACATCAAGACTGCAATTTACAAAGGTATCCAAAATGTTGAAAATCTTTAGGCACATCTTAGAGAACTATTGTAACCTAGTTATATAGGTAAAGGGAAGGGAAATAAGGGACATATAAGTGGTTCTCAATACACTATAGATCATGAAAACTTGTTGATGCAGATGGATATGAATCTCAAGAAGATGAAGGCATGTTGGGAAGATGTGTTTGGAAGCTTGGATTTAGATTAGTGTTTTTGTTGATTTATGGCTATTTCAAGGCTATTTTTTAGACATTTATGGATTGTTTTATTCTTTATTTCCTTTCATGGCTTGGTTAGCCTATTGTTTCTTTTGTATTTGAACTTCTCCTAAGGTTTGGGGACCTAGCTCAAAAAAGTCCTACCCTCTAACCTAAATAAAAAATATATAAGCCTATGGGGTATAATGGGTAAGGATGGAAGATATAATTACTTTAAGTTCTATTGGGAGGAGGAAAAAAGGAGTAATACATGCTCTTTTATGTCTAGTAGTAACTAGAAGCATCACAGATTGTATATTTAGACAGTAGGAACTACTACGACTTATTAAGAATAATTTCATCCTTAGTTTTAATGCACATAAATTGGATCCATTTAATAACATGATTTTGAAATATGTTACATATTTCAAGAAATAAACATATAATTATGACATCATGATTAAGTTAGAAAATATAAACTATTTACATCCATTATAGCCATCACACAATGCCCAAAATAAAGAATTAAACACCCCATGAAAATTGTGAGGAACTTTGGGAATTAAAAATAGGTTTTTGTTGAATAATAGTAAATAAAATAAATGCAAAAAAATGAAAAATATATATGTATTTCATATTTTAGGTCAAATTTTATAAAAATAGTAAAACCCTAATTTCAAAAAATAATATTCATAATTTTAGTAAAAAAATAGGTTTTTGATATTATCAATATGAATAACAAAAAACTTAGAGTTTTAAAAAAAAAGTTGTCTTGAATTAGATATGAGCCAAAAAAGTTATGATTTTGAGTCAGAATCATAATAGAAGTAACTATAATAGGAAAATGAGTATGAAAAACTAGGTAAAATATGAACATTTCACAATTGCATTGAGGGAAAGGGGAAATTATGAATCAGGTCTGAAACCCTAACTTAGAAATTTGAACCCTAAACTCTAAAAATTTGAAACCTTGAAAATGTGTAATGGAACCTATGGTTTGGTTTTCTCAAGACAAGGAATGGATTAACCGATATGATTTATCTAATTTGTTATTTAGTTTATATAAATAATAAAAAACTATATAATATCTAGATTTCATAAGATATAATAATCCATATACAATTTTGAGTGTAACTAGCATAGTATTACTAATTTATTGTAATTTATTATTTATAAAAACACTAGAGGAATTGAGTACTTATATTTTTTATAAATTTTAATGGTTTATGATATTTTAAAATCATCAACAGAGGTCTAAAATTGGTTTGTGATAGCTCAAGTCTAGATACAAAGTCCATGTGCCAATTGGGATGAGTCTGACACTTCATCGACACCTACGATAGTGCAATACCATCTACTAAGGACTTGAACTATTTTAAATATATTTAAAGTTCTATGATATTTTATTTATCTATTTTTTTCCTACAAGTGATGCATGTGCATTTATATAACTTTGAACATATGCAAATAATTCTATTTTCCTTTTCCCTACTTCAAAACCCTAGCTTATACTCTTGAGATGAATGTGACATAGAAAAAGAGGTTATAAAGGATGAGTTGAGATGACCTCAACCACACCCTATTGAATGGATAAATTATATCTAAATTCTTTAAGTGGGTTCAAATCACACGTAGTTATCCCTCCTAGTTGAGTGTGTGTATTAATGTAATACTAGCATGTACTGCAATCTTAAGTATGGATTTTGACACTTGAAAATCTATTTTTTTATCTTTAAATGCTATTAATACTTGATTTTGGGTTTAATAATTTTAGGTTTTTTATATTTGGAAGCTTTAGGGAAATTCCTCTCAGTGTGCATATAAATAATAGATTTTCTCTTGATAAGTGAGTGATGTGAATAGGCTTAGACTTGATTTGTATAAATAATTGACTCTTTGTGTAATTTCCCTCTACCCCAACATACAAATCATATGGGTTGACTCATATGAAATATTTGAAGACTAGAGTTATTTTATGAATAGTAGAGATGTCAATAAAGTAGAAAATAATGATCTAGGATCAAGACATAGTTTGAATGTGATAATAAGCTATTCAAGTCGAAACTACATAAATCTTATGTAGTATAATAGTAAAATGAGAAGGCTAATCCCATTAATGAGTAAATTTATACAAGATAATGTGAGAAAGAGTCAATTATCTATGTGTAAGTCAAGTATACCAAAGCATGGTCAAAACTAACATGTTCAAATGTCTAATACTATACTCATTTAAAATGTCACTTGAGTGCCAAAAGTGTTACTTGAGACCACCCATCCTTAGCTTAGACCTAGACCTATATTAGGGCCTATTTGAACACTTATAAATATTTTTTGTGGGTCACACATATCCTTAAACATCTCAAAATTAGTCTCAAACCCTTCCTTAGGCATCCAATCCCTTAGTACCTCAGGGTTTACCACCTAGATATTAGTGCCATAATTAGACACTAGCACAACAACACTAATGTCCTAATTGGGTGTTATTATCCTTTTCCCTCTTTTTATCTCCAATGAATATGTTTTCATTTCCCAATTAAGCTAGGGTCAGCCTAGACCTATTTCAAACCCATCACAAGCACCATATCAGTATATATATATGTGACTTTTAACCCTTTATACACTATATAGAAATCAAAAGTAAATAGACACAAATAAGCTTAGAATAATTTATGTGAAATCAAGGTTATAAATCCTTATTCTACCATAATTCTATATACATTCATCTAAAACCCTCCTAAGCTTAGAATACATATATTTCTAGTCTCAAGCCTCACTCAAAGAACTTAAAACGGCATTAATACTAGCTTCACTTGCACTAGTACTTAGGTGGGGAGAACTACATTGGGATTGATCCCTCTTCAGTGTATTGGTATGTAGGAAACTCTCATTATAGCAAGGTGTTGAAGATTTCTAGCCTACCCAGCTAAAAATTCATATTTACTAATATACCAATGAAATTTTGTAGTCACATGGAGGTCTAGGGTTTGTATACAAAATTAACCAAAATAGGTCACAAAAAATAAAGCAAGGTTTATCCACAAAATAATAGGCTTATAAGACTCAAACACATGTGCTCCTATAATTATATATCAATTCTTTCACATAGGACATTAGCACCAAAATTGGATACTATCACCACAACACTACTATCCAAGTTAGGGCATTACTATCCAAGAGAGTTTTTGACACCTAGATCCTATTTGTGACACTTAGACTGACTCTTGTACTAGTTTTTAACTTTTGGATCCTTCATCTTATATAGTTTCCACCTAAGTATTCATTTATGTCATTCATTACTATTATTAAAAATATTAAATTAGATCAATTATTTCATAAATTACTGGTTTGTATTTATTACATATTTATACCCTAATTTACTATACTTGGATCTTTAACAACCTAGGGCTCACACTCCATAAACCCTAAAATAGTTAAATCAAAAGAGTGAGCTACAACATGCTATACATTTTTAGGATTCCTTAGAATATGCACACTACTAGTTGCATATAGACCAAAATTGGCCAACACATTACACTTCATCATGAACATAGGCACTCATATATAGGTTACACTTGGTAGCACATGGCTATAGGCAATGGATGCCATAGTTTATCACATCGATAGATGCTTAAATTTTAGTCATGAGGGACATATAGTTTATATTTTACACACTAGCTCAGATGAGAATCACACTTTTTGTACAAATACCCCATAGTCTAATTTGGTTTGCCCTAGGACCATACAAGAGACTTCTTACATAGTGGGGTAGCATAATATTTAGATACGCATAATCTATACTAATGTCAAAGATAAGGCTACACTTATATAGACAACGTGATATAATGGTCATGATGATGATTGTTTATTTTAGTTTGGTAAGATTTAGTATCTACTATTGAATGACCTCCCACCATATCTTCTGTTTGATTATCCACATCTCATGGATGTGATATTAGGTCTATAGAGATATTGCACTTCATTTATACATTATCTCATTTATTTCTAGCATTTAATTATACAAAGTTTCATTCATTGTTGCTTCTTGTATATAGTTTCATTTTATTGTTTCTTGTACATAACTTATATCCAAAAAATACAAAAATAATTTAATATGTCAAAAATGTTTTTGAACTAGGATTTTGACTAAGAAGAGGAGATTAGTATCATGTTAGTGAATGAAATCAAATCAAAAACACACTAAACTAACATATTCATGCCTAGTTACTAGGGTGATCTTAGTGAAGAAAGATAAATGAACAAATCACAACTAAAATGTAAGAAAACACACATTTCTTACCTTCCTTGATGCTCCAAGAGTATTCTTTGATTATCTTACTCAGTTTGTGCTCATGAAGTCTTCATCAAGGGAAGCTTAGCTACCTCCATCTCTCCTTATCACCTTTGGCTTTGGCTTGACTTGGCTTGAAATCAATTTGGAATGGTAACACTAGTTGCATGAAACTTTTGGAAACAATCCTACATTATAACTTTGCACAAATTAAGGTTAGAAATGATGTTCATGGCCTCTCTATTTATATATTTTTGAGGTTGATCAAAATCAACTTGAACTGTCCATCTTGAGATGAAGATGTGTGGTTGAGGATTAATTCAATTTTTTATAATTAATTTTATAATTATCCTCATCATGACATTGTAAAAAGGGGTAATTAAGAGGCATGGAGGGCATTAATGAGGCATGGAGGGCATGAATCTTGATATTTGTGGCATTTATGGCCTAGGGATGTCTTCTCAAGAAATGAGGTCACCTGATGATGTAGATATTCAATATTCTTTTTCAAAACAATTATTCAACAAGTTTCCATAGAATTCTTGATTAAGCTCTAATTTGTTTTAATTAGCTCTTAAGCATGTTTAAGCACTATGTGCATAAATTACTCAAATTGATCAGAATGCCTTGTTATTAGTCTAAAATTTGACTAGATTGGAATTAAAATGCAATGTCAAATGTGTTAGATCTGTTATCCCATTTTGGATGTTACCAATACCAAATAACAAAGGCACATGTCTCATGCAAGATATTTGATAGGAAAGAGCAATCAAGAGCACCCAAGTGTAAAATTGGTATTTTAACTCAAAATGAACTAATCAAAGTTAGCTAGCCCATAAATTACACTACCCTATTTAATGACACTCTAGCCAAAATCAGCACTTGAATATGTCAGTTTCACATCTTTTAGCATGTTTTGGTGTTCTTAGGCCAAATTGTGCACTTTAGGTGGAAATTGGTCAAAAGCCTAATTGGAGGTTATTGGTGGCTAGATTTAGGTGTCTATAGTTTGCCCCTATTTGGGAAGGTGTTGCAAGATATAAGAACAGTAACATCTTCTCAAAGAATGAAAAGTTCTTTTATGCCTACAACTACAATGATGATAAACTAACTATATCATGTTAGTGAATGAAATCAAATTATCATGCCATTATGTGAATTAGGAATTTGACTAGAAGAGGAGATTAGTATCATGTTAGTAAATGAAATCAAATCAAAAACACATTAAACTAACCTCTTCATGCCTAGTTACTAGGGTGAGCTTAGTGAAGAAAGATAAAGGAACAAAGCACAAATAAAATTCAAGAAAACACACATTTCTTACCATCCTTGATGCTCCAAGAGTATTCTTTGATTGGCTTACTTAGTTTGTGCTTATGAAGTCTTCATCAAGGGAATCTTGGTTACCTCTATCTCTCCTTGGCACCTTTGGATTTAGCTTGGCTTGGCTTAGAATCAATTTTGCATGGTAAAATTAGTTGCATGAAACTTTTGGAACCAATCCTACATTATAACTTTGCAAAAATTAAGCTTAGAAATGATGTTCATGGCCTCTCTATTTATAGATTTTTGTGATTGACCAAAATTAACCTGAACCATCCATCTTGAGATGAAGATGTGTGGTTGAGGATTAATTCAATTTTTTAGAATTAAATTATAATTATCCTCATCATTACATTGGAAAAAGGGGCAATTAAGAGGTGTGGAGGGCATTGATGAGGCATGGAGGGCATGAATCTTGATATTTGTGGCATTTATGTCCCAGGGATATCTTCCTAAGAAATGAGGTCACTTGATGATACATATATTCAATATTCATTTATAAAATAAATTATTCAACAAGTTTCCATGAAATTCTTGATTAGGCTCTAATTTGGTTTAATTAGCTCTTAAGCATGTTTAAGCACTTTGTGCACAAATTACTTAAATTGATCATAATGCCTTATTATTAGTCTAAAATTTGACTAGAATTAGAAATTGAATGTGATATTAGATATGTTAGATCCATTATCCCATTTAGGATGTTACCAACACCAAATAGTAAAGGCACATGTCTCATGTAAGATGTTTGATAGGAAAGAGTAATCCAGATCACCCAAGTGCAAAATTGGTATTTTGACTTGAAATAAATTGATTAAAGTGAGTTGGCCCATAAATTGCACTACCCCATTTAATGATACTCTATCCAAAATCAGCACTTGAATATGTCAATTTCACATCTTTTTAGCATTTTTTAGTGTTTTTAGGCCAAATTGTGCACTTTAGGTGGAAATTGGTCAAAAGCTTGATTGGAGGTTATTGGTGGCTAGATTTAGGTGTCTAAAACATTCAAATATTTGCTTAAAAAATATAAATTATAGATTATATGCATTGCCATGTTTACATTTATTATACTTTTCAGGTACTACATCTGCTATCTATGTTAGTGTTGACAAGTTTGACCTCATAAGTTAAAATTTCACCCCTATAGTCTGAAACTTTGCTTATCATGCTTTTTTACCATGTTCATAACCCACCCCATGCCTTATGAAGTCTTAAAATGAATATTTGTTATCCTTGTTAGCATTATTTAACGTAATATCTTATGCCAAGCTTTCAAAGTTAGTCTAGTGGGTCCTAGGGGTATGTCATGATGTGTCAAGAGGGTACATATTCTATTAGTTCAAGTCCTTTCATTTGATCTCTTGGTTTAAAGCTTGTTAATCTTATTTGATGAAATTATATGTATTTTAGCAAAGTTTAAGGTTTTGGAGAAACCTAGGTTTCAATTGTGACCAAAATAAGCCTTATCAAGGTGATTTAATTAAATGGATAATTAAATATGATAGTGATGAAGTAATTTTAAGTCATAATAAGGTTCTATATTGATATATTATCTTTACATGAGGTCATCCAATATACACTAACTTTCTTTACACTTGAAGATGCTTTTAAGGGGTTTTAAGTCAATTTCCAAGATGGTAAAGATGTAATACATGTACCATTTCAGTTTTAAAATATTTAAAATGAGTTTTCAATGTACTAATGTCATAAATAA
The DNA here is from genome assembly GCA_037957365.1 of Torreya grandis. Classification (NCBI taxonomy): domain Eukaryota; kingdom Viridiplantae; phylum Streptophyta; class Pinopsida; order Cupressales; family Taxaceae; genus Torreya; species Torreya grandis. The sequence continues at coordinate 3,263,728 of JARHVA010001165.1, read as the reverse complement.
GTTAGAATAATGGTCTACACATTATAATAATTTAGTTTTTGCCCTAAAAAGGTAGTTTTATGAGTTTGTATAGATTTGAGGTGGTCACTTATAAGTAAAAATGCCTTTAAGGTGTATATTAGTATTAAACATATCATGTACATGAATTTCAAGTTCTCACAGGTCCTAAAATTTCCAAACATGCTTCTTCTCCTTCATCACCCTCTTCACAAATTTGTAAGGGAAGATTTCAAATGCTAAGTATAGAGAAAGGAGAGAGAGTTGGGTCCTAAAAATTTTTCCAAAGGAGGATATCCTAGTAAGCTTCATATTTTTGGAATTAGTCATTATATTCATACTTTCTCCTTTATGAACAATCTCTATTACCCTAGGGTGGTCTAAAATTGCCTATAAACGCTACAAGTTGAATTTATAGCACTTTTAGATGGAGAGCAAGATAATGAATGATATGGATGGTTTAAGTAAGCCTTATATATATTCAATACCCTTCTCACAATGTTCTCTAATATTCACTTAGAATGTGTGGCCCTCTTCAATAGAAAATTCCCATCTATGTTGATTTATAAGTATTTTTTTAGAGTTTTCATGAGGTTTGCATTTATGGATGACTTGAGTTAATGTATGTACATTATTTTCAATCCTTATAATCCTATATTATCCCTCAATAACCCATTATAGTGAGGCCTTACACTTAAATATTCATAGTATACATATGAAGGTATGTCTACTTATAGAAAGAAAGAGAGTTAAAGGATAAATGAGTAGAACTCTAGGTCTTGGGTTCATATGAAAACCAATCACTGCTTATTTGATATGATGTTCAAAAGGTATATTTATAAGTTATAAATAATATAGACTAATATCCTAATGCTCTCCAATGACCATCAAGGTGACTAAAGGATATAAAGAGAGTTGTATAATTAAAGGTTTAGATAGTCATATAGGTCTGACCCTATAACATGTCTTTGATAGAGGACCCCAAAATTAAATATGGTTATAAATAGACTAAAATGATCAAACATACATCTAAAGTAACTTGGAAATTTGATATGTCTTATCTAATAATCAATACATTAATTAAAACTAGCTACCAGTCTAGGCTTAAGGTTGAGTTATAACCCTAACTATATAAGGTGAATAAGGAAAAAATGGTGATGACCCTATGAAACTTTTTGGGTTTAATATTAGTGATATAATAATCAATATGCACATGACAAATGAGCTTTAAAGTGATAAAAGTATACCTACATGTTCACAGACATGTAGGTCTCCTTTTCACTTTAGAAATAATTAACTCTTGCTTTAAATGATGTTCAAAATTTTGAGAGAGCATGAAGATATTTTATTAGTTGTTATGAATTTTTAAAGTGTCAATAAAACTTAATGGAGTAATCTTAAAATCCAATATGTAGTCAAGGTACTCATTCATCATCTACAAGTAGAATAGTAAGTGTTGATGTTTTGAGTATTGGAGTTGGTATGGAAAACATCTAAGAATGTATATGTGAAACCTAGAGGACAAATAAGATATATTATACTAAATATAAACCTCATAATTCTTTCATATGGCAATCAAGTGCATTGAATGATTAGAGAAGCTTAGCGGGCATGTTATAGGCATAATCTAAGAGAGAACTTATAAGGTCAAAAAGGTGTTAATATTTTATAGAGAATTTGAGTGAGAAGGATTACTTAATGAGTTAATATGTGTGTTAAATAACCAATAGTATAGTTTATAAAACCAAGTCTCAAGTTTATTGTTTAAAAGACTTTCATTGGCCACCTACAGTCATGGTTTAAGTAGGTGTAAGAAAGAAGGTATGTACTTGTAGGTATGTAAGGTATTGAAAGGATTAGAAGGTTAAAAGAGAGGAAATTTAGTTATTAATATTTCATTAAATTACTATTAAATTTTCAATGACTTTTAAGTGAAATCCCAAACTCCAAAATACAGCCTTGACACCTAATTCATCACCTACAGACCTTTCTACCTTATTTAGTAAAGGTACTTGTTTAGTGTGAATAAAAAGAGTACGAGGGAAGTCAAATAAGTTGTAAATGATCCTATTATGACACTATAACACTCATATTATCCTCATATTTATTTTAATGACAAGTTTTTAAGAATACATCTAGGCTTGGTAGGCTGAATGTGCACAAACAATCTTGTGTGCAAGGTTATAGTGATGGGTGAAACTATGAAGGTAAATTATGGTAAGGTCTTTATATAACCTATTAAATAGAGACCTTAACAAATTTAAAACTCAAGGGTAGCTTATATATCTATTTATAGGTATTATAATGGTAAATCCATGCAAGTAAGAAGATTCTTGACAGCTCTATTTGGATATTCAGTGAACCTCATTAAGGCTTATGTGTAAAGTATTGCAAGAGCCTACACTCTTATATACATATTGATAGTTGAAATGTCTCAATAATTTTAATGAATTATTTTAATATTAACCTATATTTTTAAAATATATTGATAATGATAATAGATTTTGGAGTCAAGAAAGGTCTAGTCTACATACACGGACATGTATGCTTCTTGAGGAAAAGGTGTCATTTTGATATAGGGTATAAAAACATGAAGACAAGTAATTTGCGCAAAATTATGTAGAGTATAAGATAATATTAAATAATTTTTGTGATCACCAAGGTGCTTAAATACCATTTTAAGGGGATCATTTCAAATTTATAGTCAAATGGGCATAGTAATCACCTGTAGCCAAGCATAGTCTTGGCATAATAAGGTAGAGAGGGCACAAGTTTTATTTCAGTAATGTGTTTATATAGTTATATAATGACAAAAGTACAATAATAATCCTTTTATGTTCTTGTAATAAATTCCAAAATGGGTAAACCTCACTCAATGAAGAAGTACTCTTGAGTTTGGTAAGTATTAGACCATCAAGATGAAGATACACAAGCTATATACAAGACACCATGCAAGAAGTGTGAAAAATTTGTATTAAGTTTAGGAAAATGGATTTTATATATGGTTTCAATAATACTAAATAGGTTTTATAACATAATTCACATCCTTGGTAAAGCTAGAGAGATTAAAGTAGGACTATTAGGGTCAAAATGACCAATTTGCTCATAAACCCTCAATCATAGTCAATGATGTTGCAAAGGGAATTAAGGGAATATATGATAATATAAATAATTGTATAATTACATGAAGGATTTTTTAGACTTTATTGATTCATTATCACTAAGAATCAAACTCAAAAATTGTAACTTTAGGCATCTCTCTCTCAACCTCAAAAAAATGCATTATCTACTAATCGAAGGTCACCTTCTTATACATAGATATTTTATGAAATTTTTCATGGGAGATCAAGAACATAGGGGATGTTATAGGTATCCCCTTACTCCAAATTATAGGCATTATTTCTCATGTCATGGGTTTTTAATTTATGAATCATTGTTAAGATGATAAGGCACTCATAGGTTGCCTAGAGGACTAGTTTTGACTAGTTTGTGGAAATTCAATTCCAACGCACATGAAATTACCTTGAATGATTATAAATTATATTTAAAAATGGTATATACTCCAATTATATTCTCACCATGGTACTTTCATGTACCTATACCTGTATGGATTCAAGAGAAACTATATTTTTGCTAAATTTTGAGCCTAAAATAGGGTATAGAAGATGGTGAAAAGTTGAAAATTGTTGAAAATCATGACTTGGGTTGTAATACACATATAAAATTCCAAAAACATATATAAAATACTCTATAAGTGCTTAAACAAACTTGATTTTTCAAGGTAGTCCAAAACAAGCTTGAGGAAGGGCTAGTTTTTTACCATTTCTTAGTTTTCCTACTTGAACAAGGTTTTAGAAGCCCAAAATTGGAAAAGAGGATGGTATTATAATTTTTAAAGTGAATCAAACACTTATTATAAGTTTCACGTGTTTACGAGTTCATTTGAGTAAAAAAATCAATTTCTAGGCAAGGAGGCCTAATTAGAGAGAGAAAATGAGCTAAAAAGGACACTTCCACTCAAATTTAGGTATTTAAAATTAGTATAGATCTATAATTTGATACTGAGTTCATAAAATATATGCTTATTTTTCCAATATAATTTGTAATTTATTTTTCATGAGGAGGTTTACTTATTTTGAGGGCTATAAGGAATAGGGAGAAAAGCAAGCTAAAGGAGCAAAGTCACATCTTTTGGACTATTTTATGGCTCTAAGTGCCTTATCTTAGGTATAATATTATTTTGATAATCCATCCATGGAGTAAATTTTCTTTCTTCAAGGAAAAACTACGTTTTCTCTTTTCTATGCCATGATGCAAGAGGAGTTCAAATGATTAAATTACCAAGTCAATGCATAAAAACTCTTCAATAAGCTTTTCAAGGTATCTTCTCACTTTCTACACCACTTTAAGGGAGATAAAAATTAAATAAGTTGGTTTCAAGAAACATTCAACCTTTTTAAAATTCATCAACTACCCTAAGAGACTTTATTTCCCTCCTATGCCAAGCAAGGTTTAAAAGGTAAAAGGGACTTCAAGAACTTAACTTATAACAGCCCCAGCCAAGTGGAGAGACATCATAAATGACAATATTAAAGGAGTAAAATGAGGATTTGAATAATAATTTAATACCTATTTTCAAGGATGGGACTTCTTCACCAAGGAAGACATGTAATTAGGAATATAAGGTATGGAAGAAAAGATATAAGAAATGGTATGGGTCAAAGTCAAAAAATGAATACTCAAGACTTCTTCAAGCCTTCAAAACAAATCCATCTATAACTCTTATTCCATTCTTAAGAATAAAAGAAAGAGAAAAACTAGGAAGTGATACATTTGAGTTGGGGGAAGACTAGGTGGATGACTTATCCCTAGGTTCTTATCTCTCTCTCTCTCTCTCTCTCTCTCTCTCTCTCTCTCTCTCTCTCTCTCTCTCTCTCTCTCTCTCTCTCTCTCTCTCTCTCTCTCTCTCTCTCTCTCTCTCTCTCTCTCTCTCTCTCTCTCTCTCTCTCTCTCTCTCTCTCTCTCTCTCTCTCTCTCTCTCTCTCTCTCTCTCTAAGTATGTCTAGTTTTGGAATTTGTAATCATCCTTAACCTAATTTTTGGTAGAGGCATACTATAAAAACACTTGTACTTGGATATTTGAATTGAATAAGATTGAATTCATGCCTCCTTAATGGTTGTGACTAATGTGTGCTTATGTTTTATAGATGGATGTTAGTGATAGTAAATATTTCCTTGCATTTTTCCTCTTTTATGTCCTTATTTTGAGGTGGTATTTTATATTTTTAGGTCACATAGTGTGTTTGAACATCCTTGTATGTATGGAAAGTGTATTCCTTCATCAGTGTCCTTCAGAGACCTCATGATCATCTACCTTAGACCACGCATCAATCTAGTGACCTCTATGTGAAATATTGATGTTTGGAGACTCTTTCATTAGAGAAGTACAATCAGGTTCATGTTTTAATTTATCTTTCTTACTGCATATTAGGCAAGTGAGGGAAACATTTTGGTGTATCACCTTAGTTAGATAGGTTTTAGTTTAGTTTATCTTCCTTCATTTTTCCTTACAATCAGGGAGTATGGTGTAGAGAGGCTAACGAATACATCAAGGGGAGTTAGCCTTTATAATCTAGAGATTCAATCTACCTATTAGGCCACCCATAGCCTAGGATTTTCTCCATGTTACTCCAAACTATGAAGGCTTGAAACAACCTTCACAAGGGTGCAGGTTTGAGTAGATAACAATTAGTATAGTCAATTTTATCATACATAATGCTTCAATTGTTCTTGTTAAATGTTTAAAGATACTTACAGGACCCAATTCCACCACATAGATCTATATTTACTATCATCTACCCATTAGGGTAACATACATAGATACACAAATTCCTCAATTGATACATTCACCCATTTAGGGCATCTTATACACAATTATGATTTTCAAGTTACATCTTTCTTTACTTTATCACAAATTTAGCATTGTTATATCTTTATATTGATCATCCTACACTACACAATTTTTTTTATAACTATTACTACTCTAGACTCAATTATATACATCTTTGATCTTATATAGATTTCTACCATGTTTTCATGCATACTTTCCTTTCTAACTTTATTAGTCTAGACTTGATTGTGTTTCTATGATTCTACATATATTTGAGGGCATTTGCATATGCCATTGTTATGCAGCTCTATGCCTCTTCCTTTCATTATAGGTATGCTTTAGACATGTGTCCATGTCCTTATGTGTTCCTTCTTGATTGTGTATATGAACATTTGAATATGTCCTTCCATGTATATGTGTAATTTGGGCATGTCCTTGTATGTATTGTTTTCTCATATTTAGTGGTATGTACCCATGTCCCTTATATTATGTCCCTTGGCCTACTTTTGGTGACTCATATGTGTTATATATATGTGATTTCATGTATACATCATGGCCATAACACTTTTTTCCTGCTTGTTACACACTATAGTTTTATATACCATGAGGGACCTCATGCATCTCCCCTTCCTCCTTGGGTACCTTGATATACATCATACCCCATTCCCCTAGGTACTTACTAAGCTTATTACTCAAATTTATGTGCATACACATGATTACATTATTATATCTATTTTGACAGCCTTTTGAATGTCAGATCTAACATGCATCATACATTACCAACCTATGCTCAGATTATCTTACATTTTGATGTCATGTATACACACTATATTAGTTAATATTATAGATATCATATATTCACAAGCTAACACATATCATGTAGAGATTTTTATTTTGAGGACAATTTTGTACAAAGTTTAACAACTCCCCTTAAAATATAGGGAATTCACATAGGTTTGTCACAGAGATTAAGCCATTTGAATACAATCAAAGTATAGTTTTCAATATGCAAGCATAGAATATAGATCTTAGTTTCAAGAAAACATAATGGAAAATAGTTAGAAAAATATTAGACTCATCTTGGTATTAAAATAGCACAATTGGACACTAGCATCAAAAAGTGGAGACTAGCACCATAATGCTACTATCCAATGTATGGAACTACTATCTAGTAGCCCCATAAATAGAAAATTCTATGATTTCCATAAAGGCCCAATAATTACAATCTAGGTTTGCATAGATTTAATTATAGATTATTATTTTTTCCTCATTTTTACACAAAATCATACCTATTTTATCATATTGGGGGCATCATGCATGGTATGATCACTCCCATTTCAGTTTTAGATACTCATATATAGATTATTTTAACTCAATCTAGAATCCATATACTTAGATATCAGATTTGGGTGCATGTGCACAATAAATTATTTTTTTATGATCACTTATGCACTACTTAATAATATGGAATAGAAAACTCCATGTCATTCTCTATGTTTTACACAATAAACACCATGTTCTAGCTATGTACCAAAATGATGTCTTGCTCTACCGATAGCAGTTTGCATTACTACATAGTCCATGGGCTACATACCTAAGTACCCAAGAGGCCCTTAGGCTAATTTTCATTCCAGAGTTATCAAGTTGATACAGAGACATTACATATAGTTTTATTTATAAACATATGTCTTCAGTTACATTATGAAATTTAGTTATAAATTAATCTACTACACATGGGTAGGCAATGATAGAGTCATAATCTAATTGATTTTTTGATCCATCTACATAAGAGGGTTGGATAAGACATCAGTCCAATACAAGATATTCATAGGACATGATCCACTGAGTAGGGGTGGGAAATGATGGATTCAAGGCCAACTTGAGTTATTGAGTCACCGACACATGAGGATTTAGCAAGCCATTTAGCTTAGTCCAAGTTATTCACCAATTAATCACTAGATACACACATAATATGTCACCAATTTTATGCATTTTTTCACATACCTAGTGAGGTTTATTCATTCTTTTCCTCTCTTTTATTTCTACACTTACTTTTTTCATTGATTTTGATATCTGTTAAGGACTGATTCTATGCACATTTTACTTGTAGAACACGTGATGGAGCATGCTTCACATACTCAGATCCAAATTAATGGGATTTACCTCTTAGGTAAGTCTAGGTGAATTTATTCTCATTTATCCTCTTCATTTCACTTTATTTCATTTATGAAATAAAAGGAGGGGGAAGGGGGGAATGTAGTCATCTAAAATGTCACTTAGAGTGTTACTTAAGACCACCCATCCCTAGCTTAGCCCTAGACCTATCTTAGGGCCTATTTAGACACTTATCCAACTTTTATGTGGGTCATATGAATCCCTAGACATCTTAAAAATAGTCTTAAAACCTTATTTAGTCATCCAATCCCCTAATGCCTCCAGCTCTACCACTTGGAAATTAATTACATAACTTGGCACTAGCATCATAGTGTTAATGTCCTAATTGGGGGTTATTTTCCTTTTCCCTCTTTTAAGCTCCAATGGATATGTTTTCAATTCTTAAGACACCTAGGGTTGGCCTAGACCTATTTAAAACCAAACACAAGAACCAGATTAGTATATATACATGTCTTTTATCCCTTTATTCACTAGATGGAGATCAAATGCAAATTGACACAAAAAAGCTTAGAATAACTTATCCATAATCAAGTTTATCAATCCTTGTTCTACCCTACTTCTACATACATTAATTTACAACCATCCTAATATTAGAATACATAGATTTATATTCTCAAGCCTCACTAGAAGCACTCAAATCAACATTCATACTAGCTTCACTTTTACTTGCACCAATGCTTAAGTGGGGAGAAATACATTAGGCTTGATCCCTCTTAAGATTATTAGTATGTAGGAAACTCTCATCATAGTGGGGTGTTGAGGATGTCTAGCCTACCCAAATAACACCACACATTTACTACTTATTTTAATCAAATGACCTAGTCACATGGAGGTCTAGGGTATGCATACAAAATCAGCCAAAATAGGTCACAAATAGCGAATAAATGTTTGTCCTTATAGGAATAGGCTTGGAAAACTTAGATACAAGTGCTCTCAAAAGTATAGATCAGTTCCTACACAAAGTACATTAGCACCAAAATTTGAAACTAGCACCATAACACTACTATCCAAGGTAGGGTACTATTGTCTAGTAGGGTTTCTAACACATGCATCTTGTTTTTAAAACTCAAACTAGCTCTTGTACTAGTTTTTAGCTTTTAGATCCTTCACCTTAGTTAATTTATAGATAAGTATTCATTTGTGTCATTCATTATCAGTATTATAAATATCAAATCAACGTAGTTCTTTCATAAATTAGTGGTTATGTTTATTATATATATTATATCTTGGTTTACTATAATTAGACCCTTTAACAACCTAGGGATCACACTCCATAAACCCTAAAATAGTTAAATAAAGAGAGTGAGATAACACATGTTATATATTATTATGATTCCTTAGGACATATCACACTATCATTTTCATGTGGCCCAAAGATGGCCAACACATTACTCTTCATCATGGGCATATACATGTTACTCTTAGTATCACATTATTACAGGAAATGGATGCCATAGTTGATCACATAAATAAATGCTTTACTTTTAGTCATGAGGGAAAAATAATTTTCATATAACATGATGGCTTAGATGATAATCATAGGTTTTGTATATATACCCCAAAGTCCAATGTGGTTTACCCTGGGATCACATGGGAGGTTTCTTACATAATAGAGTAACATGTTATTTAGATGCACAAAATCTAGACTAACACCAAGGATAATGCAACACTTATATAGGCAACATGGTATGATGATCACAAAGATGATGATTTATTTGAGTTTGGGTAGATTCAGTATCTGACATTAGATGACCTCCCACCAAATCCACCATTTTTGATTATCCACATCTCATGGATGTGCTCTTAGGTCTATAGAGACATTACACTTCATTTGTATATTATCTCATTTATTTCTAGCATTTACTTATACATAATTTCATTCTTTATATCTCCTTGTATATAGTTTCATTTTCATGTTGCTTATACATAGTTTATATCCAAAAATACAAAAATAATTTAAAATGTGAAAAACAAAAAAATATTTAAATATTTGCTCAAAAAATACAAATTATAGATTGTTTTCATTTACACATTTACATTTCTTATACTTGTCAGATACTACATATGTTATCTATGTTAGTATAGTTAGTTTTATCATACATACATGCTTCATTTATTCTTGTCGAGTGTTCATAAATACTTATAGGAGCGAATTCCACCACATAAATATTGATTTGATATTATATACCCATTGGGGTAACATACATAGATGCATGGATTCATCATTTCATACATTCTCCCATTTGGGGGCATTCTATACATAATTCTGATTTTTATGTATTACATCTTTCTTTACTCTATATCACATATTTAACAGTTTTATATCTTGATATTGATCATCTTACACTACACAAATTTTTTGTTGACTACTACTCCTCTAGACTCATTTATGTACATATTTACTCATATAGATTTATACCACATGTTTATGCATAATTTCATTTCTAAATTTAATAGTTTAGACTTGACTATGTTTCTATGTTTCTACATCTATTTTAGGAAATTTGTATATGCCATTATTCTATGGCTATTTCCCACTTCCTTTTATTATATGTATATTTTGGACATGTGCCCATGTCTTTGTACATTCCTTCTTGATTGTGTATATTGATATTTGAATATGCACTTCCATATGGATCCATGCCAACTTGCTTTTTATTTATGTATGTGGCCATTTGAACATGTACTTATATGTATTGATTTTTTAAATTTAGTGACATGTACCCATGTCCCTTGTATTATGGCCCTTAGAATACTTTGCATGCCTCATGTATGTGGTATATAGGATTTCATGTATGCATTATGGCCATGACACTTGTCTCATTCTTGTTACACACTCTAATTTTAGATGCCGTGAGGGACCTCATGCATATCCCCTTCCTTTTTAGGTACCTTGATGGACATCATGCCCCATCCCCCTAAGTCGTTACTCAATTCATTACTTAGATTTGATGTTCATACACATGCTTTTATATATATATATATATATATATATATATATATATATATATGTTGATATCATTTTGAATGTTTGATATAACATACATAATACAATAAAAACCTATGCTTAACTTATCTTACATTTTGATGTCATGTATATGCATTATATTGGTTTATTATGCAGATATCATATATGCTTAGGCTAACACATATCAAGTAGAGATTTTTATTTTGAGGATAGTTCTTGCATAGGTTCAACAACTCCCTCAAAATAGGGGGAATTCATAAATGTTTACCATAGATATTAGGCCATCTGAATGCACCTAGAATACAATTTCCATCACACAGTCATATAATACAAATCTCAATTTCTGGTAAATATAGTGTAAAATAATTAGATAGATATTAGAGTTAGTTTGGTATAAAAATAACATAGTTGGAAACTATCACCCAAAGTAAACACTAGTGCCACAATGTTATTGTCAAAGGTATGGATCTATTGTCTCATAGCCCCAAAAATGAAAAAATTTAGGATTTATAGAAATGCAAAGTAGTTACAGTCTAGGTTTGCATAGATTAAATCATAAAATATCAATTTTTGCTCAATTCTTTATTAGTTTTACATAAAATCATACTAGTTTTCTCAAATTAGTGGAATCATGCATGGCATGATCACTCCCATTTTAGTTTTAAATAGTTAGATATAGATTATTATAACTCAAGAAAGAATCCATGTACTCATATATCATATATTGGGGTATGTGTGCAGTATATTATTTCCATATGCTCACTTTTGCACTAGTTGATTATATGGAATGGAAAACTCCATGTCATTCTCTATGTTATACACACTAGAAACTATGTTTTATTTATGTACCAAATTTATTCCTTACTCCATTTTTAGTAGTTGGCATTGCCTCATAGTCCCTAAACTACATACTCGAGTGTCTGAGAGGCCCCTAAGCCAATTTTCATTTCAAAGTTTCTGAGTGGCTACAAAGTCCTTATATATAGTTTTAGTTATATTCATATAGCTTTAGTTACTTTATGTAATTCAATTATAGATGCATCTACTACACATAGGTAGTTAATGATGGATTCATAGTCTACTTATATTCTTGAGCCACCTACATAAGAGGGTTAGACAAGCCATCTATCCAATCCAAGCTATTAACATGTCATGATCTACCAATTAGGGGTGGTTAATGATGAATTCAAGGATATCTTGACTTATTGAGCCACCTACATATGGGGATTAAGTAAGCCATTTAGATCAGTCCAATTTATTTACTGATTGATCACTAAATACACACATAAAATATGTCACCAAGTTTATGCATTAGTTTGCATAACTAGTGAGGTGTATTCATTATTTTCCTCTCTCTTATCTCTTAGTTTTTCCCTTGATTTTGATATCTCTTAAGTAATAATTTATTATATGCACATCTCATGTGTAGAACATGTGATAGAGCATGATTCACATACATAGATCCATATTCATAGACTTCACCTCTTAGGTAAGTCTAGGTACATTTCTTTTTTTTTATCCTAGTCATTTTGATTTGTTTAATTTTTTATAATAAAGGGGGGGAATATTAATCTAAAATTTAACTTGAGTGCCAAGAGTGTTAATTGAGACCACACATCCTTAGCTTAGTTATAAACCTATCTTAAGGCTTATTTAGACACTTATCCAGCTTCATGTGGGTCACACACATCTCTAAACATTTCAAAATTAGTCTTATACCCTTCCTTAGGTATATATGACCCTATTGCTTTAGTTTATTCTACCTATACATTACCACCATAATTTGACACCAACACCATAGTGTTAATGTCCTGGTTGGGAACTATTATCCCTTTCCCTCTTTTTAGCTTCATCAGATATGTTTTCAATTCCTAAGACACCTAGGGTTTCCATAAACCTATTTCAAACCTATCACAAGCACAAAATTAGTATATAAACATGAATTTTATATCTTTATTCACTATATGTAAATTAGATGCAAATACACACAAACAAGCTCCAAACAAGTTGTGCAAAATCAAGGTTATTAATCCTTATTTTGCCCTACTTATGCATATAGTCATAAACAACCCTCCTAAGCTTATAATACACATATTTCTAGTCTCAATCCTCACTCAAAGAACTCAAACTAGTATTCATACTAGCTTCACTTTCACTTTCTCCAATACTTAGTTGGCGATAACTATATTAGGCTTGATCCCTCCTCAGAGTATTGGTATGTGGGTAAATCTCATCAAAAAAGGGTATTTAGGATGTCCATCCTACCCAAATAGAACCACATGTTTACTACTTATGCCAAAAAATGCCCTAGTCACATGAAGTTTTAGGGTTTGCATATAAAATCAACCATAATAGGTCACAAAAAATAAAGCATGGTTTGTCCACACAAGAATAGGCTTGGTAGACTCAAACACATGTACTCTTAAAAGTATAGATCAATTACTACACATAGGACATTAGTGCCAAAATTGGACACTAACACTATATAAATATTATCCAAGGTATGGTGTTATTATCTAGGAGGTTTTTTGACACCTGGATCATTTTTGCAACACTCAAACCAACTCTTATACCAATTTTTATCTCAGAACCTTTATCTCAGGAAATTTCTAGCTAAGTATTAATTTGTGGCATTTATTTATGTTATTATAAACCTCATATTATTTTAATTCTTTCACAAATTAGTGGTTGTATTTATTGCATATTTTATACCATAATGTATTGTATTCAGACCCTTTAACAATCTAGAGCTCACAATCCATAAACCCTAAAATAGTTAAATTAAATACTAATTATGACTATGTAAAACACTTAAACTTAGTACAAGGATTGATAATTTAATATTTTAGTGTCATATTTTACATATGGCTCATTATATATAGTTATACATTTATTGGAATGTTTCCATGTCCTCTTTCTTTCTTCTATATGTAGCCCTATGTTATCATTATTATTTTTTCTCTTTTCTATGTTTTTTCATTATAGGGATCCCCTCATTTTTATTTTTCTCTTTTATTTATCCTTCTTATACTCATCTTCCACTAATTTCATCCTTGGGACAGAATTGGTGGTCTCATGGATTCAACCCTAGGTGAGATGAAAATATTGGCGATCATATCCTTTATGATTTTATGGTCCCTTCACCCTTACGAATAACTTGTTTGATCTATGAATTATTATGGTTTTTAGTTAATTAACTATTTTTTGATTAATATTTATATGATATATTAAATATGGGATATTTATGTGTTATTTAATTTACGTGATTGGTTTGATAAGAGATGTACTTTTTATTTTATACATTATGATCATGTTTGTTAATTATACAATAATATTTTATGGATATAATTATATTTCAAACTAACTACCTTCATTTTTGTGAGGTGGATGTAGTATGGAGGGAGAGCATCATCGGATATGGTGTTTTATATGAAGATATTAGAGGAGGACAGAGAGAAAAAATATAAACGCATGCACATACCACAGTAGCATTTCATATTATGTGATTAATTATTTGAGTAGATAGTTGTAGTATGTTTTGATTTTTGTTTAAATGTCTGATGTGATCTTTTGTGTTTTTTATAATTTTAAATGATTACGTTATTTTACTAATCTAATTATTGTTGATTTTATTAGTTAGTTGATTTGATAAATTTATGCACAACTAGTTTAACATAATTTATTACGGTATTGTACATAGTTAAATATTCATTTATCAATGCTTGTTTTGTATTCTTTATTAGAAATGATCGATGTATGTTGTTTCATAATTAAGATAGTTTGTTAGTGACTATTTACATCTAAAATATTACTATTATCAATTTTAAATAGTAATATAAATTTGTAAAATACTTAATGGATTATAAGCTCTTTGTTACATATTAATGAATGATTTAGGCATGATGAAATGATACTTATGTTTTGAATTTATAATGTTGGGAAATAAACATAATTTAGTGCAATGTGTTATTAATAAATATCAATGTGTAAAAATTATTTGAACATCATTGTATTTTATAGTGTTTTCTAAAGCTCATGGATTATTATTTAAGCCTAGAGAGTTAACTACTAATGAAGGTTGAAGCATAGTGGTTGTTTATGGATGACTTGGTAGCAATAAGCAATTGTATTTTTAAATCATATATGATTTAACCATGCTATATAGTCATTATGTTAATTAGTCACTATTTGACTTTGCATGGAAAGATAGTGATTAGTTAACTATTGATGGTCTACATTACATGGAATAACATTGGTGTTTATGACTTGTTATTTAGTTAGTTTGTGAATTTGATATTGGAATTGTTTTAAGTAAAAGACATACAAATATTATTTAGATTATATAATAATTATTTTATTGAGTCTTGATAAGTTTAGAGATGATTAGGGTTTATAATCACTCATTGAATTTGGGTTAACCATCATTCTTATGGAAATCATGACACGAGTTTGGTTATGGACTACAAAAAATGGTGGCAGACTATAGCTTAGTGGGGATTTTGTTGAGTTATTTTTGCATGCATATTTTTAGTTAGTTTGGTCTAAGACATGAATGAAGGAGAAAGTGGAGAAGATTAAGGTGATGGATAATAATAAAATAAAGGAAAAGAAGGATATGATGCATGGCACACATCATACAGAGGATAGTAAATAAAAAGAGAATAAGGAAATTTTGAGTGAAGGAAAAAGAGTAATTTGGCTTCTTTGTCATTAATATAATCATAGGTCAGTTTTGTAAAATAAATTCCTATGTGTGTAATGTTTGATGGATTTTTAATTGAAATGCTTATTGGTTTTCATTTGTTTGAAAAGTTATGAAAATTATAAGGGTTGTATGTAGGGCCATGTGGAAGGATCGGCTTCCACAAAACCCTACATCTAACCCAGGATAACCTAAAGGAATTAGGTAGAGCTTTAGGAATTTCCATAGTTATTTAGGCTATAATGAATTTTTGTCTTTAAATCCTTTTCAATTAAAATTTTTTTGTTACACCATGGAAAGATTATTTTGTTAATGGAATATTAGATTTGGATTGAACTAGATTTGTTGTCGAACCTATTTATATATATTCTCATAAAGGAAATAAACTAGATTAGAATTATGGGATTGTATGAGGGCTCAATTATGTAAACCTAATTTAAATATACACATAGATATATCTATAAGTATATACTCAATTTGAATTGATCACACACACACACACATGTATGTATTTATGTATGTATGTATGCATGTATGTATGTATGTATGCATGCATGCATGCATTCATGCATGTATGTATGTATGTATGTATACATACATATATATACTTGTATCCTAGAATTGTAGGGCTTTTGAAGGAAACTGTATGTATATGGTACCTAAAGATAAGCTCAAAGTTTAGTTTTTAATGGAGTTTCTTTTGCTTCATATTTCAAATGAATTAATACATTTTAAATTAAGATCATTGTAATGATATTTGACTCTGTTTTAGATCCTGTAACATGCACTTAGTTGAAAAAGGCTAAAGCCATAACATATAGCCTAGGTACATGTAGGTGGATGAGTGAACTATTATTTGTGCAATATATATATATATATATATATATATATATATATATATATATATATATATACTTGGTTGCATATATATATATATATATATATATATATATATATAAAGGTTAATGTTGATATGGCAGAGTTAAGATTTCAATTGAATTCATTATATATGAAATATGCATATGTTAACTATGACTATGTATTATTATTACATATTCAGATTAGTCAATGATTTGAATAAAGAGTTTTGCACAATCGATAAAAGGATTGGGTATGAATTTATATATATATATATATTCTACATATGAGATTTTATGTGGTTAAACCTAAGTGTTTATATCAAAAATCCTAAGACAGACATAGTCAGTTGTGTGTATGTGTTTGATCATATGAATTTAATTTAAATGTTAATTGAATCGATTGATTTGAGTAACTTTGATTAAACAAAATTAGTATAAACGGTTAGCTATGTATAATTTGTGAATCATATGAAATTATGTGTGTTCTAGTGAAACAAGTATATTAGGATTTATCTAGTCTATAAAATGGGATATAGGGCTATTTTATTAACTAGATGTATACATTATATATGCAGAATACTCTAAGTTAGTAGATAGTGGATGTCTTCTTAGATTATACTGTATATAATAAAGTATTTAAATGGTATTAGAATAGTAATCAAGAATTTTAAAAATATATATGCATGGTATAAATTACATGGTTGTGGACTATGTTATAAATTTGAAAATGATTATATATATATATATATATATATATTGTGTGTGTGTGTGTGTGTGTGTGTGTGTGTGTGTGTGTGTGTGTGTGTGTGTGTGTGTGTGTGTGTGTGAGAGAGAGAGAGAGAGAGTGTGTAAAATTTCATATTTGTGTTATGTTTAAAAACATTATAATCATAACCATGTGAATATGGGTGCTTGTATATATTTTAATGTTGATTAAAAGTATTAAAATAAGTTATTATGAGTTTTAAATACAAAGCACATTATGATATTTTGGACTAACTTTTGTTTTATATGTGGAATATGAAATATTAAATAAGCCTATGTTATAATGTTTGTTTTGGGGATGAAATAGCATTATAAGTTACTTGTCATTTGGGTAACTAATAGTTTATTTATGATCACTACCCAGATGACCTATGTTATAATAAAGATTGTTTTGATTCTATTTATTATTTTGTAATACACTAGATGATATTAGATTTATTACATTACATTTGACAAACTAAATGTGAGTATTTTATATTTTTGTTCTTAGCATATTTTTATCAACTAAAAGAAAATATTTTGAATAATTCTATTGGTTTTTATATTATTATATATTTTAAATGAGTCTCGCATTCATGACTCTAATATAAGTAGTGGATGGATTTCACTAGTTTAATTAGCACCATCAATACAAGATGAGGTGTAATATGATTGAGTGGTCTGTACGAAATTGACTGATCCTAGATATCATTAATTATTTAAAAGCTTTAGCCAAAATAATGTTGATAATTAAACATTATCATTTCACATTTTGTATAGTTTTCATATTTGTGTGATATCATGTTAGAATGGATTTATTTATGATATGCATTATATATTAGATATCTTCAACACACAAGTTTTGGTTTGTCACTATGGATTTCCACACCATCACTATCTACCCATCTGTGAAGGGAGGGCCATCCCATGTTTGAGAGATAGTGTGGGGGATCTATGGTCTGTTTTTGGTGTGTAAAAATGTTGAAATGATGTTCTCCCTCCTAGTTGGAGTATTATACTAGAGACTACATTTGAGATTATAGATCAATACATGATTTGTGGATACTCATGTTCCATGGAGATTTGTATCATGTTTTATTATTTGAGATATTATTTATTACTGAAAAATATAATATTTATTCATTATATTTATACAATAGTGGTTGTAATGTTGTATTAGCAATGGAAAATTTGTACTATCTCATTAATTATTTAGATGTAGTATTTATTTTCTATTCACCATTACTCATGATTTTTATATTTATTCATGGTAATCTTTAGCTAAGTGGGTAGTTATAAACCTATTGGTTAACTAATAAATAAGGGATGTTAAAGATCTCTAATTAAATTTATCATGGTGAAATCTACAAGATGAATATGTGTAATTATTTTTTTTTAAACAATTACTATATTATCATAAAATTCAGTGGGATTGTTATACTTACTCTCTTTTCTCTTGTTTGTCTAGTCTTATTTTTTGGATTTTTCCCAGTCCTTGCAATTGTTTGCACACCAAAAGGTCCCTATTTTGAAATTGAGAAGGATTTATATACAAGACTCCTAGGGGTATTAAATAATCAAGTTTCATACAAGTTTAAAAGGGCTTACAAAAATATTTATACTATTTTCAAATGGAAAATTATTCTAGGCACACTCCAAAGGATTTATTTTTGCTCATAAAGACTACATTCAATTTTTATTTCATCTTGTACCAAAATAATGATAGGAAAATGTGAATATATTTAAATTTACATATAGGAATAAGAGTTTAAAATATTTCTCAATTTATCTAATTAAACTAAATAATAAATACATGAAATCATCTTCTAGCATGTGGAATTAGTTGAAACCACATTGTGGTTTTCAGACCTCATTATTTTTCCCTTTTAATTTTGTAATATGTGATGACTGTGGAAATCTAAGTCAAGAACATTTAAGACAAAAATTGGATTGTTGTTTCCATCAATTTTGGAAAGTGTAATTACATAAAAACATGGAATTCAAATATGAACTTTCATAAAGTCAAATTAAAACCATGAAATCTATATAAGACAAGAACATAGGAAGACATGACTAGTAATCAAAACAAGTTAGTTTTGATCCCACCTAGGACACAAATGGTGCAACCATAAATCTTGTTATTATTAAATTAGAGTCTTAAATTTCACACATAATTTTATATTATCTTAGAAAATATATATAAATTAGAAATATTATTAAGATATGGATGTTTTTTAACTTGTGTACTTTTTTAAATTAGTTTGGCATGTTTTTTTTTTATCTTTTTACTTTTTATACTTCCTATTGGTGGCCATTAGGTAAATTATTTATTTATTTGGTATTTTTTTATATACTAAAATTTAATCATTAATTTATTAAAAATATTTAATCTTAACATCCTTACCTTACTTGGTTTATCTATCATTCTTTTAACTTGTAATCTCTATGAGATCATTCACTATTCCATTCACTTTCATTAAAATTATAGGAAACATCATTCAAGAATCCCTATTCTTATTAAATGTTCCTTTCATAAAATCCCCTATAGTATATATCCTCTATAATAATATTGCACTAGGTACATAGGACTATAGCCCAACCTTATCCACTAGTGCAATCATGTCCCCCACGCTTCAATGGTAACTTTTCAAATAAAATAGATTTCATATTGGCCCTCCTATACTTTTATAAAAATTGGATAACATAAATATTCCAAGAATTACTCTATATGATAACATCAATGTCACTCAATACATCATTTGATCACTTAGAAATCACTAGATAATTATACTGCATGTTGATTAAAAGGGCACTAATATTTCTATATCTAATTTTGAATTATTCTAATAGTCATAGGCCAAATATGAAGTCATTTTATTGTATTTAAATGGAATTCATTTTCAATAATTCAAGTTGATAATATACACACTTACTCTAGGAGTGATAACTACATAAGTCTAAGTCCTTTTGGGATATGTATGTAGCATTTATATTATGTAGGGTTTTTTATAATAACTCAGTTATTCCCATTACCCAATTCCCACGTTGTATTTGATCTTACATTTGGTTTATGTGTAGGAAATAAGGTTTATCATTATAATTACTTTTGTGCATCATATTGGTATATAAAAATTATCAACAAACCCTCTCAGATAGTTACAAGTGTCTGTATCAAAAAAGCAATCACACAATCAACTAGGACATGGTTGTAATCAATAGACAAGGTTATAGTGTGCCCATATCTAGCATAGTGTGTCCCTATCCCAATACATCATAGAATTCTATTTTTATTTTTGACATAGTTCACATGTATTCCTAGTAAATTTTATATCATAGATATGCATGTACAATTAACATAAGTTAGATCCAAGCTAGGTTTGTGCATTACATTATTTATTATTATTTATAGTTCATTTCAAATTTTTGTTTTATATTTATGTTTTGTATATTCTATGATCTAAATCAATATTTCAATAGTATATTGGTTTATTGAATTTTACTATTAAATCAAAATAACCATTAAACATTATAGTGAACCCATAAATGTTTTTAGAAAAAAAAAATCTTTATTTTTGTTCTAGCATTTCATGAAATTTAATGTAAATTCTTGACTTTGGAATAAATAAACATCAACCTTGGATATAAAATAGACATCATGACTCAATATTATTTGACCTTAGATTTAATTTGAAACTAAATAAATTGAGTTGTCACCTTGGATAACATTAGACACTAAAGCATTTATTTTCAACCTTAGGTTGAAATTTGTTGATCTCTTTAAATAAAAATATTTTGATCATTGTTCTCTTTATTTTCTATTTACTTGTTTCTTTTTTTTTAAATTACATTCTGATAGTTGTAAAATTACTTAGTGGATATCATTACAAGTTAATTAGTGATTTATTTTATGAACATTGTGGTGTGAAGGGAACTAACCTAACACTCAATCCATTTTACAACACAAAACATTGATTTTAATTTCCTTATAACTCATAGTGTATTGGAAACATATAAGGTCCCTTGTTTACACCATACGAAACCTCTTTTAGTTATTTGATTTGTGGTACACCTAAGAGGATCATATCATCCATGGAAGTTACTCTCACCTTACCCTCATAGATAAGATAATGGGATACATGTACGATTTATGATTTATAGTTAATACTTTGAATTATTGGGCTAACACGTATCTAAAATGAGAAATTATAATTGAGAGCCCACACAATCATTCAAACCCTTGTCTAAATTACCCTAAAGGAATCAACAAATGAAATTTTCTCTCATATGTTGCATAAGATTTTGAAATTAATTTTTGCATCTTGTAGTCACTTTCAACATGTTATTCATTATGTTAGAGTATGGATAAAATATAAATAAAAAGAGAGAATAAAAGGTATAATATAGACCTCAATCACTTTTTAATTCTTATTGTTTTAATATTACATCCTTTAATAATTATTCCAAAATATTATCATCATCAAAAAAGAGTTTTATCATCATGTGGGGGAAAGAATAAAAGAACATTTCATATAATATTGAAACAAGAGGTCTTGGGTATAGAGAAGAGTCAACTTATTATGGATAAATTAAATTTGTGCCCTTTCCTAAGGTCATACCTATTGTTAATACCTATTTTTATAATACTTAATCTGAGTTACTTTCTATCACAACTAGATGGCATGTGAAAAATATTGTGTGCTTCCTCATCCTTTCCTTCAAACTACTTATATTCGTTAACCTATTTCAATTATTCACCCAAGGATAATATTATATTCCATGTCTATGATGTTCAAACTAGAATAAGGCGACCACTTTTACCTCCCCAACCCACTACTACTAATCACAATATTCCACCTCCTCCACCTTCTTCACAGTCGGTTCCTCAAATGAAGGGGTATGATCTCATTGACTAGTTGTGTAATACTCCAACCAGTATTTATATTTATATCTATTAAATAAATAACCATATTACAATGATATATTATATGCCATGTTTTGAGATACTACTCTTCCTAGGGATACACATCCAACTTTAGTTACTACTATCATGAATACCATAAAGGATATAAATAGTACTATTTATTTTGATAAGGAAGATATAGTTTGTTTATGGATCTTTAGGAACACCAACTTAGGTTGGGATTATCACCCATCTATCCTCTTTAAAAGGAGACCCTAGGGTCTCCCTAAGGTTTACTATTTCTAAGTCATGATATACTATATGACCCAGTTGGTCTATGTGGAATTATTCTAATATAAGGGGTCTTTTATAGTTTTAAATTTCAATGTTAGTTTTGACTTGAACACTAATAAGTAGGTGAAAGTTTTGATTTATCCTCCTTTCATGAAGGTTTTGGTCTTGTTTCAAAAACAACAAAACATTCACAAAAATTTACCAAATTAATCAACATTTTTAGTATTTTTGTTATAATAAATATGGTTGATTTTAATGTGTTTTCATTGCATTAATATATTCAATAATGCGATAATAGAATGATAATGAAACATATATATCAGTTGATATATGTATGAGAAACATATTATAACTGAGTCTAATCTAGCCTGCGATTAACCAATTTACAAAAATAGTAAAAGAGAAGGGAGAAAGAGAATAAAACCATGAAATAATGAAGATGAATTCAAAAATCTCAATAAAAATAATCCCAAAAATCATTATATTACGTGACCAATGCATGCATAATCACAAAAGGAGCTAATGCAATATTATAAGGGTAACTAAGTAATGGAAGAGATAAATAAATACCATACACATGTAGATTATGAATAGACTTCCACATCTTGATATTAATCCAAATATTCATTTTGACAATCCAATCAGGTCCACAACATTAAATAACTTACAAATCCACCAGCATAATAGTGGTATAATGAATTTGAGGGAGAGATTATAGTAATAAGAATAGAATTTTCATGAAAAAAAGAGTGATTGGCTCTATAACCTCTTATGGAAAATAAAATACACCCCTTGGAATAGATATAATGGGTCATTATATATAAATTTTTAGCTCCATGGAGAGGAATTTCCCAAAAAAACACACTTGGGTTCCATTAATGCCTTTATCCACTAGCTTTCCCTCCAAAAGTTGTGTCTCACTTCTCCATTTAGCACTTTTTTAACCTGAAAAAGACAAAAAAGAATTAGAATATTGAAATTAAAATTTTAATAGTAAAATATATAAATAAAACATAAACAAATTTAAACACACTCAAAATTTCCCAAAATTGATGGTATCATTGTGATTAGGTTGGATTCACCTTCTTGGTGCCACAAATGGTACTCAAACTAACAAATGAGGTAAAAATTATGGAAAAATGAAAAAAAAACCAAAAATGGCCTCCTAGACCTAATCAATACTGAGAGGGAAATAGACATTTTTAAATATGCACTTTTTCAAAAATTTAAGTCTTTGTACTAGTCAGTCTTTAAACCCCTGATTAGCACTAGGCTATACTTTTGGAAATTTACTAGACCTAATTGGGTCTTTGATGTTTGATTAGAATTATATAATGGTCTAAGGGGGTCTAAGGGGGTCCTAAGACTTAATCAATCTTGGGACCCTTAATTATCACTAGGATTAATTCTCATAGGTTTCACTTTGTAATGGGGCTTCTCCACTCTACATATAACTACAAAAAAATTAAATTATGGGGGCTTGAGACCTAATAAGGGTCTCAGTCCAAATTCATACTTTGGGATTGAGCACTTCAAAATAATAGACCTAGTTAGGGTTTTTCCCTAGTTAGGTCTATGGGGAACATTTAATGTTCCTTGAGACCTAATCAGGTAAAATTCCTTGATTATAACTAAGGAAACACTAGGGAAGGCCCAAAGACCCAGTCAAACTTCAAAGCCTGCTAAGCATTTAAATTCCTACCACTTATAAACTAAGATATATGGTTAGGGTTTAAACCCCTATCATCACTATGCTACCCCACACCAATTACACAAACCAAACCAAATAAAAATCTCTAATTAGAACTAGTTCCTCTAAAATAGAAAGACAAGATGTAATCAAGATTGGTAAGCCTAATTAGAACTACTTAAACTAACTTCAAAAGGGTATAAATAGTTCATTTTTAGACCAAATGTAAAATATGAAATTTATTAACACAATATTGGTCATCTCAAAAATATAGGTTTTAGATTTTGAATTGGCACGCAAACCAAAATGACCTATAGAATAGCTTGAGAGAGTCAAGAGAACAATGTTTTCAAAGGCAAACTAGGAAGTCAATAATTTACTTTCACGCTAAGTTTTTTATATGAATTTTTATCACATGGATGTGGTCTCTCCAATAGAGGTGTTTTTAGGACCTAATTCAACATGAAACTTGAGAGGGGCCACCAAAGAAACTTTAAAGAGTTGAGACCAACTAGATGCAAGCATAAGTGGGAGTGTAGTAATAAGACAAACAAAGGGTTTCATGATTATTGAGTAATTATGGCATGTTTTACAAGAAATAAAAATGGAAAATCTACTAGAATATACTCTTGATTAATTTAAAATTAAAGAAATGTGTCTACAAACCTAGAATCTCTAGTTGAGATAGTGTCTGGAACATGAGCAGATCTAAAAGAGGAAAATGAAGGAATGAATATAGGACCAAATCAGATATTATAGTTGACATAGTGTGTGAAAATGAGTTTTTTTCCACTTTTTATAACTAGCAAAGACTAGTTATTATGGCTTCAACCATCAAGCTAGTGAATCTAACCTTTAGAACATTCACCTAGACATTGTTATTTCACTAGATAGGTATCCATATCCCCAATGGAGATGTATTTGATCCCACTCAAGGCCTTCCTATACTTTTATTTTGGAATCCATAGCCTTAGTAGAGGTTTCCTAAATCACCTAGGAAGTGAATTTCTTAGAAATTAAATTTTATTTTTGTTTCTCTTTTCTCTTTCTTTATTTTTACCATCTCAATTCTAGGTTGGGGACTACCATGGAAAATGAAAGGTAGAACTATAGATTTTTTAGCCTAGATCTTGACCATATTAGGTTCATCCAAAAAAACCTATAAACCCTTAAAATATTATTTTTAGCAAGAGAATATATTCAGAGGATGAATGGCTTACCTACACTCACCCAAACATGAACAAATTCAAAATAGACATAATATATCAAGCTTTTGAAACTGATTTGGAAACATAATCTTAGGATAAAAAATAATAAGAGTACTTACACACCATAATGTATTTCATGTTACCTACATACAAACTATTCTTCCTTATTCTTTGACTAATGAGTAACCCATAAGGAAAATAAATAATCCTGACCTAAAAGAGACAAACATTGAGGCTAGATTAATGACAAAATCAAGGAAAAAACAAAAATAGGAAAGAAAATAAATCAATAAAATCAAGAAAGTAAAGATAATTTATTTAAAAGAGATTTCTAGGGTAATTTAGGTTTGGAAGTAATGTTTGAGGAACTAACCATTGATAGGCACTGGGATGTCCTCGATAGTTACACACCTAAGATGGAACACCTTCTTGACTAAGATTTCATAAATTTAGTAAGGTCTCAATTATAGGGTATCTAACTTGTTGTATTATCCCTTTTTCTCATGATCCTTATCCTAGAGAAGAGATAAATTAGAGATCAAAAAATATTTCACTTTGGCTCGCTTATAAAACTAATGCTTGATAACTCCCTAGTGTTTTCTAAAGTTTAAAAGGGGTTCATCCTATTTTTATTATAGTTATATCAAATTTAGAAGATGGGCCTCTATCTTACCATCAGTTTTTAGGTGTCCTCTTATGAACTATAAAGTGGGGATTCTCAATTTAAAATGGAAGATAAGGTCTTGGTTTTAAATAAAAACATATAGCGATGCACCAAGGGATGATTTAACTCTAGTTATATCAGACCATATTGTAAATTTTAAAACATTATGCTAGTCCTTAGGGTTAATTTCTAATATTTTCTTAATTACATCTAACAATTTTTTGTTCATTCATTCAACTTCCCCATTACCTTGTGGTTAATAATTAGATGAGAACTTGGGGATTTCATGATTATTTTGTGTCCATTTATTAATATATATAGAGGATAAATTGGGATTATTATCACATAACATAGTGGATAGCATGTTGAACCTATTCCTTAAAAAAGTTGATCATCATGTCAATTGTGAAATTATTTAATGGTTGATCCTTGGTCTAGTGGGTGCAATAGTCATTTTTCATAAGAATGAGCTTATGTCCCATGAAATAATTGGCATTAATATCTCCCATAAAGTCTAGTACCCATTTTACAAAAGGGTTGAACCTCAATGACAATCTGCAATGGCATAGTAGGGTTGTATTCCATGTTTGTGAAAACTTAGAAAATATGTCAATTTATGACATGGTCATGAACATCTTTGAATATGTGTGGAAAATATTAACTTTCCCAAAGTATTTGGTGGGTTTTATCACTCCTTAAAATGTGCCTAGTTCTATGTTTGTCATGGAAATATCGTAGTTCTTCAACCACTTCTTTGTTTAATCATCTTAGATAGATGCCTTCATGGTTTATTTTGTATAACATGCCTAATTTAATCATAAAATTTATGCTTTTTAGGTTAAATTCTCTCCTATGGGTGGAGTTTAGGTGGCTTGGACACTCATTTTTTAGTAGGTAATGAACTATGTCTTGATATATAGTCATCCTTAGTGATGGTTTGAACTGTAAACTACTAGAAAATAATGTATGGATCCACATTAGCCATTTCCTTATTGATTACTTGTCTTCTCACTATTTGCATTGGTTGGATTTCTAGAT
The DNA here is from genome assembly GCA_037957365.1 of Torreya grandis. NCBI lineage: Eukaryota > Viridiplantae > Streptophyta > Pinopsida > Cupressales > Taxaceae > Torreya > Torreya grandis. The sequence goes on along the minus strand of JARHVA010001165.1, from coordinate 3,236,598 downwards.
CAAACTATTACACAATAGTCTTCCACTTACCACATCATTCATCTAATTCATTTTGTATTAGCATGGCATTTATAGTGGCATAAGATACAATAGCAAATACCTTGTTATAGAGGATGTAATGCCTAAACTTATTAATTATTTTTATCAAACAAAGGGATTGTTTACCAATTTTAAAATACCTAAGATCAACATTCCTTTGTGGAGATCTCATGAAATCTATAGGTCTCTCAATTCCAACTCTTTTCTCTAAGTCATGATAATAGCACTTGAGTATTCTGAAGCAAAGGAATAAATGTAGAATGGAGGTGTATAGTTAGGATTGATAAGCACTAGATTATTTACAATTTATTTATTGATTTTATAAAAAAATGTATGTGCCTTTGTCATATAATGAATATTATCATCCTTATTTAACATGTTCAGGGGCCAGACTATCTTTACAAAGCTAGAGATGAATTTTTGCATGAAGTTTATCTTGCTAAAGAATGACTTCATCTCTTTTTAGCTACTAGGAAAATGAATTTTTATAATTTCCTCCACTCTTTTTTTGTTTATATAAATGCCTCTTTTAGAGATGATGTGACCCAAAAACTTTCCCTCAGTAACCTTTAATATACACTTCTTTGTATTTAGGGAGATGGCATGTTTTTTGCACCTCTATAATACCACTCTCAAATGCTTGATATGATCTTCTTGTTTCTTGGAAATGATAGTTAAATCATTCATGTAGATTGAAATAGACATGCCAATTATATATTTTCATGTAATATCCATGGCACATTGAAAAGTATCATCTATATTGGTCAGGATGAATGGCATCCTTTTGTATGTGAATTTTTCCCACTTGTTTGTAAACATTTTCTTTATTAGATCTTCATAGTTTACTATAACATAATTGTAGATTGAGTACCCATCTAAAAATGACATCGTTTGAGATTTATGCACTATCTACAACACTTATGTTAGTGAAGGTAATGGGTAGTCATCTTTCTATAAATCCTAGTTTAGGTTATAGAAGTCCACACAAAGTTATATCTCTTTGTTATTTTTTCTAATTGGCATAATATTATCCACCACATGGAATAATTGATAGTAAATATGATCCTAGCTAACAATAAATTTTGCACTTACTTGAATATCAAAGACTCTAATAATGGATTCATTAGCCTTTGCCTCTAACAGAATGGTTTGACCCTTGGATTGAGTAGGTTAGTGAAAGTGAGAATTGAGGTATTGAATACCTTTAGGTCTTTATAACTCTAGGAAATAACATCTTTGAAGTCCTTTAGGTATTTTTAAATCCCATGTTTTTCATTTTGTGTGTATAATGTGCCTAAAATCACATTTTATGAGTCATTTTCATTGCTCATATTACAATGCTTATATAACATACCTTTACTTAGGACTATTTTATCTTTTTCACCTTAACAATCCATGTCAAATAGATTTTCCAATAAAACTAAACCCTTAGGTATACTATTTTTCCATATTTATCACTCTTTCCTCATCTAGTTCAAACTCACCTTTATCATCTTAATCTATAATTTGAGATTCAAATACATTTATGTTTGTGATGAAATAAATGATATGTTGATCATCATTGAATACCTAAAAGTTCCTGATATTATCGAGAATGGAAGGGGTAGAGACTAACTCCATTGAGAATATCTTCAACTTGGAATTAATTATTAGTTCTAAGGCTCCTATAGTCATTACCAATACATCTTTCGTATAATTTATCCTATGAATTATTATTTGAATCTTGAATGCATTAAAATCCTCTGTTAAATTCCATAACCAACTTTAATACCTAGATAAATTATTGTCATTATAGGCGTATTGGCTTTTGACTTATTTGACTACTAAATCTAAGTCACCAAGTACTTTTAGTTTCTTAACTTTATTCCTAAGATAAAACTTAAGGCCATTAACTAACACCTCATATTATTCCATGTTTTTTGCATGATAATTATAATCATAATGTGGATGAATATGACTCTACTCATAGGTTAATGAGTTAAACCCTAACACCATGCTTGCTCTTAGACTTAGAACCATCAAATTTTAGGGTCCACAAGTGATCTTTAATTGTGTGTAGTAGACTCTAAGAGGTAGTTATTATTAAAATGTTGACCTCTTTTCTATTTTCCTCAACACCTAAATACATATACTTTTTCAATTAGTTGATAATGACCTCTCGATTTTATCCTCAATGGTGGAAATAGGCATTGGGATATTTAGAATGGAAGTAGTTTTAGTCACTAATCCTAAAAACTCCTTGTTTTCACTTAGAATTTCATGCTCAAAATTAATTATTTTTGTCTTATCCATACCTAATGTTGAGAAAGAATACTTATAGACATGTTTTGTATTTGGATTAGTGTATTCCAAGTTTTCATATATAAGGGTATCACTATGAAACAAAGGTATATTAAGGTGCACAAAGGATATCTTTCTTATATATATGATCTAACTCTTCTAACTCTAATTTTTATTGCACAAACAACATATTAATCAACAAGTTCTCATGAGCTTCTACTTATTTTTCAAATGTGTATACCTCAAGTTATTTTTCCTCATACAATATCTCACTCATCTTGTTATATTATGTGATCATATGATTCATTTTTTGCTCTCTCAATTATAATTTTATTAGGTATGCCACACCATGATATCCACATGTGAGAGTAATATGTTGCCATATACCCATTTAGCATTCTAGACCAATCTCTACTAAGAAGCATACTATATGCATCTAGGATATCCATCACTTGAATATTAATGAATTATTGCACTCTTGGATGAGAATCCAACTACATATGGATGTCGTTAAGTTCACTAACTATCTTAACCTCTAATTTTTAAACCTAAACAACTTTCTTGTTTGACTTAGAATGAGTCAAACCCAATTTATATAAAATTGAATAAGGTGTTACATTGCCAGAAACACCTAAATATACCAAATAATTGTGCAAGTTCTTACCAAAAACTTTGATGGTTAAGAGGAAAGAGGGAGTTTCAATTTTTTCCTTATAAATAGCAATATGAGTATCAATTGTCATACTATCTTATTTCCCTTTAAGATTAGATAAACATTTCAATAATAAATCTTTTTGATTAAATATTTGGAGCAAATCAAACATGGTTATGTTGGCCTTATTTTTCTTTAGGTCTTTTACAATGTTGTATCCAAGTTTTCTTTATTCCATAGGTTTTTCAACTTATGTTAGTCTAGCATTGTTATTTGATTCATACAATGTGTTTGTCTAATTAAGTGGGAATGGATTATTGATTGAGTTCTCATCAAATAGAACCTGAGTGTTGTTAAAAAGAGTAAATGTTGTCAAAGTATTTTAAAATTTAATTCTTAATGTGTAATTGTTTCCCTTTTAAAATATCTTAAAATAATGGAATTCATCTAAGTTTTCTTTAAGATCATTGTCACTCATACAGGAACTCGTATTTTTCTAAGACCATATCAATGGCAAGATTCCTTCTACTTTGGTTTGAGTTTTTATCATAAATAAAAACTATTTCAAGGTTATCCATCACTTTCTGGAAAATATTTGAAGCCAATATAAAATTAGCACAGTTAATTTCAACATGGTTTATATGTTATGTAACCTACACTAGGTGGGCAATGACAAATTATCCAATTTCATAGAGCTTGAAACATTTTTATTGATTTTATTTGTGTTTTCAATTAGATTAGGCATATTTTTATTGTTCGATCTTGTGTTCCATTGGTTATTAGTTCTTTTAAAGTTAAAATTTTTATTTTGATGCAAGTTATTTATCATTTGATTATGATTTTGAGGCACTTATCTTCATAAATTAACCATGTCATTTTTCAATTTTTTAACCATTTTCTACATTTTTTTGTTTTTGGGTTCACATTAGCATTTTGTTGATTTCCCACTTATGATACTAGTTTAACCATAATTCCTATAATATTTAAAAACATGGGTATTATAGGATTTACCAAGTTATGGGAATTTTTATTAGGTGTTTGAGTTTTTATAAATGATGGTACAACCTTTTGATTATTATTAGGGGTGGTATAACCACTTGTGCTAGGCATGTAAATAGTGTTGTTGTAGGCCACAAGGAAAACTTGTTGTTTATTCACCTAAGACAACATGTGATTTGGAGGCATGAACATATGATTTTTAGGCATGTAGTTAAAGGGTGTTGGGTTGTATAATGGATTTGATATTGAATACATAAAACTTATTATTAGATTCATCAATGGTGCATTATGCATGAACTCTTGATTTATCATGGAAATCTTACTATAAGCACATTGTTATCCTAATGAAGGTAACAAACCAACTCCATAGCTTTATGGAATAATCTATTAGTTAATCATGATCACTTTATGTGTGATTACCACATGAGTGTTATAGATGAACATGGAAGTTAGAGGGTCCAATGCCCTCAAAAGTCAAAGGGTCTAATGCCCTTGAGTAGGTTTATATGACATCCACCTTTGTTTGTGTATATGAAACTTTTATTCATTTTTAAAACTTGTGGAAATGGGCATTAAACATGTTCATTAGTTTATTTTTCTCATTTTGAGCTATGAAAAAATATTGGTATAGGACAATAGGGTCTATGGGCACTTAGAAGTGATTTATAAAGACAATTTCTAGGTCATTCCAAGAGGTGATAAAGCCTTTTAACAATATAATATACTAATTTTAGGCCATTTCATTCAAGTTGTGAGGTAATAGGTATAAATCCACATACTTGTATTAGATTTGGGGTCTGATAATAGTGTGTTTAAATGTTTTATTGTGATCTTTAGTAGTGTGAATTACACCATGCACATACCTAGGGAAAAACTTTTTAGGGTTATGTAGTATGTCATGGGTAACCCTTGTGATTCTTAGAGGGTAGTTACCTACACCAATATAAGTGTTATTAACTAACATTGATGGGTTTTAAGAGGAAATGAATGGATTGATAAAAGAATTTACAATTTTAGGTGAGCTACTAGTTGAGTGAATTTATCTTATTTTTAGTTTTCCTTCATTTACTTTATTTTTTCTAGTGTTCAGTGAGCTCTAAAAGTTCAAATTTGACCCCAATGAACTTTTATCTAGTGGGTTTTCATCTAATTTATTGTTTAACTTTAGAAAATGTGAGCATGGGAAACACTGCTAAAATGTTCAAATTTTAAGTTTTCTATTAAAAATTTTGGTTTTGGCCCTCTATCTAGCATCAATATTTTGATGGGTCCTTTTGCAAACTAATTTAGGCTGGGATGGTTTCCCATAAATCTTCTCCTCAAAAGGAGTCATGTAGGGTCTCCCTAAGGTCTATTATTATTGGGTCATGGTGTATTAGATGGCTTAGTTTATCTACATAGAAATATTCAAACACATTGTGTCTTTGTTGGTTTGAAATTTTAACACTGGGTTTGATTTGAACACTAATAAGTGGGTGCAAGTTTTGATTTATCCTCCATTCATGTAAGTTTTTATCTTGTTTAAAAAACATCATAATGTGCACAAAACTTTGTCTAACTTAATCAATATTTTTATTTTTTTATTATAATAATGTTTTAATGTGTTTTCATTATATTAATCCATTCAACAATGTGATAATAAAATTACAATGAAACATAGCTAACAATCAAGATAGGCATGAGAAATAGATTGTAATTGAGTCTAATCTAACCCTAGATTAAGCTATTTATAAAAAATAGTGAAAAAAAGGGAGAAAGAGAATAAAAGTCTACAATAATGAATATGAATTGGAAACTCTTGATTGAATGAATCTCAAAAATTAGTATCTAGTGTGACTAATGCGTGTACAATAACAAGTAGGGTTGATGCAAGATTTTGAGGGTAACCAAGTAATGAAATAGACCACAATCACCATACACATGCATATATTATGAATAGACTTCCACAACTTGTTATTAATCCAAATATTTATTTTGACAATCTAATCAAGTCCATAATGATCAATCACTTATAAATATTTCAACATAATGGCAAAACAACCAATTTGAGAGAGATATTACACTAATAAAACTATAAATTACATGAAAATAATTAGTGATTGACACTATATTCTATTGTGGAGAAGAAAATACAACCCTTAGATTGGATTTAATGGGTAATTATATATAAATTTGAATCTCTATGGGGAATTATTTCCTCCAAAACACACTTGGGTGTTATTAATACTTTCACCCACTAGCTTTCTATCAAAAATTTGTACCTCACTTCTCTATTTAGTACTTTTTAACCTATAAAATACCAAAAAAAATTATAATTATAATCTCACTAGTAAAATATATTAAAAAAACACAAACATATTTTAACACACTCACAATTTCCCAAAATTGATAGTACCATTATGGTTAGGATGAAGTCACCTTCCCAGTGCCATAGACTACACTCAAAATTGATAAATGAGGCAAAAAATATGGGGAAAAAACCAAAAATAGCCTACCATACCTAATCAGGCTTGGGAAGGAGACAAACATTTTAAAATATGTACCTTTTCAAAAAATTAAATTAGGGGGAGGAAACAAGACCTAATCAAGGTCTCAACCCTGATTAATATTGTAGAATTGATCATTTTAAAACAATAGACCTAGTTAGGTTTTTTCCCCTAGATAGGTCTTTGGGGAATGTTTAACATTCCTCAAGACCAAGTAGAGGAAAAATTCTTGATTAGAACTGAGTAAAGACTAGGGAGGGCCCAAAGACTGAGTCAAACTATGAAGCCAACTAAACCTTAAATGCACACTATTTTGAAACTAAGGGACCTAATTGGGGTTTAAACCCCAAATAATACTATGTTTTCCCACATTAATGAAACTTAGACTAAGTTAGAGAAAAATATCTAGTTAGAACTAGGTTACATTAAAACACAAATACAAGACCTAATTTGACTTAGCAAGACCAATTATAACTACTGAGACCTGACTTTGAAATGGCATCAAGAAGTTGTTTTTAGACCAAGTGTAAAATATTAATTTTTTCACATGATCTTGGTCATCTTAATAACATAGGTTTCAGAGGCCAAATCAGCATGTAAACCAAAATAACCCCCTAGAGCAGCTCTAAAGAGCCAAGAGAATAATATTTTAAAGGAGAATTGGGAGGTCAAGACTCCACTTTTGTGTTATGTGTTCTATATTAATTTTTATCTCACAGACTTGGTCTCTTTAATTGAGGTTGTTGTATGGCTTGGTTTAACACATAAACTGAGAGGGACCACCAAGGTAACTTGGGAGTGTTGAGACTAACTATCCATGAGCATAATTAAGGTTGTAACAAGTGGGAAAAAATGAGTTCCATGACTATTGAGTAATTAGGGCATCTTTGTAAGCAATAACACAGATCCCAAGCATATCATAGAATAAACTTTTCCATTATTTATTTAAATTCAAATACATGGGAAATTATTCAAGCATGCATTGGAAAAATTGGTTTAGGGATAAATATTTTCATCTATGATTTCATACATAATTTGGTCTTCAATAATGATAATCTTTAAAAATCCAAATTATACATGGATTTGGTAAAAATCCAAAACTAATATTAGGAACTATCAAATTAGATTTACTACTAGGACTTAAAATGATATTTACTATTTTCAAGTCACACCTGATCAATTATAATATAAAATACTCTTGGGACAACCTTAGATTCATGTGATGGAATTTATACCTTCTATATTTCATAAATGCATCAAATTTTTACATGATACATGTGTATAAAATTCAATCTAATGATGTACCTTTTTTGATATTGTAAATGACACACTCACAATCAAATAAGCTCTATATAATACCACTTAATAAACCAATTCTAATGGCACAAATGCATACTTATGATTTGGGTGAATAAATTAATGTAAATTATATCCCACATTTTACTCAAATTCCTAAGAAAATAGAAGATCATATTGAAGAATAGAAATAAAAATTGTCAATTCCTACCAAAGTAGAAGAGCCTCTTCTAGAACTACCATTAATGGTCAATTTAAAATATTTATTTTATCAAACCTGGATTACTATAGTAATAATTATGAAGATACACAATAACTAATAGATGATCAACTATGTAAATTAATTTTTAATTTCATAAATGAAGATGAATAATTAATCATTCTTTATTTACATCTATTGGAGTGGGTGAATATAGATATATTTATTACATATAAAATAAGTGTAAATCACTCATTTATTATCAATAGGATCTAAAAAATACTTAAAAAGGTTTTAATAATATATTACATGATATATTACAATTATTTGACTCAAATAATTATTTTAATATAATGATCACATCTTCCAAGGAAAATGTGCAAATAAAGCAATTAAAACCTCAAATAAAGCAATAGTTAGAGGTAAAACTATTAAATCAAGATCAAATTATTTTAAAAAAAATATTTATTAGTGAATTCATTTCAAATCAAAAACCTATTTCTAAAGTCACTCCTCAAAAATGGTTCCAAAAGAGGCAACAAAGAAAAATACTTCCTATCTATAACCTCTTGTTATTAAACAAACTATGGATAAAAATAGTGCACTAATGTTTTGGTTACTCACTTACAAGAAGATAATGTATACAACCTATATCTTCTTAGATATATTGGATATGATACAAAACATCTCAATAAATCTATAGAATCATATCATTGCATAGGATCTATCACATTACCAATCATTATTGGTCTCTAAATCATGTTCAGTATTATTTCACATTGATCTTAATTTAAAGAAATATAATACAATCCTTGGAATATCATGGAAAATATTAATGAGATATAAAATAATTACTAACTATGATCCTCTAATATTTCATTAAGATAGTGCAATGATCACCATTTCAAAAGAAAACATAATCACAACATAAGATCACAAAGCAGGGCATACTCCAATAAGGACATTTAATACAATTTTGATTGATATGCATCATACAACACCTATGATATGATATAATCAATCAAATATTTGTACACAATGGCATCTTATTATAATTACTATCTTATCATAAAATTAATTAGGTGGATATACCCTTTATGCAAGGACTTAGTGGGTGCCTACCTCTAATCTGGTTTTTGGTTAGCTACTTGCAATTTCCTTGTACAAAGCTCCTTTGATTTTAAATCTTTTCTACTTCTTCTATCCAAAATTCCAAGAATTATTATATCTTTTTGCTTTATTTATACTTTGGGTACTTTCCCTTTTAATTTCTAAACCGATTCAAATAGTCCAAAATAGTTATCTTACAATGCTTTCGATGCACATTATTTATGGCAATCCATTTTATTACTATGGGATATATATCATGTTATGATTTCATTTTCACTTACATGATCACATATATCTCCTCATAAATTATCCATGAGCACACATTTTCTCTTTCCCATTTGTGTCATGTACATTTTTATCTACATATCTATCATTTGTGTTAAATTTATATGACTCCTTTATACATACAACTGGTGGCATATTGCTTGCCTTCTTTCTTTCCACACTATACTTTATCACCTTATTGTAGATTATCTGAATCCCTCCTAAATATTCTAATTTTGAATCCTTTCTTCTTATAACTATTCAAATCTTTTAAGTTAAAATATTTAAAAAATTCAAAAAAAATCATATATGAAAAACATTATATATATATATATATATAAATATATATATATATATATATTTTAATATTCAAAATTATATTTTAAAATGTTAATAGCTTACTTATTTACATGTGTTATCTATATCATATTTAGTAGATCACATATTTTATTTATATATCAATACACAGTAATTTTCATGAGGTATGTGAATGTGATACTAGGCATATTATTACATGATTCTTTTATTTTAGGCTTCCTATTTACCTAACAGCCTTGTTAAATTGGGGGAATGCCTTCATTCTTTGTGAACACTTCAATAGGTTGTATCTATCCACAACCTTTCTACCATGTTAAGCTATATATAATACAATTTTTTTTATAAACACTCACACTTTACATTATGTTACATGGATATGTTATTTGATAATAACAACATTCATACATATGGTTGACATAGACTAGTCTCAATTGATCTATGCTTATTTCCAAAATTATTAATTTATTGCATGATAAGTTACAACTTTCTTGATAATTTTATGTGACCCTTATACTTGTGTGTGCACCATATACATGTTATTTATTTTATTACATCATCATGTCATTTGAGTGTGTCCCTTCGGCTTTTTTTTTTGGTGCAACATTCACATATCAATTGTATGTGGCCTTTGGGCCTTATATGTAACATTTTATACAAATTATGTGGCATTAGATGTATGTTCATTACTTGTTAACATGGTGTCATGATTTATATCATGAATTACTTCTATTTTTTACTCTTACTTTGGTTATATGATACATATCATATGCATGCTACTCATGTGCTTCAATGTTATATCTATCTAGACATGTTTATATGTTAGTGCATAAATACATCTCTCACCAATTATATAAGTCCTATGTTTATATTAATGACTTGTAGGATACATCTCTCATCTCAAAATAGGGGCATCACATTGGGATTTCCTAGATAATTCAAGCCTCATGAGAAAAAAAATTAGATTAATGATAGAATACAATGATAAAATTTATAATATGATTCATTATTTTTTATATTATGGTGGCATATTCCAATCATGTGCACTCATCCCTATAGTTACAAGTTACAAGTTTCAAATAATTACAAATTTAGTTGGCATTACATATCAATACATTATAGGGGGAATGATATTCATTCATGTTCATGTTACTACATTATAAAGTTTGAAAGTTTAAAATATAATCTAGATATGTCTATATTAGTGTGATTTGTATCATTTTTAAATTGAGCCCATTAGAGTCTAGTGACACTTAACATATATGATTGCACTTTAGCAAGCCATAGTTGGTGGTTCCGCCTCTTATTTTACCAAGTTTTAGTTTATTGACCCTCAACATCTATGGTGCATTTTAGTGATCCACATTTGGTGGTTCCACACCTTCAACCATTTTATAGAGTAATCTACACATTTAGATGAGATTTGGATCATACAATCTTTTCAACTCAGGAGATATCACTGGTTTTCAAATTAAGACTTGATCACTCTCAATTCACCATATATTCAATATTTGTCCAAGTTCCTCAAGAAGTAGGCACATGAAATTTTACCACTTTCAAGTTACATGTCAATTATATTTCATACTCCTTCAAGTGTATTCTTTCTTTTCTCTCTTTTCAAATTTTAAATTTCAATTTTCATATTTTCAATTTTCAAATATGAACAGTAACTAATTTCATTGGTATTATTAAAGGTTTTACATTTAAGCATCTTGCACAATCAAAATTCACATGAAAAATATGAAGTGTGTATAAGAACTTAGGTTATCATCTCATTTAATCTATTAAATTCACTTCATTATATCAAATTTAATCATAAAGTGCTTGAAAATGTTTAGTCTTGACATCCTTACCTTACTTGGTCTATTCATCATTCTATTAACTTGTCATATCTATATGACCCTTCACTATTCCATTTATTTCCTTATAAATTACTAAAAATGTCATTTATACATCCCTACTCTACTTACAGGCTCCCATTAGCCAAATCCCAATAGTGTTTATCCTTTTAGGATAAGACTATACTAAGCAAATAGGGCCACAACCCATCCTTGTCCATTATTGTGGTCTTGTCCCTATTATTCAATAGTAACTTTTCAAATTTGATAAATTTCATATTGGCCCTCCACTATCATAAAATTTAATTAATGTAAATATTCTAAACATTCCTCTATATAATCACATCAAGTCCACTCAATACATCACTTGATCGCCTATTAATCACTTGGAGATACTAATACACATTGAGTAAAAGGGTACTACTATTTCTAATTTATTATAAAATCATAGGAAAAGTCTAAAATAATTTTATTATAGGTCAAGGACATTCATTTTCAAGCATTCAATTCAATTTTATAGTTTCATCCATCTATCAAATATCAAGATTCACACACTCACTCTAGGAGGTAGAAATACATCAACCTGAGGTCATTTTAAGATATTTATATAGCACTCATATTATGTGGGGGGTTTTAAGGATAAATTGGATATTCCCTTACATGATTCCCCACTTTGTATTTTATCTTATATTTGGTTTATGTGTAGTAACTAGGGTTTATTATTGCGATTACTTTTACATGTCATAATAACATCCACAAATTATCAAAAACCCTCTCAAATAGGTGTAGGTTATGATATCATAAAATCAATCACATAATCAGCTAAGATGTGTCCATTATCAATATAAAATCCTATAGTTTTACCCTATCCACCCTAGCAAGTACTTGTCCTAAAACATCACACACAAAAATTAGATGTAACATGATTCATATGTCTTTCCAATCAATTTCACATCAGAAATCTTCCTATTCAATCAATATAAATCATATCCAAGATAGGTTTATTCATTTCATTATTTATTAATATTTATAGCTCATTTAAAATTATTTATATTAGTATTTTACATTTATTTTTTGTATACTTTGTTAAATTAAAATGACCATTAAACAATTATCATATAGTTTATCTTCCTTAGGAAAATGTTTAGTTGATTGTGTGCATATGAGTTAAATATAATCCACTTTTAACTAAAATAGATAGTAATTAGTGTCCATCAATATATTTAATTTCCCTTAATATTTAGCATCCCACAAGATTCATGAACCTCATATAGTATTTTCATGAATCCTAATATCAAAAATTTAGGCTTAGGAAGAGGGAAAAAAACTTAATCAAATTTTACCTTTTTGGTTTTTGAGCTATGAGTGGAAATTAATGGTTGATAAAAATATCTAGGAACAAAATGGTAAAGGTGCATGAATTAATTGAGAAGCCAGAGGAAGGCCCTATGGGGACACCTTTCTTCTTAAAATTCTTTGATAATCTTTAAATATATCCCAACGTGACTTTTGAAGTTGTAGAGTTTGAAGTGGCCAATTAATGGTCATTATGGTAGATTTGATCCCATTCACTTTTTCCATATATATGAGTGTTTATAATGTCTTGGAGATTTCCCATGAACACTAATGGATGTATAATTCAGCCAACATCACATTGCCACTATTAAAATCTAATTCTATGAATTTTTGAAAAGCAATATTTATCCATGTGGCCCCACTTAAGATGGCAACTAGAGTCTTCAAGGAGGAATGGGAAGTATAAGAAGTTATTCCTCCCTTTCCAAACCTCAAATACTAGTTTCCTAAATATTTTCTCTTTCTTAGTTGAAATAAAGATATTTGGTTTATCCCTATTATCGCATCGTGTAATATATCATAAGCCCTAAATATCCTTATATATATATATATATAAGGATATTTAGGGCTTATGATATATTACACGATGCGATAATAGGGATAAACCAAATATACTGGTGAAACTTTGATGCTCCACCTAAGAAGAGTTATATTATAGGCCCCCTTTGAGGTCACATGAGACCTTTCTAACTTTTATTTAAGTCTTTTTTTTTAAATCAACCCAAATTAGACATATATTTAAGTCATGACTTAAGGTACAGATCTAGGATGTCTAATTAGTTAGAATCATATAGGTCTCATTTGATCTCATTGATCATAATAATGATTCATTATACCCTAAACCAAGATGTATCCATCACTATATTAACTATGAGCATAAACCAAGACTATGGGATATGGGGCCTATTATGCTCATTATGGTTATGTGGGCAATTTGGGTCATAGTGGGTCAATTAGTAAAAGAAAGGCCAACTTGGGAATTTTAACAACCATATGACCATCTATACCTTTGTAATCTCACTTTTTGTTCCATGTGATTTGATTTAATGGATGTTTGGTGTGTTTCAAGTCACCCCATTTTTTGTGTTATGCATTATTTATAAAAAAATTGACCTTATTTATAGTTTTTATTCATGTAAAATTATGGGTATAACACTTTCATCAATTATGAATCCACATCATTATGATAGTAAATGGAAATTTATGTCGTTAATCCACATGAGAAAATTTGCCTCAACATAAGTTCACATCAACAATTGCATAAAAATTGGGGTTTTACACTAGGAATAAAATAATGTAACAAGGGTCTAAATAGGAAGTACATAGCCACAAATCTAACTAGAGCCAAAAAATTTAGTAACACCACTAAGATTAGATATAATTATAAATAAAATCCATATAACTAGTAGACCAATGAATGTCAGGGGTGCTCAATACTTGACCATATTAAAAAATAATACCAAAGTGTTATTTAAGCCCCAAACCAAGGTGTTAAATAATATACAAGCTTCCACATAATATTTTTAAGGAAAAATTGAGGTTATGGTATAGGAAACATAACCTTAAACCAAGGAACAACTAGTAACAAGTTAAATTTTGGTTATATGACATACATGAGTAATAAATGAACATAAAAATTAGCATTATAATACTTATAAGATATAATGGAAATGCATACAACTACTCAATAGGAGGATGGGAATATATAGACAAAGGTATTAAAAAATTCCATATCTTGTGATGATAACTTCATAAACCTTCATTACCACTCATAGAACCATGAATATCTCACACAAGTAAGATAAATAATACTAAGCCACCACAAAATGAGTATGCCTCTATCACCCCTCATAGGTAATATAATATTCTAAGGAAACATAATGCACCAGGAACTTGTTAATACAATCCATAAACTTATCTATTCCTTAAAACCTTATAACACTCAAAAAAAACACATAAAGTTGGATAAATTTTGGCAACATAATCTTACCCATTTTTCACAAATATAAACAATGAAACTAGTAGTAAATAATGTAAAACAAGACTTCTAAATACAAATACAAGTATGTGAATAAAGGTTTAATAATCCATAACTAACCCATCAAAATACATGTTCAAATAGTCCTAGTAATAATAAATTATTAAAATAAAATGAATAAATAAGGTCCATTTTCAAACCCAAAAAATAGTGGCATAGAATCTACATGGATTAATATTCCTACATGTTTTAACTTATTTTGGATTAAAGTGATTAAATAAGATATAAATTTTAAACTATTCATATTGATTATTATATGATAATAATACACAAATCTAAATACTAAAGCAAATTTTGATTGAACAATAACAACTTACTATAAATGAAAACAACCTGAAGAATTTAGACATTTAGCATGTTATTATTATGTGTAGGTTTGAGACTAAATGAAAGTGTCTAAAAATACTATAATATGGATTAGAAATCACTTATATTATGAAAAGGAGTTTTTAGATATTCCTAGAGGATTCCATCAAGATATAGACACCTGCATGAGTATGGATGTGTATGTTACTTCTAGAGCATCAGAAAATGGATTAAAAGTTTCCCAAATTGGGAAAACGAGTGTCTAGATCAACCTCGACAATTCCACCAAGATATAAATGCCTAATTTAGTATAGAGTATTACACAATTTTTGGATTCATCCATGTGAACTATGATTCATATTTTAGCATAGGCCATTGTGCCTACTTGAAAATTGTCTTCTTGTGCAATATCAAGGACTCATTGAGTACAAAATTAAGCAACATGTATCCTTCACTTTGAGACCTATATCTAATTTAAAATATATGTTTAGTCATTAAAATGGGGAAAAAAATGTGTTAAACTAACCTCAACCATTCCCTAATGAATGGCTAATAACTACTTTTGTATCCAATGCTCTGAGGAGGGAATTCAAACTACATGTATTTCTCCCCATTAGGTGTATGTGTGAAATGGTACTCATTTTATGAATTTAACCTATAATTTATCTTTTAACACTTGATAATGGAGTACTTGGTTTAAATTATATGATTCATACTTATTTATGACCTAATCCATGTGAATTATTTATAAATTAGGAATTTTATGGTAATCTATTTAACTGTGTAAGGGATAGAATAGGATTGCTTAGTGTTTATGTGATTGTTTTAGATAGGTAAAATAGGCTTTAAGATATTATGTATTTATATGGGACTCCTTAGGTAATTTATCACACCACTAACATGTTAAATATGTTGGCTAACCCATATATATAATTTAAATTTGTAAAATGATCATTGCTTGGTGTAAGGATAGGTCTATTAGAGCTAGATGCCTACAAGAAAAATTAAGTGGCTTAAGTCTAAAGAACTCATCTAAAAAGAAACAATATTATTTTGATGATATATAGATAGACTAACTGTGATAATAAATAGGTTAAACATAGACTATGTAATTTATATAGGTTATTAATTTATTTTAATTGAATGGACCCAAATGGATAGAACTAAATTATTGAAATTGAAATGTTGAAATATATGGATCTAATGGTAAAATATAACAAAATAGAGTATGATATATAATTTATAGAATTATAAATTTTATAAAAATATTAAATAAGCCTAAATATGTGCAAACCTCCCTAAAATAGATATTATGCTGACTATACAAGTTGACTAATACTAAAAACTAACCTATGTATTGTGTCATGACTAGATGTAAAAATTAAAATTATGATTAAAAAAATTCATAAAAAGAGGATATAAGCACAGTGTAACTATTTTTATTTGTTATGGTTATGTCTTGGATGACTTTGAGATTGATTTTTTGATCTGGGTATGTGAGATTTTCTACGCGGGTTTAATTATTATGTATATTGATATGTCATGGGAAGACTTGAAAAAGGCAAACTCTTGTTCCTACATAGAAAAACATAATAGAGATAAAATTCAAAAGGAAAAAATAGGATTAGAGGAATATCCAAGCTACCCTTATAAAATATTTTGTAATATGAGTGCTTCTTACATAACATAAATAGACTTTAGGCCAATATAGTTCTCCCTCCAAAGGTGATTGTGTGATATGTTATTATATAACTATATGAATATTTATAGAAGATTGATTGAAATGATTTATAATGTATGCCCTTGAGTTAAAATAAATAATATTAATACTTTTCTATTACTACTAGAGTGCATAAAAATTTAAATTGGAAGAAATATTGCTCTTTTCCTCAATTTCCAGTAAAATTAACAAGTAATTGATATATTGATCAAGTGTTTGCTTTGAGTAGTCTTGATGTGTTTATAGAGGGTAATATTTAGAATAATTTTTCAAACCAGCTTTTAAAAAAGGTGTTGGATATTTATTTTACAATGTCTCAATTTGAAAAAGTAACCATTGGAGTGTGAGGGACATAGTTGTCTTAGTATACAAGGTCATAGGTTGGCCCTTTTTGACTAGCGTGGACTTGTCCCATAAGATTAGAGACTATTGGGGAATGATTGAGAGGATTATGTAAGATTAATATGGATGAATTTGGTTTAAATAGGTATGTATGTATTATATTTATATTATTTTCAAGACATTGAAGTTTCTTTTATATATTTTGAGTTAGTGAAATGGTAGATAGACACAAGCTAGGTAAGGATGTCAAGAATAAACATTGTCAATAACTTAATGATTAAATTTATGTGTCCAAATTTTATCTCAATTTATTATATTGATGTAATAAATTAAAATTAATAAATTAAAATTAATAAATTATATGTGAACTTGAATGTGTATATTCACTTTATCTTTGAATTTGAAGCTTGACTATGCAAGATGCCTTAATGTGAAACCTACAACAATGCTACTCAAAGTAGTTATTTTTCATTTTTTTAAATATAAAACTTGTAACTTTAAAATATTTGAAAAGAGAGAGGGAAATTTTACACTTAAAATAGTATGAAATCTAATTACCCTATAACTTGATAGTGGAGAATTTATTTCCCCCTTGTTGAGGCATTTGGAGAAATTTTGTTAACCTGTAAAAAATTGAGAGTGATCAAGTCTCAATTTTAAAAACTTTAAATAATCTCTATTTGGAAATATTTTATGTTCCAACTCTAATTTAACTTTTGTAGATTAAAATATAAAAAAATTAAAAGAATGGAGCCACAAATTATGGATCACTACATATAGAAAGTGTAACCATAGACATTGAATCTCGTTAGACTATAAGTTGGCCTACATGCAACATAAATATGAATCATGCCACTTTAGACAGATCTAGATTATATTTGAAACTTTTCTAATTTGGAACTTTTGGTCTTGGGAAATTTAAAATTTTCATGTAGTAAAAAATAAGAATGAGTATTGTGCCCCCTATATTGTATTGATTTGATACTGAATGCCATTTTAACTTTTTAATTATTAAAACATATATATGTTTGAAACCTACCACTTGTAACTATAAGAATGAGTGCACATGTATTACATATACCCTGATAATCTAAAAAAATTGAATCATTTTATAACTTTTAAAATTTATAGTGTCATTTATCTAAAATTTTCTCATGAGGACTTGAATTCTCAAGGCAAGTATATTGTGATTCCAACCTTATGAGATGAGATATGTAGCATGCAAGACAATATCTCAAAATAAAGCATCTATAAAAGATGTAATTATGCAATATCATTTAAAATTTTGAATGTATTGCATCATTATATTTTAATATATCAATTAATTATATGTGAAACATATGTTAAAGAGATATATCATTGAATCACATAAGCATGATGTGCATGATATGAATCATGGCACTAAAGTAATAATAGAGAGTATGAATAATGCATGATATGAATCATGGAACCATAGTAACAAGTAATGAACATACAAAAAATGGCATAACATGTCATGAAATTTTCACAATATGTCACACATAAGGCTCAAAGGCCACATACAATAGACATGTAAATGTTGCTTAAACACACAAGGCCAAGGGCCACATGTAAATGGCATGATGATGTGGTACACATGCATCAATATATAAGATTTAATTTTGTAAATAATAGGTTAAATTATATTTTTTTAGTTATTATAATTTTTTATAGGTTTATTTCATCTATATGAATCCTTGTCCAGGATTCACTAGTCTATATTTAGTCATTTTGAGTCAATTCTGAGTTTCCTACCAAAATAATAATTCAAAAAATTTAATGGATTTTGGCTTGTTTAAGTAGTTTTAATGAGTGTGAAGGATCCTTGTATTTATAAAATTATAATTTATATCTAAGGAGGTGTAATATATTTCATTTAATCTCTTATTTTGGTTGTAATTGTTAAGAATTGTGTTTTTATCTTGATAAATTTCATCTCGCGTATGATAAGAGGCTAAATAAGGCATATTGATGAAGTTTAGGAGTGTTTGAGAACTTAAAAAGATAAGAATACAATTTTTTTCATTTTTTAAGGTATGTATATGTCTATAAATATATGGAGAAGATCAAAATTGTATAAAAATAAGAAGAAAAGCAAATTTGAAGACTGTTGTAAGTGTAATTTTGTGTAAGAACAAGGTCTAAGTTTGTAAGAGTTGTAGAAACATAATAAATAAATATATTTGATATATTTTGTGTTAATATACTATTTATTATAATTACACATTATTATCATGTTATTTTATCATTTTTACATGTTTCATGATTGTTTCTTGAGTTAAAAAAGTGTAATTTAGGGCCTATAGTCCAAAATATAAGGTTTTGATCAAGGAAATACATTGTAATATCATTATTTTGATTGTTCTAGTGAAATATTAAATTTTTAAAATAATATATAAAAATATTTATATTATTCCATTCATTATAAATACTTTAAAGTAATTTTATAACTCAAAAACTTAAACATTTAGTTCTCGACCTCTCTATAGACTTGTAAACCCTAAATTAGTATTTAAGAGACAAAATTTGAGTTTTCAGGAGAATGAACCAAAAAAAAACCAAAAAAATTATTATATAAGTGATATAAGGTTAATATAAGTGATTCCAAGTGTTTTTATAAGTTTTATATATTTACAACTCGATATATAAGTGACTATGTTAAATAGTCATGTAGGTTACTAGGAAAATAGGGTTTTAGGTGGGCAAACTCATTGTTATCCCAAAATATAAATCCTTATACTTAAAAATTTCATGTTTAGGTGTATAAATTTTTCATTAATATTATATAAAAAATTGTATATCTTAATTATCCTTATAATAAAATTTATAAGTGATTATGTAAGTTACAGACCTAAAGTATGCCTAAAAATAAGGTTTTATGATAAGGTGTGATCTCTTCATGAAAGACTAAGTGATGAAAGCTTATAGGAATCATTGATATACCTAATATATAATTTTTTTAATTATAATTATGATAATATCCATAAAAACACTAATCTAGTTTTATCTTGTTCACAAACTAGGCTTAAAAAAGAGGCTACAAACCTATCCAAGTGGAAGAAACCAGTCAATTGCTAAGATATAAAACCTAAAGACTCAATTACACCATTTAGGGTATAATATATTATAATATATGATAAAATTAAGTAGATATAATAATAATTGGTTGTAATTCATAAGGAAGAGACTTCATAAATAGAAGGTAGGTTGTACAATGTAAGCCTGTGAAGAAGAGTTGAGAAGATAGGATAACAAGTTGTGAGAAAGAATCTTGTGAATATGGCACTCAGGACTAGAGGTGATAGAGGAGAAAACCAAAACTAGATGAAATGAATATGGAAATGATGAAATACATTCATTATTACAAGTAATGGAGATGGCACAAATAAGGGGTGTTGAAGTAGGTTATATAAGTGATGAAGAGGAACCACAAGAAGATGTATCAGCAATATAAGGATAGGAAAGTGCATAAGAAAAATTAATAAGGAAAATCATGAAATAAATCTCTAAACCACAATTAGAAGTACCTATATTTTTAATAAGCCTTAATGTATAAGATTTGATTGATTGGATTGCATCCATGGATAAATATTTTTAATATGTGGAGATAGATGCTAAAAATAAGGTTAAGTTTATAGCTACAAGGTCGAAATGGCATGAGTCACTATGGTGGGATGGAGTATAGGATGATATAAGGAAAGGTAATAAAAAAAATACATCATGGGATACAATGGTATCTAAGTTAAAATATAAATTCATACTAAGAGATTATTATACTTATTTGTTTATAAAACTTCAAAATTTGAGATAAAAAGAGATAAATTTCAAAGCCTATACAAAAAAGTTTTATAGGTTAACTATAAGAGTGAGAAATATATAATATGATGCATAAAATTTATCCAAGTATGTAAATAGTTTAAAACTCAGTATTCAAGATGAAATCATCCTATTGTCTCCAAGAAAAGTTGAAGAAGCCTATCGACTTACACTCAAAGTAGAGGAGTAGCTAGCCAGGAATCCAAGAGATAAGATTAGTTATTTTAGGAATAAAATTTAGCATGGTGATAGCATTTAGAATTATGAATAAAGAGAAATCAGTCCTCCAAGTCAAGCTCAAATCCTAAGATAATGTCATTTAAAAAAAATAATAACATCATACTCAGAAGGTAAGCTAAATTTATTTTGGGGTAGATGTTTTAAGTGTAATGAATTTGTTCATAGATAAGTATTTTTAAAAAATCCATATTAATTCTTAGTAGAAAGACCTTGGCAATTTGACAAAAGAGCAATTCATGATGGAAGAAATAACAAGTATGCTTTTGAGAAAGATGGTAGGAGACACATATTGACACCATTGAAATATTAAGATGAAGAAGTAACAAAAATTATTAATCGGGTATTGATGATGAGTGATAATGAGTTATTGTAGTAGGTAAAAAAAGGTAAAGCTAAAAAGACAACTATTACAACCATTAAGGTAAGCAATTCATCTTTATAAAATTATATTTCATTAAGTGAATATGAGAACATGATGACTAATGAGATGTCAAATGAATTGTTATCAATTTATTCAAAGGATTTCATTTTAGGATTTGATTTTCCATAAGAGATTTCCATGGAAGGTAATATAAAATAAACTTTGTCAAGTAAACCGTATGAGAATGGAGAACAAGAAGATGTCTTGAGAGAAAATAAAAGGTTTTTGTATGATAAATCTTTAATTAATGTTTAAAATAATTGTCATAAGGTTGTAGAAGAAAGATTATTTGTGGAAAAATAAATAGAATATTTTATAAAAGAAGATCAAGAGTAATTAATTTAGGTATAATAGCATACATCTAAGGTGAAGAAAAAGGTAGTAGACAACCCATATAAAGAAGAAAAGAATAGATAAAATAACAAGAAGACGTCCCTCTTATAATTTGTCTTGGTTTCTATCTATTTGATAGTTATATTGGTGACATATATTGGGTCTCAAAGGCCTAAAGATAAAATTTATTTATTTAATGTGTTTGCTTCATGTGCAGGTGTAGTAAAGGAAGATAGTACTTTAATATTGCATGCATTTAAAACATAAGAAAGATACAATAAAAAGGAGAGGTGCTTGGTATAATTATGTGGTGATCAAAATAAGTATTTTGGATAAACTATAGAGATGATTTATACTTTAAAATGATTCAATTTTCAAGGTAGAGGTACCAAATCATAGTTAGATGGATATACATTTGAAGACAATGCAAGTTTGTACCGATCACTAGATATTCCAAGAAAACCATGGGATATATGAGGGAATATGATAAGAGAATAAAGTATTAATTTTGGAGAGGAGATTAATAATAAAATTATAAAACATTTATAATTAATAAGGACAAATACAAGATCATTTATGAAGACCTCATGAGTAAGAGCTCATGAACATAAGATTAAAACCCTAATGCAAATGCATCAATCTAGAAGACTCAATTTTGTAATTAATGGGTTAAAATTTATTTTTTTTGGTATTATAAATTTTTATATGGATTATTTAATATATATTAAGTATTTTCTAGGATTCACTAGTCTATATTTAGTCATTTTGAGTTAATTCTGAGTTTCCTACCAAAATAACAATTCAAATTTTTGAATGGATTTTGAATTATTTAAGGAGTTTTAATGAGTATAAAGGTTCATGATATTTATAAATTTACCATTATGTTATAATTTTCATATATGTCATTTAATCTCTTATTTTTTTTAATTGTTAAAAATCATGTTTTTATCTTGAGAATCTTCATCCAACTTAGGATAAGAGACTAAATAAGGCATATTGATGAAGCTTAAGAGTGGTTGAGAACTTATAGTGATAATAATCCAAGTTTTTTAAGTTTTTTAATTGATTTATATTTATAAACATAAATTTAAAATCTCAAAATTTTATAAAAATAAGAATAA
This sequence comes from Torreya grandis, assembly GCA_037957365.1. Classification (NCBI taxonomy): domain Eukaryota; kingdom Viridiplantae; phylum Streptophyta; class Pinopsida; order Cupressales; family Taxaceae; genus Torreya; species Torreya grandis. The sequence continues at coordinate 3,213,409 of JARHVA010001165.1, read as the reverse complement.
AATCTAATTTGAAGATTGTTGTAGGTGCAATTTTGTGTAAGAACAGGTTTTGAGTTTGTAAGAGTTGTAGAAACATAAGAACTAAATATGTTTATTATATTTTACATGTGAATATTTAAAATTTATTATAAGGATAAATTTTAATCATTTTATTTTATCATTTTTACATGTTTCATGATTGTTTCTTGAGTTGAAGAAGTGCAAAATAGGGTTTGCAGTCTAAAATACAGGGTTTTAGTCAAGGAAAGACATCATAATATCATTAGTTTGATTGTTCCAATGAAATTTTAAATTTGAAACATAATATAATACATTTGATATATTTTTATAAGTATTATAAATCCTTTAAAATCATTTTATATTTTAAAAACTCAAACTTTTAGCTCTCAGCCTCCCTACAAACCTGCAAACTGTAAATTAGGGGTTAAGAGACAAAATTTGTGTTTCCAAGAGAAAAAACCATAAAAAACTGAAAAAATTGGTATATATGTGTTATAATGTTCATATAAGTGAATAAAAGTTATTTTAAAAGTTTTTGAGATTTATAACTTGATATATAACTGATTGTGTCAAACAAACATATAGGTTGCTAGGAAAATAGTTTTTTAGGTGGGGAAACTCATTTTTCTCCAAAAATATAAATCCAAATACTTAAATATTTTTTTTAATGTGTATTAATTTTTATTTAATATTATATAAAAAAAATTATCTATTAAATATCCTTATAATAAAATTTATATGTGAATGTGTAAGTTATAGACCTGTATTAGGCCTAACAAAAGGTTGTATGATAAGGTGTGATATCTTCATGAAATATTAAGTTTTAAAAGGTTATATGAATAATTTATATACATAATATATAATTTTTTTATTTATACTTATGATCATCTCCATTAAAACATCAATCTAGTGTTATCTTGTTCACAAACTAGGCCTAAAGAAGAGGCTACAAGCCTATCCACATGGAAGAAACTAGTCAAGTGCTAAGTTGTAGACCCTAAATACTCAATTGCATCATAATTCAAAAAATAAATACACATAATATTCTAAGTTACACACATAATAATCAAGCAATCTCTAACTTATCATGATGTAAAGTAAGAAAGAAGCATAAAGCAAATGAGACTAAGCACTTATCATTATTAGCAAATAGAATTTTTATGTAACACATGTATGATATGAGGGAGTATACAAATATTTGTATAATATTTATATAAATATTGTATATATTTTTTTAATATATACAACCTATTTAATTTTTCATAGATAATGAAGAGATGCCCCCAATTTAGCAAGGTTTTTGGGTAATAAAGGAATCTAGCATCGAACCATGTAAAATTATGTCTTGTATCACTCTCAAGTACCTCATAAAAATAAATTGGTATTGAAAATTTAAATATTTTATCTACCTAAAATATAATCATATGGAAATAAATAAGTTATTCAAAATTTAAAAAATTATTGTTAGGTCTTAATTTTGAATTTTTCAAAAATATTTTGATTTTTTTTTAATTTTTGTCAGATTTTAAATGTCTTAGAATTTTTGAAATATTGTAATTTTAAAATAATTTAAAAGTGAAAATAAGGATTAAAAATAGAGGAAGAGGGAGGGATTTTAACAATCATTATCAAGGTTCAAAATCATAGTGTGGTAATAAATAAAGAAAACAATGTGGCCCCAATGTGTGTGTAAATGAATCATAGCAATAATGAATAATTTACATGCTCATCAATTAGGAAGAGGCTATATGTCCTTATATTAAAATTAAATTAAATCCATAGTATGTTAGGTATTCAATGGTAAGAAATTAGAATTGCCATGGAGATAATTGTTTTAGATTTTCAAATCAGTTTTAAAAATCAAGAAGGTAAGTTCCCAAAAGTAAAAATAAAGCCAAGGGATAAAAGAATGCTTGGATAAGAGGTATAATAAGTATCAATAAAGTAAAATAAGATAAGTATAAATGGAAAAATTTAACTAAAATCCAAGGAGATCATCAAGAGGATACCTATTTATAGGCCCTATATCGTCGAGATCATACCATTATTTTATAGAATTGGGATCATAGTCATAAACACAATCATTATCCTAGGACAAAATTAACTTATTAGATTGTGCTTGAAATATTGATATGTAACTTTAATTATATTTTTTATTTTTTTATGATAAATTTATTTTAATATAGATTGGATTTATTTTTTTAATATGTTCATCATTGTTATGATCTTGGATGCCATGGTGAACTAGAGAAGAATCATGTGTTATTGATTGAATATTAGGAAGAGAAGTAATTTGTGTTTTGGATTTATCTTTTTTCTCTATGAATGAAGTATGTATAATTAATTATTCCTTAGTAACCATATTTATATCATTATAATTTATAGGAATATTTCACTTTGGATGTGCCTTTATGAGAAAACTTTTCAAAATATGCTTTGTTACTTATCTTGAATGTATTATTGCAAATTTTATTTTGGTAATTATTCTTTTTGAAATCTTGATTTTTCATCTTGTTCTTTTTGTAATCTTACTTTTTCATTTTGTTTTTTTAATCTTTCTTGTTCTAATTTTTATTTTTAAATCTTTGTTTATTCTAAATTGTCCTTTTTTATCCATATTTTCTCTTTATGTTCATTTTTCACTTGTTGTTTAAGATATGCTTTATAAATGTGTTGCTTAATATATTTATTTGTTATTTTTTGTTTAGGATATGCAATATAAGTGGGTTGATTAATATATACTTTAAATTTTGTTATTTAGAGCCCAATAATTACCTTTATTACACCCACGTAATCTATGATATGCACAATAGTATTTTGATCTTCATAGAGGAGGCATATAAGGTAATGCAATCAAGTTGTTTCAAAGCATTTATATTAGAAGCTCACTTAGACTCTTATTGGCATTTTTTATATTTTTTTAAGTTTTAATTATAGATGTATGTTAATTTTGAGGCACATGATAGCTAGATTAAGATGTACATACATGATTAACACTATCATATTTTAAATTTTGCATATCATTGTTATTTTCAATTGATATGATAACTAAAATATTTTTCGTAATTTATAATTATTCTATTTATCTTTTCATGGTGATGACTTTATCTTGAATGGATTCACAAGTAGAAACTCTATGTTATATTTATTTAATATGCAAAGAAACATCATTAAGAGGAAGTGTCAAAAGTGTAGTATTTTCCTTTAGATTGAGAGATTCATTACATATAGATTATTTACTTACTTCTGGTTGATTGATAACATTTAAATAACTTAAAAAAACAATATGTGAATATAAGCATGAGGATGGATTAGGATAAACATCATAAGATGTGTGAAGAGTAATGTCATTGCTTTCAATTGTTTATTATCATATTCTAATGGAAGAGGAAGGAACTTCATCCTTATTAGTTGATAAGGGAGAATATCTACGACATATAGGCTCAATATCCACTATTTATAAAGGAGTGACTTTAGAAATTAATTTTTTATGTTAAATTCCTTTATTAAGAAAACATTTTTTGAAAAAACTTTGATCTTGATTTTATATCTTTACTTTTTAATTTTTTTTATTTGAGACTTGATTACTCTTTTTACTTAAGATTATTGGTCAAGGGATAAAGTAAATTTAAATAAGATTATAGAGGTGAATTTGATGTAATGAATATTTTTTATCAAGATTTAAAAAATCACTTTGTTTACTCATTATAGCATTATAAAAATAATAATCATCTATATGTGATTCTTCCATAAGTTTTTTATTATTATGATTTTTTGATTCATTACAATAAGTAAAAGGCATAGGATGAGTAGATAATAATTAAAATTGATTAGTTGTGATATATACAATGAATTTGAATATAGTGAATTCAATATCTAAAACACTTCATTCTATCAATTAATCTATCATGTAAAAAAGAGATAATTACTATGAATACAATACTTGCACATTTGAATGATTATGTAGGATTTTAAATATACTTGCATAATTTTTTATTAGTGTCAACCCAATGTTTCAGATCACTAACTATAAAGTAAAAACCATTACTATAACTCACTAACCCTATTTTTGAGTGTGAAGTGAATATAAACTCCATGGGTGCTATGCTTATCTCAAGTGTACCACAAATAAAATTGTTAAAAGAGGATTCCTATAGTATAAACAAGGGTACCTAAGCATTTAAAAGATAATGTGAGGTACATGGAAACTAAAATATTTATTCAATGTTATACAATGGCTAAGATTATTAGGGTAACCCCCTCATGGCATCATGTTTATAAATAGAGCATCATGTATCCATTCATGATAGTCACTAATTAGTTTGAAAACTACTAGAACACAATTTATAAAAAAAAAAAAATTAAAAAAATGAAAGATTTTTGTTTATAGATATCAATAAATTTCAACTCAAGGTCAAAAGAAAGATTTTTATTATTAGATTTATCAAAGGTGATAAAACAATTCTCTTCAATGTTATATTCTCCAAGGTTGAAGATAATTGAATCATTATGTGTCACATTTATATCCAAGATCAAAGAATATTTTATTTCAGTGTCAATAATTTATATAAATGTGTATTAAATCCTAGCATAAAAATCAATAAAATAGCAAACAATGTTCTAAAAATATCAGGTTCACTAGAATGTTTAATCTATTTTAATTGAATGAACTCAAATGGATAGAATAATTGTATTACAATTTAAATGCTAAAATATCTAGAACTTATAGTAAAATATAATATGTTATATAATTATAAATTTTATTAAAATAGTAAATAAGCCTAAAGATGTGTAAACCTCTCTAAAATAGATATTATATTCACTATATAGCATGACTATGACTAAAAATTGCTTGACGTGACCTATGTACTATGTCATCACCAAATGCATGAATTTAAATTTTGATTGGAAAAGTATGTAAAAATAGGGAAAGAGTACAATTCATCCTTATCTATTTACTTTAGCCACACCCTAGTTGACTATATGATTGATTTTTAGATATAAGTACATGTGAATATATGTGAGGGTTGACTAATTAACTATGTGCACTAACATGTTGTGTAGAATACCTAAAAAATATAAACCCTTTTTTATTCACAATAAAAATAATAGAGATAAAATAAAAAATGGGAGAATAGGGTTAGTTGAATAGCGAAGCTACCATTAGAAAACCTTGTGTAATTTGAGTGATTCCTACATATCCCAAATGGACCTAAAATCTATGAAGTTCACCTCCTAAGGTGATTATGTGACTTATGATTATGTAACTATATGACTATTCCTATAAGGTTGATTGAAATGTTTGATAATGGATGCCCTTGACCTATAATAAATAATATTCAAACTTGGTCTATACTATTAGAATGAATCATAATTAAAATTGAAGTAAATAGTTCTCTTTTGATCAATGTGTAGTATAATTACTAAGTAATTAATATATTATCTAGTGTTTACTTTGATTAGCCTTGATTTTCTTATATAGGGGAAATTTTATAATAATTTTGTTGACTAAATTTATAAAAAGGCATAGGAGAATTTTTGTGCAACATCTCAATTTGAAAAAGTAACAATTGGAGTGTACAAGACAAGTTCACACTAGTATAAAAGGTCACACCAATGGACAAGGTCATAGTTTGATCTTGTTTGACTATCACAAAATTGTCCCAAAATACAAGATATTTTTGGTGCATGATTGACAAGAGTCTAAATTGAATAGGGATGAATGTGGCTAAAATAGGGATGTCTATATGATATTTGAAGTGTTCTCAAGGTAGTAAAGGATATATTAGAGATTACAAGTTATCAAAATGGTAGATAGACCCAAGTGAGTTAAAGATGTTAAGAATAAATATTATCAATCACTTAGTGATTATATTTATGTGTCTACAATAGGTTACTAAAAATAAATCAGGAAGGTCAAACCCATATAAGGCAAGTGGATAGGAAATAATGGTGTGCAAAATCCATATGTGTATGCACAAGTCATGTGAGGTATAGATAGGTCAATAATGAAATTTAAACATGTTTAATACAATAGTTTAGTGTTTAAAAATTCCCCACTTTTATTATAGCATTGAAATTAAAAATAATGTTAAAGTAAAAGATAAATATTTGTACCTTAGTGTGTAAACACATTGTCTTTTGGAGAAGGATCCAAGTGGTACATTTCCCTATGAAAATTTGTAATTAAACATGTAACAATAGATGTACATATGTGAAATGAAACATAAAATGGATGAAACTTTTGAAATTTAAAAATAAAGGAAGGAATACACTTGTGAGTGGGTGAACCACATTGCCCTATGAATATTTGGAGATGTGTTTCCTTATTAATAATTATATATTTGGTGTGATCATACCCCAATGTAATATTTACTAATTTAAGTACCATGGATTGGTAAAATAAATTCCCCAACCCTCATGAATAGGGATTATTGAAAGGCCATTGAGAAATTCATAACCTCAACCATGCTACTCATTTAATTTATCTTGAACCTTAAGATGGTAGGGGGAACTTATATTAGGATCATGTAGGGTGAAGATAGACTTGTAGATTTAAAATTTTCACTTCTTAATACCATCAATGTCATATTGATGCCATAATCTAAAAATTGAATGCCATAATCTGAGAGTTGAACATCATAATAGTATGTGTATGGTCAATGTTCATGCCCCATAATATGATCAAATATATGTTGGCATGATATATAAATTTATACATCTATATCCAATTTTCTCTCAAATCATAAAAATATGAAAACTATAACTTGTAAACATATAAATCATGTAATATGTCCCAAATTTTTAAATATTTTAAAATGGGGGATTAAATATCTATTACAATCCTACTAATATGTTCTCCCTTTTAAGTGAGAAATGTAGCCTATGAATTACTCACCTCAAAAGATAAGATTTAATTGCATCATGTTATATAGAAAGTTTTAAGTGGCTAAAATCATATACTAACATGTGGATAATATGTCATCATAGTATGATTATATCATCAAAACATATATGAAACATTTATTTTAATGCATAGAAGTGTCATGTTAAGATTTATATAGCACATAGGTATGTAATAGTAATCATTGTAGATATAACCAATGAATAGTAACCTATACAGGATGGTGCATGATATATATCATGGCACCATGTACACAATAATAAATTTACATCATATAAATCGTGGAACCATAATCTTATTATAAAATCTGATATGTATCCACTCATAAACATATAATGTCGTGGTAATTTTTCACATAAGAAAGCACACACAATATCACTCAATAAAGCACACACAATCACTCAATGACACACAAAGAAGCCACACTCAATGGATAATCAAAATATCACACAAGGAAAGATCCAAAATCAATGGAAAATTAAATGTCATGTAAGTCAAAATCCAACCACAATGGATAATAAAATGTCACACATGGAAAGATCCATATAAATAAAAAACATAGAATGAAAAACTCAATGAACAATAGTTGTAAAAGAAATTAAGGGCCAAAATAAAAATTCATATAATGAAAAATCAATCAAAAATGTCATAAATTAAGGCAAGATACAAAAAAATAAATAATTATATAATGAAAAATCAATTAAAAAAAGGTCACTTAAGAAGGTAAGGGCCCAAATAAAAATCCATATAATGATACACTCAATTAAGTAAAGTCAATAAGAGAAGGCAAGGGCCAAAGAAAGAGGCACACAATGAGACACTCAATAAAATAATGTCCTACACTAATTCAAGAGCCACACAAAGCATAAATAATGATTAGACTATAGAAAATTAAATAGAAACAATGAAGCATAGAACAAGTCAAACTAGTCTACACCATCAATCTATGTCAATGCCATAGCATAATAAAGTATCACATATATAAAATTTATCACTATAAAGAATATAATATATATAAATGCATGTTAAATCAATCATTGTAGCTTAACATGATAAATTAAATGGTCATATAATAAGATACCTATAAAAATGTGATTTTGGAGTGATATGCCCCCAACATTGGCATGGCCCCTAGGTATAAAGATGCCCCGCATCCATGCATCATGTGTCATGTATAACATGTATGTCCTACATCTCACTCATATACCATGAAATTCATGTATGTATATAAAATTATATTTAATCTACCGAACATGTGATAAATAATATGAATTAATATTGTAAATTAGCATACACATCATGTTTAGGTCCTATTTTTATTTTTTTAAATAACATTTTTTTCAAATTTTTATTTTTTATTTTTTGAAATATTTATAACACATCACTATAGTCAATCATGGGTAAGAGAAAAGGATTTAAAATATAATAATAGTATGGATATGAATAATACATAACATGTGTTAAGGCATAATATACACTAAACTTAATAGCATAGAAATGTAGAGAAAGTGAAGGCAAGCAATATGCCCCCACAGTATATATATGAATCACAACAACGTAGCTCAAAAGAGTGTGTGGAAAAAAAATTAAGCATGCCCCTAGTGGGCAAGAATAAATGTATGCCCATGTAATTTGTATATTTAAACATATGTGATCATGTAAACTCAATGTAGGCCATAACATGTATAGATAATGATATGTAAGTGTTAGCAAGTAGTATGCCATAAATAATATGCATTGAAATAAGACTGTTGTGAAGGATGCATCATCATTGGATAGATTTCATATATGTTCATATTAGAATAAATAATAAAAATGCAAGGGCCAAGTGAAAATATCATAGTCACACTAAATCAAGAGCTAAAAGTATGATCAATTCAAGACCATATGTACATATGTGCATATACTAAAATCTAGTATTTTCTACTTTATAATTATGATATTAACACACATTTACCATGTATGACTTAAATGCATAAATAGGGTCCTAATATGCCATTCTTTCACACCTGAATGATATATTATGAGTTTTACCATTCTATTATGTTGTTAGACACCTCCATGAACCTCATTATCTATTTCAAACAAGTTAAATAACTTACATAGACATATCTAAACCATCAATTCAATCTAATTATACACACATTGGTTTTGTCAATCAGTATCACTATTTAATACTAACCTAATCTAGTCAAAGTCAACCCTCTCCTATAAATGACTAATTTATAAAATAAAACCTTTCCTTAGATTCATCCCATATTAATAGTATAATAGTGGTGTGAAAAATTACCCAAATGGACTCACATATAAAAAAAATGTCTCATTTAAAAGGGACTTAACACTTACCTAGTATACATCTATACACAATTTCACATCGAGTGTATCTTCCCTATTCTTCCCAAACATCAAATTTGTCACTAAGAGAACTCATAATCCAAGTATTAATAATATTAAATCTAAGTCAAATCAATCATTTTCGTATCAAATCTAAATCACTAGCTACATGCATATACATACATACATACATACATATTCATAATTTTAAATTCACACTAGGTGGGAGAACATCAAATTTGTCACATGGTACACTTTCTTAATTTTTATAGATTTCTATCCCTCACAATCATGCCCAGGGTTTCAAGGTTAAGTAGGTTGATTTTTAGATTTGTGTGCATCATCAAGGTTAGCGTCACACAAATAAATATTTCATAGATAAGTAGAGGTGACTGTACACAAATAATCCCTGATTTATTCAAAGGTCATTATTAACAATTGATATTGACCTAGAACCAACCCTATGTAAATAGAAACATAGTTCTTAAACCAAACAAATTAAATCCTACTCTAGTCTATTTTCCATTACCAAAATATAATCATAATCATATAATCATCTAAAAAAATTAAATACTCATCTCTTTGTTTTACATACTATATTTAGCATATGCCACTTGTCATATCATTGTAATTAATTTTAATATTTTACATTTGTATGTATAATCTAATGTCATATTTATCAATTTTAATTCACATACTAATTTCTATCTAGTTAGGTTTAATCACATTCAATAATATAAATCAGGGTAAAACATATCAGTGAAATCATACATTGATCGAATTGTGTCGAACCTAGGTCTTACTTGATTTATTAAGGTTTGGTAAATTAAAAATGGATAACTAAAAAACAATCCTAACTAGTATCCTCCTATACATTCTTATATTTTTTCTTCCACATTTCCTCAAGGTGGTGATAGCTACTCTCCCTCTAAGGAGGTCTATGTTATCACTATCCTAAGATTTAAGGTGACCCCTCCTAATAATAAAAAATGTAGGTCATTTGAATGTTCCTCCTAATCCCCATCCACCTCTAATAAACCCTCTTGATGGTCTTTCTATGCATATTCAATTATAATTATCTATGGCTTATGCTTGTGAAGCCCTTCAAGATCAAATAGTCAACACAAGAAAATCCATAAAGGAGTTACAAAGCAAAATAAATATTTAAATTTAAAGATCACAATACTTGGAAATAAGATCACATATACAAATAATTCAAACATACAAGTGTCATTCATATATCTACATCACTATCTAAATATTTTGTGCCTCAAAATAATTCATCTAAAGAATGGAAGCCATAATATGATACATCTATAGCTATGATTTAAAAAGTGTAAATAAGGATAATAATATTTCAAGTGAGATTCTAAAAGAAATTATTTGAAAAAAGTTGATCATATTACTTCCTATATATCCTCTAATAAAATCAAGATATTATTGTTCCTATCATATAATTATTGGACATCATACAGACATTTTTTGGCTTTGAAGAGAAAAATAAAAAATATTATTGATAATGGTAATTTTATAATAGATACATCCATCAAAACACCCTTGGTTCAAGAATAAATTCTAAAATCATGCAACCTACTCACATTGTTATGTCATCTCCTAAGGAACAATTCAAAAAGCAAAGGCTACAAAAGGAACAATCATAAAAGCAAAGGA